>OW443339.2:28447715-28467566 GCA_937001555.2 Hypsopygia costalis | reverse complement strand
TGTCCGGTTTCATTCGTCAAGCGACAAATACGAGAGGAGTCGCTTGACGAATGGAATCATCGATACAAAATTGGGGAAACAGCATCAGTCACCAAACTCTTCTTTCCGGATGCAACGAGAGCGTATAGAATAATAAAGAAGATAAGGATGGATCCCGTTGTTGTGCAGGTAATGACAGGGCACGGTGGGTTCTCACAGTACTTACATCGGTTTAAGTGCAAGGAGGACCCGACGTGCCCTTGCGATTCGGAAACGGAGGAAAGTATTTCGCACATCTTATCTGATTGCCCGATATATGGAAGGGAAAGAATAGATTTGGAGATAAATATTGGAGAAAAAGTAAATAGTAATAACATAAAGGAAATAATTGAAGACAAATCAAAGAGAGAAAAATTTTTAGAATTCTGTAAAACAGTTGCTAGAAAAGTTATACATAAAAATAAATAAATAAGTTGCTAAAGAACAACAATAGATAAAATAAATAATTCAAAACACACGGTATACTGTTGAACATATAAAGTATATACGAATAAGTTGCCGAAATATTAGATTTAATAAATAGAGATAAAAAATTGTTAACATATTTTCATAAAATAAGATTAAATTTAATTTAAAGTCTATACAAAATACAATACTAAATAAAGTCCCAGACTTTAACCATGTCCGGGGTACAAGAAAAAAAAAAAAAAAAAAAAAAAAAAAAAAAAAAAAAAAAAAAAACCTAACCTAACCTAACCTAACCTAACCTAACCTAACCTAACCTAACCTAACCTAACCTAACCTAACCTAACCTAACCTAACCTAACCTAACCTAACCTAACCTAACCTAACCTAACCTAACCTAACCTAACCTAACCTAACCTAACCTAACCTAACCTAACCTAACCTAACCTAACCTAACCTAACCTAACCTAACCTAACCTAACCTAACCTAACCTAACCTAACCTAACCTAACCTAACCTAACCTAACCTAACCTAACCTAACCTAACCTAACCTAACCTAACCTAACCTAACCTAACCTAACCTAACCTAACCTAACCTAACCTAACCTAACCTAACCAGTTGCGCCGGTAACGCAAGTCAAAGCGTCACGATTTTACGCCGCTCCGCAGCAAAAAATTGCTAAAAATAGGAAAAAGTACGCGAAAATACCAGTGTCGTATATCGCCAGGTGCGCGCTGAAATTCCACGTCCTATAGTGTTTTCGGATTGAAAATCAGACCAAAATTGACGAAGATATAGGCCAAAAACCCGTGAAAAATCCGTAACCCGGGTGCGCGCGCGCAAACAATCGCCCAAAACTTTGAAAAATCAGTGGGAAATTGTGAAACGGCAACTGTGTGTTTGTGCGGAATGCTAGTGAGAGTGCCCTGTTAAAATTTTGGATTTTTTGGACAAAAATTGGGTGAGTACACACATAAAAAGTGCGCAAAAACGGACAAAAAATCAGTTTTTCAAAAATTTCTCAAAATTTAAAGCGACGACATATACTTTTTATAATTGTAAAACGTGCTTAACAGTGGACACTATAAGTGACAAAAATTTGGGATTTTTCCACCGAAGGACTTGGGAGATATAGGCAAAAGACCGAACCGGGACGCTGGCTGGAGCTCGAACCCGAGCTCGCCGGCCCGGTCCAACATCACTGCCAGGTAGCACTGTCGCCAAGGATTCCCGGACAGTAGTCAAAATCAGCCGCACGTTCTGGGAAACCAGTCTCTTCCTCGATTTTCCCAAGCTCATTCGAACTGTAAGTAAATCGTGACTTTAGTGTATATAAAAACCGAAAAATAGACCGAAATAAATATAAGTGTAAATGGATCTTTAAATAGTATATAGTGTAGAATTAGTGTACAAAAATATAGACAAATTGGACTAAAAATAGACTAGATAAACACAAAAACAACAAGCGGCGCCGCAAACAGCAGTGAAAGTGAAACGCGGTACTTACGACCTCGATACCGGACAGACCCGGACCCTGACACGGAAGTGGTGATTGCAGCCGGGTAGGCCGCTTCTTCCTGAATAGGGGGCTGGTTTTGGATCCAGCCGGAGAGCTGTAATTTAGGAGATAGACCGCTTCCTGCGCTGCGCGCCGCTGTTTAGTCGCGCGCGGCCGTGGCGGCACCAAAATTTCTACTTTCTCTGGCCTGGGAGACTAGACGCTGACCGCGATCTGGGAAGAGAGGTGCTCGTCTTGATCGCCAGCCTTCCCCGCGTCGACTGTTGTTTACAGAATTAGCCGGAAGCAAAAATTACACCCCCTAGGGGACTTTTATTGTGACACAAATTTCGGCGTAACAAAAACTTTTAGCTTAAGATCGACCGAACTTCAGCCTGTCGTGACGCCCTTTTCCAGCCGTGACCTTGGCCCGAAAGGGACACAGTTGAACACAACATATCCCCCTGTAATCAACCACGGCCGCAGGACCGGTCTAACTCAAGTGGTTTGGCTGCTGCAGGGAGTTATACTTGGGCATAAAAACTTCCTGTAAAAACATAAAAACCCGTATAAACGGGACTTTACACCCCCGTAAAGGGCAAACGGAGGCCGTCGCCTTCACAGCGGTGTGCTCACCTTCTCCGCCAGTCTTCTGCAAGTCGAAGCTCATTTCAAACATCGTCGGGATACCACGGGTTCGCCCGTTATACCGATTTATCCCGAGAGGCGGAAATAGGGCTGGAGTTCTATAGTAGTATTAAGTTTTAGTATTAAGTTCTAGTTATAAGTACTTTTCGGTTAGGGGTAGTTACCAAAAAATAAAAAGTTTTATACCCCTAGATAGGGGAGGAAACCCCCTATCGACTGACGTGCGTCGATCCCACGCGCGGCGGGTGACTCCAGAGATACGGAACTTTATCCCAGAACAAACCTGCAAAATTCCCATAGACATAAAACAGACTAACTGACAAGTAATAAAATTCCAAAAAATTAATTAAATTCAATATCTCGGGAACCGCGTGTCCTGTCGGCGCGCGGTTTTCGACTTTTAACCCGGACGGACCACCCCCATCATACCACAATAAAAAATCGACCCCTTTTTTGCGAGGTGCACCACGTGCACCAGCGAGGAAGGGAGACGAAAATATATTTCATCCTTCACAAACCCTCTGGATTAATGTAACTTGACCCAATTTTCAAAAATTACCACCCCCAACCCCTAAATTTTGGACTTTGACTGACTAACTGACCGAACAACAAAAACCTAAAAAACTAAATAAAATCTGTATCTCGGGAACCGCGTGTCCTGTCGGCGCGCGGTTTTCGACATTCAACCCGGACGGACCACCCCTATCACACTACTACAAAAAACCAACCCCCTTTTTGCGGGGTGCACCACGTGCACCAACGCAAAAAGGAGACCAAAATTGTTTTACCCTCCAAAAATCCTCTGAAGTAATGTCAATTGAACCCCCTTTTTCAAAATTACCACCCCCTACCCCTAACTTTGGACTTTGACTAACTGTAACAAAAATTGGAAAAATTAATTAAAATCCATATCTCTGGAACCACTGGTCGTATCGACGCGCGGTCTTCAACATTTAACGCGGACAGACCAGCGCTACCGGTCCTCATACTAGAGACGGCTCTAGGTAGAGTTTTAAGAAATCTTGAAAATTTTGT
This sequence comes from Hypsopygia costalis, assembly GCA_937001555.2. Taxonomy (NCBI): domain Eukaryota; kingdom Metazoa; phylum Arthropoda; class Insecta; order Lepidoptera; family Pyralidae; genus Hypsopygia; species Hypsopygia costalis. The sequence continues at coordinate 28,463,939 of OW443339.2, read as the reverse complement.
TGCATTTTGACAAAAACAATTAGCAGACATAGCTAAAAAATAGCTAGCACACCTATAGACAAGAGACAAAGACCGTGGCTCTACCTATGTAGAGTCAAAAAATTTTTTTATAGAAAAAATTTTTATTCTTTACTCTATTTTATTTTATTTATTATTTTACGTCTTTACTTGTAATTGTGCCGTCCTAGATTATGTAAATCAAATTGATAAGAAGTTAAAATTTACAAATTTCAATTATTTAAAAAATAATTATACAGGCCAATGAATCCCCCTTTTTTTGGTTCCCCTACAGAAAAATTCTACAAACCTTTAAGGTCGATAGCTGTAGGCGCAGGTACGGAGCACCAAACCAACAGCTCATATACAAGCCGCACACCTGGGTTTGCCTGGAAAAAAATAAAAAACCAAAAACATATTATAAAAAAAAAAAATTTTATTATTACTATATATAAAAGGGTGGGATTTACCAAATTATTGTTAACCTGTTAGTATCTTTATGTATGTTTTAGAATATAGTTTTAGTGATAAGCTGAAAAAATTTTAGCGAAATAGTGACGTCCTCTCTTGACAAATTCTCCACCAAAAACCTTAGTTAAATATGGCGTGTCATCGGACGCCTACCAGGACAAAACAGGCTCTGGAACGGGACACAATGACAACGAGGGCTGGTTCCTCGACAGGATCGACCCGCAGAAAGAGCTCAGAAATACAAGAAAAGGTAGCGCAGTTCGAGAAGCAGAAGGAAGAAAGGCCACATGTGTCCAGACAAAGGACCTTCACCAAGGAGGAGGAAGAAGAAGAACAACCAGCCATGGACCATAGACTTATAACGGCATTAGACCTATGCCAAGAAGGTAGGTGTCTCATGGAGCAATCCAAAAACATGAAGACGGAGGTGAGGAGCGGTTTGAGCCTCCTCTTCAAGAAGCTCCAAAGAGTCATCTACGATGCGGGAAGTGACCTAGCAAGGAAGGGGAGCGGAGCCCGAAAAACCAAGAAAGACAAAGCGACGGAAACGGAGAAAGTGGTGGAAAGGCAGATAGAGAGGAAGGACAAACAAACTTGGACCGAAGTAGAGAAGAAAATAGAGAAAAAGGATAAAGGGACAGAGACGGATAAGCAAAAGGACATAAGTAAAGGCGTGGCGAAGAAAGATCAGAGCACTGAGACGGAAACAAAAAAGGACAAAACACCTAGACAAGAAAAGAGAGGCGAAGGCTTGACATTAGAAGAAAAGCTAATGAGTAAATTAGAAGAGCACAGTAGGAAATTAGAAGAAAATAAAAAGGAAATTGAGATGATGAGGGAAACTATTGAAAAACAGGGACATCTGGAGGAACTCCCGATGATGACCTACGCGAGTGTAGCGGCGGGCCCTCCCACCAGGCGTCAGCCAGCGGAGAGAGCGGCGCTGCACTCGCTGATGGTCACATCAGAGGACAACCTGGAAACCGGAGAAGAGGTAATGCAGAAACTTAGGAAAGGAATAAGGGAAACGGATGGATGGATAAAAATTGATAAAATTAGAAAAGCTAAGGACGCGAAATTAATTATCGGATGTAGAGAAATAGACGAAATGAAGAAAGCCAAAGAAAAGATAGAGAAAATTGCCGGTTTGAAAGTGGTAGAAGCCAAAAACAAAAACCCATTAATAGTGCTCAAATGGGTCTTTGCCACGCTAACTGATGAGGAGATTGTAAGTGCCATCAGACTACAAAACTCCGAAATAATGCAGGACATGGAAGAGATAGAGACAACGATAGAGGTGAGATATAGGAAAAAGACACGGAATCCTAACCTGGTGCACGTAGTGGCGAAAGTCACACCAACAGTATGGAGAAGGCTGACCGAGGCAGGCAAAATCCACATCGACATACAAAGGGTAATAGTGGAGGATCAGTCTCCCTTAGTACAATGCTCAAGGTGTCTGGAGTACGGCCACACCCGGCGCCTCTGCACGGAGACTGCGGACATCTGCAGCCACTGCAGCGGACCGCACCTCCGATCGGAGTGCCCCGGGTGGGGGGTAGACACTACGCCAACCTGCAAAAACTGCGTCAGAGCAAAACTGGTGAGGGCAGATCACAATGCCTTCAGCATGGACTGCCCCATTCGTAGGAAATGGGATGCCATAGCTAGATCCACGGTCGCCTACGAATAACTGCACACACTAAACACACAATAATTGCCAGAATTAGTTAATAATAACGGCAATTATGAACAGCAGGTACTAAAAATAGGAGCAGATTTGTACTCGATAAGACCGAGATGGCGCGTCATTATTATAATAATAATAACGCAAATCGAGCAGTGAAACAAAAATGCACACTTAAACAACTATTAACATATAAGACAACACCAACCTTTTATTTAAATCTAATCTTTTATTTAAATATTAGCACACAAAGCAGGTCAAAATGCAACAAAAAAAAGGTTCATTCATAAGTATTTGTACATACATATGGAATGCACCGGAACAAATGATAAATAATAGTATTAGTAGCTACCCCAAACATTACACATAAATAGAATATAAGGCAAGTAAAATAAGGAAACCGTGTCGTATACAGTATAATATATAGTATAAGATAAGTATGTAGTATAAAAGCAACTGAAAATAGAAATGTTAACGGAACTATATTAACTTACAAATCTGTCTAAGTCCCTTATACGTAAGAATAAGATTAGATATACATGTAAAATATGAGAAAAAATTAGAAATAGAATACATTAAGAGAAAATAGAAGTGTAAAACATAATGTAATAGATGTACTAATAGAAACTATACTATGTTAAAATAAGGAAGATAAAATAAACAAAAATGTACGTTATTTACCTATTAAAAATAAAGTAAACAAAATAGCTAGTTAGTATTAGAGGTCAATCCCAGACCTAAGGTAAAAAAGATGAAGCATGAAAGAAAGAACAGTATGAAGAATAAAAGTACGAGAGGCATAAAAGCGAGAACTGGTATGAAAGAGTAATAGCAGAAAAGGTCCCTGACCATGTTAGGGGAATATAGAAAAAAAAAAAAAAAAAAAAAAAAAAAAAAAAAAAAATAACCTAACCTAACCTAACCTAACCTAACCTAACCTAACCTAACCTAACCTAACCTAACCTAACCTAACCTAACCTAACCTAACCTAACCTAACCTAACCTAACCTAACCTAACCTAACCTAACCTAACCTAACCTAACCTAACCTAACCTAACCTAACCTAACCTAACCTAACCTAACCTAACCTAACCTAACCTAACCTAACCTAACCTAACCTAACCTAACCTAACCTAACCTAACCTAACCTAACCTAACCTAACCTAACCTAACCTAACCTAACCTAACCTAACCTAACCTAACCTAACCTAACCTAACCTAACCTAACCTAACCTAACCTAACCTAACCTAACCTAACCTAACCTAACCTAACCTAACCTAACCTAACCTAACCTAACCTAACCTAACCTAACCTAACCTAACCTAACCTAACCTAACCTAACCTAACCTAACCTAACCTAACCTAACCTAACCTAACCTAACCTAACCTAACCTAACCTAACCTAACCTAACCTAACCTAACCTAACCTAACCTAACCTAACCTAACCTAACCTAACCTAACCTAACCTAACCTAACCTAACCTAACCTAACCTAACCTAACCTAACCTAACCTAACCTAACCTAACCTAACCTAACCTAACCTAACCTAACCTAACCTAACCTAACCTAACCTAACCTAACCTAACCTAACCTAACCTAACCTAACCTAACCTAACCTAACCTAACCTAACCTAACCTAACCTAACCTAACCTAACCTAACCTAACCTAACCTAACCTAACCTAACCTAACCTAACCTAACCTAACCTAACCTAACCTAACCTAACCTAACCTAACCTAACCTAACCTAACCTAACCTAACCTAACCTAACCTAACCTAACCTAACCTAACCTAACCTAACCTAACCTAACCTAACCTAACCTAACCTAACCTAACCTAACCTAACCTAACCTAACCTAACCTAACCTAACCTAACCTAACCTAACCTAACCTAACCTAACCTAACCTAACCTAACCTAACCTAACCTAACCTAACCTAACCTAACCTAACCTAACCTAACCTAACCTAACCTAACCTAACCTAACCTAACCTAACCTAACCTAACCTAACCTAACCTAACCTAACCTAACCTAACCTAACCTAACCTAACCTAACCTAACCTAACCTAACCTAACCTAACCTAACCTAACCTAACCTAACCTAACCTAACCTAACCTAACCTAACCTAACCTAACCTAACCTAACCTAACCTAACCTAACCTAACCTAACCTAACCTAACCTAACCTAACCTAACCTAACCTAACCTAACCTAACCTAACCTAACCTAACCTAACCTAACCTAACCTAACCTAACCTAACCTAACCTAACCTAACCTAACCTAACCTAACCTAACCTAACCTAACCTAACCTAACCTAACCTAACCTAACCTAACCTAACCTAACCTAACCTAACCTAACCTAACCTAACCTAACCTAACCTAACCTAACCTAACCTAACCTAACCTAACCTAACCTAACCTAACCTAACCTAACCTAACCTAACCTAACCTAACCTAACCTAACCTAACCTAACCTAACCTAACCTAACCTAACCTAACCTAACCTAACCTAACCTAACCTAACCTAACCTAACCTAACCTAACCTAACCTAACCTAACCTAACCTAACCTAACCTAACCTAACCTAACCTAACCTAACCTAACCTAACCTAACCTAACCTAACCTAACCTAACCTAACCTAACCTAACCTAACCTAACCTAACCTAACCTAACCTAACCTAACCTAACCTAACCTAACCTAACCTAACCTAACCTAACCTAACCTAACCTAACCTAACCTAACCTAACCTAACCTAACCTAACCTAACCTAACCTAACCTAACCTAACCTAACCTAACCTAACCTAACCTAACCTAACCTAACCTAACCTAACCTAACCTAACCTAACCTAACCTAACCTAACCTAACCTAACCTAACCTAACCTAACCTAACCTAACCTAACCTAACCTAACCTAACCTAACCTAACCTAACCTAACCTAACCTAACCTAACCTAACCTAACCTAACCTAACCTAACCTAACCTAACCTAACCTAACCTAACCTAACCTAACCTAACCTAACCTAACCTAACCTAACCTAACCTAACCTAACCTAACCTAACCTAACCTAACCTAACCTAACCTAACCTAACCTAACCTAACCTAACCTAACCTAACCTAACCTAACCTAACCTAACCTAACCTAACCTAACCTAACCTAACCTAACCTAACCTAACCTAACCTAACCTAACCTAACCTAACCTAACCTAACCTAACCTAACCTAACCTAACCTAACCTAACCTAACCTAACCTAACCTAACCTAACCTAACCTAACCTAACCTAACCTAACCTAACCTAACCTAACCTAACCTAACCTAACCTAACCTAACCTAACCTAACCTAACCTAACCTAACCTAACCTAACCTAACCTAACCTAACCTAACCTAACCTAACCTAACCTAACCTAACCTAACCTAACCTAACCTAACCTAACCTAACCTAACCTAACCTAACCTAACCTAACCTAACCTAACCTAACCTAACCTAACCTAACCTAACCTAACCTAACCTAACCTAACCTAACCTAACCTAACCTAACCTAACCTAACCTAACCTAACCTAACCTAACCTAACCTAACCTAACCTAACCTAACCTAACCTAACCTAACCTAACCTAACCTAACCTAACCTAACCTAACCTAACCTAACCTAACCTAACCTAACCTAACCTAACCTAACCTAACCTAACCTAACCTAACCTAACCTAACCTAACCTAACCTAACCTAACCTAACCTAACCTAACCTAACCTAACCTAACCTAACCTAACCTAACCTAACCTAACCTAACCTAACCTAACCTAACCTAACCTAACCTAACCTAACCTAACCTAACCTAACCTAACCTAACCTAACCTAACCTAACCTAACCTAACCTAACCTAACCTAACCTAACCTAACCTAACCTAACCTAACCTAACCTAACCTAACCTAACCTAACCTAACCTAACCTAACCTAACCTAACCTAACCTAACCTAACCTAACCTAACCTAACCTAACCTAACCTAACCTAACCTAACCTAACCTAACCTAACCTAACCTAACCTAACCTAACCTAACCTAACCTAACCTAACCTAACCTAACCTAACCTAACCTAACCTAACCTAACCTAACCTAACCTAACCTAACCTAACCTAACCTAACCTAACCTAACCTAACCTAACCTAACCTAACCTAACCTAACCTAACCTAACCTAACCTAACCTAACCTAACCTAACCTAACCTAACCTAACCTAACCTAACCTAACCTAACCTAACCTAACCTAACCTAACCTAACCTAACCTAACCTAACCTAACCTAACCTAACCTAACCTAACCTAACCTAACCTAACCTAACCTAACCTAACCTAACCTAACCTAACCTAACCTAACCTAACCTAACCTAACCTAACCTAACCTAACCTAACCTAACCTAACCTAACCTAACCTAACCTAACCTAACCTAACCTAACCTAACCTAACCTAACCTAACCTAACCTAACCTAACCTAACCTAACCTAACCTAACCTAACCTAACCTAACCTAACCTAACCTAACCTAACCTAACCTAACCTAACCTAACCTAACCTAACCTAACCTAACCTAACCTAACCTAACCTAACCTAACCTAACCTAACCTAACCTAACCTAACCTAACCTAACCTAACCTAACCTAACCTAACCTAACCTAACCTAACCTAACCTAACCTAACCTAACCTAACCTAACCTAACCTAACCTAACCTAACCTAACCTAACCTAACCTAACCTAACCTAACCTAACCTAACCTAACCTAACCTAACCTAACCTAACCTAACCTAACCTAACCTAACCTAACCTAACCTAACCTAACCTAACCTAACCTAACCTAACCTAACCTAACCTAACCTAACCTAACCTAACCTAACCTAACCTAACCTAACCTAACCTAACCTAACCTAACCTAACCTAACCTAACCTAACCTAACCTAACCTAACCTAACCTAACCTAACCTAACCTAACCTAACCTAACCTAACCTAACCTAACCTAACCTAACCTAACCTAACCTAACCTAACCTAACCTAACCTAACCTAACCTAACCTAACCTAACCTAACCTAACCTAACCTAACCTAACCTAACCTAACCTAACCTAACCTAACCTAACCTAACCTAACCTAACCTAACCTAACCTAACCTAACCTAACCTAACCTAACCTAACCTAACCTAACCTAACCTAACCTAACCTAACCTAACCTAACCTAACCTATACCTAACCTAACCTAACCTAACCTAACCTAACCTAACCTAACCTAACCTAACCTAACCTAACCTAACCTAACCTAACCTAACCTAACCTAACCTAACCTAACCTAACCTAACCTAACCTAACCTAACCTAACCTAACCTAACCTAACCTAACCTAACCTAACCTAACCTAACCTAACCTAACCTAACCTAACCTAACCTAACCTAACCTAACCTAACCTAACCTAACCTAACCTAACCTAACCTAACCTAACCTAACCTAACCTAACCTAACCTAACCTAACCTAACCTAACCTAACCTAACCTAACCTAACCTAACCTAACCTAACCTAACCTAACCTAACCTAACCTAACCTAACCTAACCTAACCTAACCTAACCTAACCTAACCTAACCTAACCTAACCTAACCTAACCTAACCTAACCTAACCTAACCTAACCTAACCTAACCTAACCTAACCTAACCTAACCTAACCTAACCTAACCTAACCTAACCTAACCTAACCTAACCTAACCTAACCTAACCTAACCTAACCTAACCTAACCTAACCTAACCTAACCTAACCTAACCTAACCTAACCTAACCTAACCTAACCTAACCTAACCTAACCTAACCTAACCTAACCTAACCTAACCTAACCTAACCTAACCTAACCTAACCTAACCTAACCTAACCTAACCTAACCTAACCTAACCTAACCTAACCTAACCTAACCTAACCTAACCTAACCTAACCTAACCTAACCTAACCTAACCTAACCTAACCTAACCTAACCTAACCTAACCTAACCTAACCTAACCTAACCTAACCTAACCTAACCTAACCTAACCTAACCTAACCTAACCTAACCTAACCTAACCTAACCTAACCTAACCTAACCTAACCTAACCTAACCTAACCTAACCTAACCTAACCTAACCTAACCTAACCTAACCTAACCTAACCTAACCTAACCTAACCTAACCTAACCTAACCTAACCTAACCTAACCTAACCTAACCTAACCTAACCTAACCTAACCTAACCTAACCTAACCTAACCTAACCTAACCTAACCTAACCTAACCTAACCTAACCTAACCTAACCTAACCTAACCTAACCTAACCTAACCTAACCTAACCTAACCTAACCTAACCTAACCTAACCTAACCTAACCTAACCTAACCTAACCTAACCTAACCTAACCTAACCTAACCTAACCTAACCTAACCTAACCTAACCTAACCTAACCTAACCTAACCTAACCTAACCTAACCTAACCTAACCTAACCTAACCTAACCTAACCTAACCTAACCTAACCTAACCTAACCTAACCTAACCTAACCTAACCTAACCTAACCTAACCTAACCTAACCTAACCTAACCTAACCTAACCTAACCTAACCTAACCTAACCTAACCTAACCTAACCTAACCTAACCTAACCTAACCTAACCTAACCTAACCTAACCTAACCTAACCTAACCTAACCTAACCTAACCTAACCTAACCTAACCTAACCTAACCTAACCTAACCTAACCTAACCTAACCTAACCTAACCTAACCTAACCTAACCTAACCTAACCTAACCTAACCTAACCTAACCTAACCTAACCTAACCTAACCTAACCTAACCTAACCTAACCTAACCTAACCTAACCTAACCTAACCTAACCTAACCTAACCTAACCTAACCTAACCTAACCTAACCTAACCTAACCTAACCTAACCTAACCTAACCTAACCTAACCTAACCTAACCTAACCTAACCTAACCTAACCTAACCTAACCTAACCTAACCTAACCTAACCTAACCTAACCTAACCTAACCTAACCTAACCTAACCTAACCTAACCTAACCTAACCTAACCTAACCTAACCTAACCTAACCTAACCTAACCTAACCTAACCTAACCTAACCTAACCTAACCTAACCTAACCTAACCTAACCTAACCTAACCTAACCTAACCTAACCTAACCTAACCTAACCTAACCTAACCTAACCTAACCTAACCTAACCTAACCTAACCTAACCTAACCTAACCTAACCTAACCTAACCTAACCTAACCTAACCTAACCTAACCTAACCTAACCTAACCTAACCTAACCTAACCTAACCTAACCTAACCTAACCTAACCTAACCTAACCTAACCTAACCTAACCTAACCTAACCTAACCTAACCTAACCTAACCTAACCTAACCTAACCTAACCTAACCTAACCTAACCTAACCTAACCTAACCTAACCTAACCTAACCTAACCTAACCTAACCTAACCTAACCTAACCTAACCTAACCTAACCTAACCTAACCTAACCTAACCTAACCTAACCTAACCTAACCTAACCTAACCTAACCTAACCTAACCTAACCTAACCTAACCTAACCTAACCTAACCTAACCTAACCTAACCTAACCTAACCTAACCTAACCTAACCTAACCTAACCTAACCTAACCTAACCTAACCTAACCTAACCTAACCTAACCTAACCTAACCTAACCTAACCTAACCTAACCTAACCTAACCTAACCTAACCTAACCTAACCTAACCTAACCTAACCTAACCTAACCTAACCTAACCTAACCTAACCTAACCTAACCTAACCTAACCTAACCTAACCTAACCTAACCTAACCTAACCTAACCTAACCTAACCTAACCTAACCTAACCTAACCTAACCTAACCTAACCTAACCTAACCTAACCTAACCTAACCTAACCTAACCTAACCTAACCTAACCTAACCTAACCTAACCTAACCTAACCTAACCTAACCTAACCTAACCTAACCTAACCTAACCTAACCTAACCTAACCTAACCTAACCTAACCTAACCTAACCTAACCTAACCTAACCTAACCTAACCTAACCTAACCTAACCTAACCTAACCTAACCTAACCTAACCTAACCTAACCTAACCTAACCTAACCTAACCTAACCTAACCTAACCTAACCTAACCTAACCTAACCTAACCTAACCTAACCTAACCTAACCTAACCTAACCTAACCTAACCTAACCTAACCTAACCTAACCTAACCTAACCTAACCTAACCTAACCTAACCTAACCTAACCTAACCTAACCTAACCTAACCTAACCTAACCTAACCTAACCTAACCTAACCTAACCTAACCTAACCTAACCTAACCTAACCTAACCTAACCTAACCTAACCTAACCTAACCTAACCTAACCTAACCTAACCTAACCTAACCTAACCTAACCTAACCTAACCTAACCTAACCTAACCTAACCTAACCTAACCTAACCTAACCTAACCTAACCTAACCTAACCTAACCTAACCTAACCTAACCTAACCTAACCTAACCTAACCTAACCTAACCTAACCTAACCTAACCTAACCTAACCTAACCTAACCTAACCTAACCTAACCTAACCTAACCTAACCTAACCTAACCTAACCTAACCTAACCTAACCTAACCTAACCTAACCTAACCTAACCTAACCTAACCTAACCTAACCTAACCTAACCTAACCTAACCTAACCTAACCTAACCTAACCTAACCTAACCTAACCTAACCTAACCTAACCTAACCTAACCTAACCTAACCTAACCTAACCTAACCTAACCTAACCTAACCTAACCTAACCTAACCTAACCTAACCTAACCTAACCTAACCTAACCTAACCTAACCTAACCTAACCTAACCTAACCTAACCTAACCTAACCTAACCTAACCTAACCTAACCTAACCTAACCTAACCTAACCTAACCTAACCTAACCTAACCTAACCTAACCTAACCTAACCTAACCTAACCTAACCTAACCTAACCTAACCTAACCTAACCTAACCTAACCTAACCTAACCTAACCTAACCTAACCTAACCTAACCTAACCTAACCTAACCTAACCTAACCTAACCTAACCTAACCTAACCTAACCTAACCTAACCTAACCTAACCTAACCTAACCTAACCTAACCTAACCTAACCTAACCTAACCTAACCTAACCTAACCTAACCTAACCTAACCTAACCTAACCTAACCTAACCTAACCTAACCTAACCTAACCTAACCTAACCTAACCTAACCTAACCTAACCTAACCTAACCTAACCTAACCTAACCTAACCTAACCTAACCTAACCTAACCTAACCTAACCTAACCTAACCTAACCTAACCTAACCTAACCTAACCTAACCTAACCTAACCTAACCTAACCTAACCTAACCCAGTTGCGCCCGCGCCGTGAGTCCGAGCGTCACGATTTTACGCCGCTCCGCAGCAAAAAATCAGTGAAAAACGCAAAAATTGAGAAAAAGTACCAGTGTTTTATATCGCCAGGTGCGCGCTGGAATTACCTATCTTTTAGTGCTTTCAGAATAAAAATCGGACCAAATTTGACGAAGTTATAAACAAAAACCCGCGAAAACACCGCGAACCCGGGTGCGCGCGCGCAAACAATCGCTTATAACTTCTGAAAACTAGTGAAAAACTGTGTAACTGCAATTGTGATTGTGTGCGGTATCCCATCGAGAGTGCCCAGTCGAAATCCGGGATTTTTTCGACAAAAACTGAGTGAGTAGTGATAGGAACAGTGCAAAAAATACTGCAAAAAATCAGTTTTTTCAAAATAACTCAAAAAACAAATCGACAACATATACTTTTTATTAGCTTAAAATGTGCTAACAAGTGGACACTATTAGTGGTATAAATTTGGGATTTTTTCGCCGTAAGAATCGGGAGTTATTGACCAAAGACCGAAACCGGAAGCCTGGCTGGAGCTCGAACCCGAGCTCGCCGGCCCGATCCAGCACCACGGTCGGATAGTACTGTCGCCAAACATCTCCAGGCAGTACTCAAAATCATCCGCAGACACCGGGAAAGTAGTCTCTTTCCGGCTTTTTCCCGAGTCCCGGCGGCCAGTGAGTAAAGTGTGACTTTTATGTACTCAAAAAACTGAAAATAGACAGAAATTAGAATAGGTGTTAATAGATTATTGTTTAGTGTCTAGTAAAGAATTAGTGTAGTGAAATTCAGACGATTCGGACTCATAATAGCATAGGAAATCACAAAAACAGTGAGCGGTGCCGCGATTTGCAAAAAATTTTTTAGTGCGGTACTTTCGACCCCAATATCCGGCAAACCAGTACTTCGCCGAAGACATGGCTAGCATAGCTGGATAGGCCATTTCTCCCAAAACAGGGGGACGATTTTGGATTCAGCCGGAGAGTAGTAGTTTCGGAGCTATCCCGTTTCCCGTGCAGCGCGCCGTAGTTTTTATGCGCGCGGCCGAGGCGGGGCCGATTTTCTGCTGCCTCCGGCTAGGACGACCTAACGCAACAAAAATTTTGGGAAGAGACTAGGTCGTCTTCATCTCCAGTCCTTCCCGCATCTAGGACTGTAAACAGGATCTGCCGGAAGCGAAAATTACACCACCTAGGGGATCTTCACTGAAAGATAACATTTGGCGCAACATTTTTCGTAGTCTAAAATCGACCGGACTTCAGCCCATCGTGACGGGTGTTTGGATTGTGACCCTGACCTGAAGGTTACACAGCTGAACACAGCATACCCTCCGCAATCCACCACAGTTGTCAGACCGTTCTTCCTGCGAGTGGTTTGGCCGCTGCAGGGAGTTATCCCAACGCATAAAAACTGTCTGAAAAACGTAAAACAAACATAAAACGGGCTTTTACACCCCCATAGGGGGCTGACGGGGGTCGTCGCCTTAACAGCGGAGTGCTCACATTCTCCGCTGTCTTCCTGCAGACAAAAGCCCGTTTCAACCATCATCGGGACGCCAGCGGTTCGTCCGCTACACCCTTTTATCCCGAGAAGCGGAATAGGGCTGGAGTTCTTTATTAGTATTAAGATTTAGTATTAAGGTTTAGTTATAAGTACTTTTCGGCCAGGGGTAGTTTCCAAAAAATTTAAAGTTGTATACCCCTGGATAGGGGAGGAAACCCCCTATCGAATGACATTTGTCTATCCCACGCGCGGCAGGCGACTCCAGAGATACGGGACTTTTTCCTGGAAAAAACCTTTAAAATTTCTATAGATCATTAACAAACTAACAGACTAGTAACAAAATTCCAAAAAATTTAATAAAATCAGTATCTCGGGAACCGCGTGTCCTGTTGGTGCGCGGTTTTCGACATTTTACCCGGACGGTCCACCCCTACCACACCACCACAAAAAATCGACCCCTTTTTTGCGGGGTGCACCACGTGCACCAACGCAGAAAAGAGACAAAAACCCGACCCCCCTTTCAAAAACCTTCTGGAGTTACGAAACCTAAACCCTTTTCTAAATTACAAACCCCCTACCCCTAAATTTGGACTTTTTGACTGACTAACTGACGAATAACAAAAATTCAAAAAACTAAATAAAATCCGTATCTCGGGAACCGCTTGTCCTATCGGCGCGTGGTTTTCGACACTAAACTCGGACGGGTCGGCTCTACCACCCCATCACAAAGAGTCGACTCTACGTAGAGCTCAAAAACTCTTTGTTGCTTTTTGACTTGAACATTGAATGGACTTAGCTAGGAAATAGCTAAACAACAATACTGACTTTTTTAAAAGAGATTTTTAAAACGCACGGCGGCTCTACATAGAGGCAAAAAAAAAAATTTTTACACCGTAAAATTTTTTCAAAAAATTTTACATTACTATTTATTTATAAAACTTAGATCATACGTAAGTTACAACAGACTAGAAGAGTCTATTGACATATTTTTAGAATATTATTTTAAGTATTGAATTTGACCCAGATATATAGACATTTAATCTTCCCCCCTTTACATACAATAGTAAGGAAATTATACGAACTTTTAAGGGTGGAAAAAATAGGCGCAGGCACAGAAAACATATCAGGAACCACAAATACAAGCCACACACCCTGGTTTGCCCGCAAAAAATTAAATACCTAGTACAGGGCAACCGAAAAAATTAAAAAATTTTGCAGGGGTGAAACTCAAAAACGGGGGGTGGGATATTGACTGTGACACCGCGGGGGCTATTTTTTCTCGGATCTCTACAAGCAAACCAAATTTCAAAATTTTTGGATCAAAATTGAGGGGGGTCATTTTCGGTTTGAAATTACGTAAGTTAAAATTACGAAAAATTTTCTAAATTCTATAACTCGGCAACCATCAGGCCTAGAGACACGGGGTTTTCGGCAAATCTATTAGCTCGCCGAGAGCTAAAATTCTTTGTATGAGCAATTGCTCTAGGTAGAGTCCGAGGGGAAATAGAGTTCGGAGGTGAGTATTTAACAGGAGGGACTCACAGCAGTTGGGGCGACCCCAGGAAACCCATCCTGGGACTCTACCAGGTTGTAGTAGAGTCGACGGAGTCCGACTCTCCCCCAAAAGAATTTCCCAACGAACTCTGGCGGGGCAAGGAAGCAGTGCAGAGCCGCATCTGAAAAAGAAGGAGGTTAGGAATTACTTAAGATAATACTTACCACTTCAAACACGAAGACCCGGCTGCTGAAGAAGCGCGCATCCATTGACCCCATCTGGAAACAAAGAAATTTAATTTACTTTATTTAGTTTATAAATTGTGCCTAAACAATAATATCGCCTAAATTTTTACAATTTTAAATTTACTAGATAATTTATTTACTTTATTCTAATTTTATTTTAAATTAATTTTACTAATTCTTTTTAAAGTATACTTTCTTCCTTCTCTACTCCAATCAAATTAAGAAACCAGCTATTTGCCACATAGTCAAATGGCGTGTCACCGCACACCTCCGCGTTCAAAACTGCCTCTTGAACGGGAGACAACGAGGGCTGGCCCCTCAACGGGAACAGGAAGGCGGAGGAGCGCGGAGATGCTGGATAAGGTTGCGCACTTTGAAAGGTCAAAGGAGGAAAAGACCAAGGTCTCGAGACAAAGGACCTTCACAAAAGAAGAAGAGACAAAAACGCCGGAAATGAACCCGGGACTTGTCACGGCTATCGACATGTGCCAGGAAGGAAGAGACCTCATGGAGCAGTCAAAGAATATGAAGACTGAGGTGAGGAGTGGACTCAGTATGCTATTCAAAAAGCTCCAAAGGCTGCTCTATGAGGTCGGACACGACCTGAGGGGAAAAGGTGAGGGAGCCCAAAAGGTCAGGAAGAAGGACAAGGCTACGGAAACGGAAAAAATTGCGGAGAGGAAGGTGGAAAGAAGGGATAAGCAAACAGAGACGGAAAGAGAAGTGAAGAAGACAACCGAAAAAAAGGACAAAGGGACAGAGACAGAAAGGCAAAAAGACGTAAGAAAAGAAGTGGAGAAGAAAGACCAAAGCACGGAAACGGACACAAGTGTGCAAAAAACACCCACACGAGGAAAGGAGGAAAAAACCCTGACCCTAGAAGAGAAGCTGCTTCAGAAGCTAGACGAACACAGTAGGAAATTAGAAGAGAACAAAAACGAAATTGGAACGCTAAGAAATATGATAGAGAAGCACAACCACCTAGAAGAGTTGCCGATGTTGACATACGCGAGTGTGGCGGCGGGCCCCCCGCCCAGGCGACTGCCGGTGGGGGGTGCGGCGCTCCACTCGCTGATGGTCACGTCGAAGGACACGTTAGAGACAGGAGAAGAAGTTCTTCAAAAGATCAGAAAGGGTATGAAGACAGCAGAAGGAAGAGTCAAAATAGACAAGGTCAGAAAGGCGAAAGACGCAAAGCTAATAATTGGTTGCAAAGACATCGAGCAAATGAAAAAAGCAAAAGAGCAGATAGAGAAGATAGATGGCCTTAATGTAGAGGAAGCAAGAAACAAAGATCCGTTGGTGGTGCTTAAGTGGGTCTTTGCCACTCTAACGGACGACGAGTTAATAGAAGCAATAAGACAGCAAAACCCGGAAATAACGCA
>OW443339.2:28417715-28442715 GCA_937001555.2 Hypsopygia costalis | reverse complement strand
ACCTAACCTAACCTAACCTAACCTAACCTAACCTAACCTAACCTAACCTAACCTAACCTAACCTAACCTAACCTAACCTAACCTAACCTAACCTAACCTAACCTAACCTAACCTAACCTAACCTAACCTAACCTAACCTAACCTAACCTAACCTAACCTAACCTAACCTAACCTAACCTAACCTAACCTAACCTAACCTAACCTAACCTAACCTAACCTAACCTAACCTAACCTAACCTAACCTAACCTAACCTAACCTAACCTAACCTAACCTAACCTAACCTAACCTAACCTAACCTAACCTAACCTAACCTAACCTAACCTAACCTAACCTAACCTAACCTAACCTAACCTAACCTAACCTAACCTAACCTAACCTAACCTAACCTAACCTAACCTAACCTAACCTAACCTAACCTAACCTAACCTAACCTAACCTAACCTAACCTAACCTAACCTAACCTAACCTAACCTAACCTAACCTAACCTAACCTAACCTAACCTAACCTAACCTAACCTAACCTAACCTAACCTAACCTAACCTAACCTAACCTAACCTAACCTAACCTAACCTAACCTAACCTAACCTAACCTAACCTAACCTAACCTAACCCAGTTGCGCCCGCGCCGTGAGTCCGAGCGTCACGATTTTACGCCGCTCCGCAGCAAAAAATCAGTGAAAAACGCAAAAATTGAGAAAAAGTACCAGTGTTTTATATCGCCAGGTGCGCGCTGGAATTACCTATCTTTTAGTGCTTTCAGAATAAAAATCGGACCAAATTTGACGAAGTTATAAACAAAAACCCGCGAAAACACCGCGAACCCGGGTGCGCGCGCGCAAACAATCGCTTATAACTTCTGAAAACTAGTGAAAAACTGTGTAACTGCAATTGTGATTGTGTGCGGTATCCCATCGAGAGTGCCCAGTCGAAATCCGGGATTTTTTCGACAAAAACTGAGTGAGTAGTGATAGGAACAGTGCAAAAAATACTGCAAAAAATCAGTTTTTTCAAAATAACTCAAAAAACAAATCGACAACATATACTTTTTATTAGCTTAAAATGTGCTAACAAGTGGACACTATTAGTGGTATAAATTTGGGATTTTTTCGCCGTAAGAATCGGGAGTTATTGACCAAAGACCGAAACCGGAAGCCTGGCTGGAGCTCGAACCCGAGCTCGCCGGCCCGATCCAGCACCACGGTCGGATAGTACTGTCGCCAAACATCTCCAGGCAGTACTCAAAATCATCCGCAGACACCGGGAAAGTAGTCTCTTTCCGGCTTTTTCCCGAGTCCCGGCGGCCAGTGAGTAAAGTGTGACTTTTATGTACTCAAAAAACTGAAAATAGACAGAAATTAGAATAGGTGTTAATAGATTATTGTTTAGTGTCTAGTAAAGAATTAGTGTAGTGAAATTCAGACGATTCGGACTCATAATAGCATAGGAAATCACAAAAACAGTGAGCGGTGCCGCGATTTGCAAAAAATTTTTTAGTGCGGTACTTTCGACCCCAATATCCGGCAAACCAGTACTTCGCCGAAGACATGGCTAGCATAGCTGGATAGGCCATTTCTCCCAAAACAGGGGGACGATTTTGGATTCAGCCGGAGAGTAGTAGTTTCGGAGCTATCCCGTTTCCCGTGCAGCGCGCCGTAGTTTTTATGCGCGCGGCCGAGGCGGGGCCGATTTTCTGCTGCCTCCGGCTAGGACGACCTAACGCAACAAAAATTTTGGGAAGAGACTAGGTCGTCTTCATCTCCAGTCCTTCCCGCATCTAGGACTGTAAACAGGATCTGCCGGAAGCGAAAATTACACCACCTAGGGGATCTTCACTGAAAGATAACATTTGGCGCAACATTTTTCGTAGTCTAAAATCGACCGGACTTCAGCCCATCGTGACGGGTGTTTGGATTGTGACCCTGACCTGAAGGTTACACAGCTGAACACAGCATACCCTCCGCAATCCACCACAGTTGTCAGACCGTTCTTCCTGCGAGTGGTTTGGCCGCTGCAGGGAGTTATCCCAACGCATAAAAACTGTCTGAAAAACGTAAAACAAACATAAAACGGGCTTTTACACCCCCATAGGGGGCTGACGGGGGTCGTCGCCTTAACAGCGGAGTGCTCACATTCTCCGCTGTCTTCCTGCAGACAAAAGCCCGTTTCAACCATCATCGGGACGCCAGCGGTTCGTCCGCTACACCCTTTTATCCCGAGAAGCGGAATAGGGCTGGAGTTCTTTATTAGTATTAAGATTTAGTATTAAGGTTTAGTTATAAGTACTTTTCGGCCAGGGGTAGTTTCCAAAAAATTTAAAGTTGTATACCCCTGGATAGGGGAGGAAACCCCCTATCGAATGACATTTGTCTATCCCACGCGCGGCAGGCGACTCCAGAGATACGGGACTTTTTCCTGGAAAAAACCTTTAAAATTTCTATAGATCATTAACAAACTAACAGACTAGTAACAAAATTCCAAAAAATTTAATAAAATCAGTATCTCGGGAACCGCGTGTCCTGTTGGTGCGCGGTTTTCGACATTTTACCCGGACGGTCCACCCCTACCACACCACCACAAAAAATCGACCCCTTTTTTGCGGGGTGCACCACGTGCACCAACGCAGAAAAGAGACAAAAACCCGACCCCCCTTTCAAAAACCTTCTGGAGTTACGAAACCTAAACCCTTTTCTAAATTACAAACCCCCTACCCCTAAATTTGGACTTTTTGACTGACTAACTGACGAATAACAAAAATTCAAAAAACTAAATAAAATCCGTATCTCGGGAACCGCTTGTCCTATCGGCGCGTGGTTTTCGACACTAAACTCGGACGGGTCGGCTCTACCACCCCATCACAAAGAGTCGACTCTACGTAGAGCTCAAAAACTCTTTGTTGCTTTTTGACTTGAACATTGAATGGACTTAGCTAGGAAATAGCTAAACAACAATACTGACTTTTTTAAAAGAGATTTTTAAAACGCACGGCGGCTCTACATAGAGGCAAAAAAAAAAATTTTTACACCGTAAAATTTTTTCAAAAAATTTTACATTACTATTTATTTATAAAACTTAGATCATACGTAAGTTACAACAGACTAGAAGAGTCTATTGACATATTTTTAGAATATTATTTTAAGTATTGAATTTGACCCAGATATATAGACATTTAATCTTCCCCCCTTTACATACAATAGTAAGGAAATTATACGAACTTTTAAGGGTGGAAAAAATAGGCGCAGGCACAGAAAACATATCAGGAACCACAAATACAAGCCACACACCCTGGTTTGCCCGCAAAAAATTAAATACCTAGTACAGGGCAACCGAAAAAATTAAAAAATTTTGCAGGGGTGAAACTCAAAAACGGGGGGTGGGATATTGACTGTGACACCGCGGGGGCTATTTTTTCTCGGATCTCTACAAGCAAACCAAATTTCAAAATTTTTGGATCAAAATTGAGGGGGGTCATTTTCGGTTTGAAATTACGTAAGTTAAAATTACGAAAAATTTTCTAAATTCTATAACTCGGCAACCATCAGGCCTAGAGACACGGGGTTTTCGGCAAATCTATTAGCTCGCCGAGAGCTAAAATTCTTTGTATGAGCAATTGCTCTAGGTAGAGTCCGAGGGGAAATAGAGTTCGGAGGTGAGTATTTAACAGGAGGGACTCACAGCAGTTGGGGCGACCCCAGGAAACCCATCCTGGGACTCTACCAGGTTGTAGTAGAGTCGACGGAGTCCGACTCTCCCCCAAAAGAATTTCCCAACGAACTCTGGCGGGGCAAGGAAGCAGTGCAGAGCCGCATCTGAAAAAGAAGGAGGTTAGGAATTACTTAAGATAATACTTACCACTTCAAACACGAAGACCCGGCTGCTGAAGAAGCGCGCATCCATTGACCCCATCTGGAAACAAAGAAATTTAATTTACTTTATTTAGTTTATAAATTGTGCCTAAACAATAATATCGCCTAAATTTTTACAATTTTAAATTTACTAGATAATTTATTTACTTTATTCTAATTTTATTTTAAATTAATTTTACTAATTCTTTTTAAAGTATACTTTCTTCCTTCTCTACTCCAATCAAATTAAGAAACCAGCTATTTGCCACATAGTCAAATGGCGTGTCACCGCACACCTCCGCGTTCAAAACTGCCTCTTGAACGGGAGACAACGAGGGCTGGCCCCTCAACGGGAACAGGAAGGCGGAGGAGCGCGGAGATGCTGGATAAGGTTGCGCACTTTGAAAGGTCAAAGGAGGAAAAGACCAAGGTCTCGAGACAAAGGACCTTCACAAAAGAAGAAGAGACAAAAACGCCGGAAATGAACCCGGGACTTGTCACGGCTATCGACATGTGCCAGGAAGGAAGAGACCTCATGGAGCAGTCAAAGAATATGAAGACTGAGGTGAGGAGTGGACTCAGTATGCTATTCAAAAAGCTCCAAAGGCTGCTCTATGAGGTCGGACACGACCTGAGGGGAAAAGGTGAGGGAGCCCAAAAGGTCAGGAAGAAGGACAAGGCTACGGAAACGGAAAAAATTGCGGAGAGGAAGGTGGAAAGAAGGGATAAGCAAACAGAGACGGAAAGAGAAGTGAAGAAGACAACCGAAAAAAAGGACAAAGGGACAGAGACAGAAAGGCAAAAAGACGTAAGAAAAGAAGTGGAGAAGAAAGACCAAAGCACGGAAACGGACACAAGTGTGCAAAAAACACCCACACGAGGAAAGGAGGAAAAAACCCTGACCCTAGAAGAGAAGCTGCTTCAGAAGCTAGACGAACACAGTAGGAAATTAGAAGAGAACAAAAACGAAATTGGAACGCTAAGAAATATGATAGAGAAGCACAACCACCTAGAAGAGTTGCCGATGTTGACATACGCGAGTGTGGCGGCGGGCCCCCCGCCCAGGCGACTGCCGGTGGGGGGTGCGGCGCTCCACTCGCTGATGGTCACGTCGAAGGACACGTTAGAGACAGGAGAAGAAGTTCTTCAAAAGATCAGAAAGGGTATGAAGACAGCAGAAGGAAGAGTCAAAATAGACAAGGTCAGAAAGGCGAAAGACGCAAAGCTAATAATTGGTTGCAAAGACATCGAGCAAATGAAAAAAGCAAAAGAGCAGATAGAGAAGATAGATGGCCTTAATGTAGAGGAAGCAAGAAACAAAGATCCGTTGGTGGTGCTTAAGTGGGTCTTTGCCACTCTAACGGACGACGAGTTAATAGAAGCAATAAGACAGCAAAACCCGGAAATAACGCACGAAATAACCGAAACGGACCTGAGACTTGAAGTTAAGTATCGCAAGAGGACACGAAATCCGAACCTGGTCCATGCAGTCGTAAAAACATCGCCGACAATGTGGAGAAGGCTGACTGAGGCGGGGGCAGTCCACGTTGATATACAGCGGGTGCTGGTGGCGGACCAGTCTCCCTTGGTGCAGTGCTCGCGATGTCTTGAGTACGGCCACACCCGGCGCCTCTGCACGGAGACAGCGGACATCTGCAGCCACTGCGGAGGTCCGCATCTCCGGTCGGAGTGCCCCGAGTGGGGGGTCGACACGACACCGACGTGCAAGAACTGCACGAAGGCAAAGCTGGCGAGGGCCGACCACAACGCGTTCAGCATGGACTGCCCCATCCGCAGGAAGTGGGACGCGTATCACGGAACTACAAAACATCACTAATGAGACACTGGAAAAAATTGCTATATGGGGAAGAGAGACAAAACTCACATTTGGACCCCAAAAAACAAAACTAGTAGCGTTCACGAACAAAGCAAAAAAGACTAAAATAACTATGGAGGGACAACAAATAAAACATACAGATACATTCAAGCTTCTAGGAATAATAATCGACAATAAACTCAAGTTTAAGAAACACGTAGAATACGTTACAGCTAAAGCACATAAGATATACATGAAACTTAGCAAGTTCGTCAGACCTACCTGGGGACTACACCAAGAAAACGTTAGAATAATATACCAAATGGTTATAGAACCCATTGTCACTTATGCAGCTGAAATATGGTCAAACGTCATAAAATATGAATATGCAAGAAATGTGCTTCGCTCCATGCAAAGAGCCTTTGCGATACGTGCAATAAGAGGATTCCGAACTCTTTCCGCCACTGTAGCAATAGCCCTAGCTGATTTCACCCCCCTCCATTTAAAAATTTCCGAAATCTCTCAAATTCAAACAACCAAAAGAACAGGAGTACACCCCAGTATACCAGATGATATTAAGATGGAGAAAAGAGTTTTAAAACACACGCTACCACACCCCTCACTCCGTACACCACTACAAATAAAGATAGCAAATAGTAACAAAGACATAAACAAGATAAGCGCGATACTTGACTGCAACATCTATACGGACGGAAGCAAGCATGACAATAAAGTAGGAGCGGCCTTTGTCGCATACAACCAAACAAATAAACCCCATATACAAAAGTACAAATTACACAACGTCTGCACGGTATTTCAAGCGGAAATGTTAGCAATAGAGAGGGCGCTATGGTGGGCTATAGACCAAAAAATCACTACGAAAAATATAAACATATTTACAGATTCTAAAGCAGCAGCCTGCGAAATAACCAGGAATGATAGCTGCCACCCGTTAGCAGCAAGTATACAACATGCGATACAAAAAATAGCAAACAACAACAGTAATGAAACAACAGTAGCTATAGTATGGGTCAAAGCACATATCGGGATTGAAGGTAATGAACAGGCGGATCAGGCCGCTAAAGCGGCAGCAAATATGCACTTAACGCCGGAGTACAATTATTTCCCCATCAGCCACGCGAAACGAGAAATAAGAACTGAAACAGCAGCAAAAGCAGATGAGGAATATCAAACAGGCACAAAAGGTGATCACACAAGGCAAATCCTACCCACTCTAGCGCACATCATAGCGCTACGAGCAGCAATGAATATCACATTTGCTATAACACAGGTGCTTACCGGTCACGCATATAATCTACAATACCTGAAAAAATATAAAATCAGCGACACCGACAAATGCCCATGCGATGACACAACCAAACAGACGCTGCAACACCTGATCCAAGAATGCCCAAAATACATGGCAAAAAGACAGAGACACGAAATGTTATGTGGCAATTTTAGAATCTATCCATATAACATAAATGAAGTAATACGCAAAGCTGACACAATAAATTCATACACACAATTCATAGAACACATAATATCAACTCTCAAGAAATTCAATAACACATAAGTACGTGTATTGATTACAACCACAAACATAACCATAACTACATATAACTTAAATTAAATACGGTGAACAACTAGATAAAAACTACACATTACAATATAATAACCCTATAAACATCAATACTAAAACACGAATGACACATAACACTTATACCCCAGCCCCCGTTACCCCCCAACCTTTTAATACATTAAAACACAGGCAATCTATCTCCACACACTGCAATTACCACCGTGAGTACTGTCAGCATCTTCAACACCTGAAAAAATAAGAAAAAGAATTGAAACATAAATAGAATATTACATGTACGAAGCACGATATGCCTTCGGAAGTGCGACCAATGGTTCTATACTGATCCCAAGTGGCTTGCTGCGTAGGGTTGGTCGCACAAACCAAAAGCAACACCCGGTAATAGATATTACTGGAACTATCAATGTCACAAAACAACACAGTATATAAAAGATAAGTAATGCTGACAACAGCCTACTCCAAACTAATAGGTCGAAAACTGATTACAAACTGTTATTACTGGGATACCTCGTGACCCTGAGCGCTGAAATAAATTGTACTATATAAACATAACACATGAAAAAGATTTAATATACAACAATATATGTGCTAACAAGCGCTAAACACTGATTGCTCTATCAATAATACATAATTATATAAGGAGATATTGCAACCTTCATAACTTACCAGTAGCGTAATATATAAAAACATAAGGACAATAAATGTAAAATAAATACTATAAATACATATATAAAAATAAATGTAACTAATAAAAGATATTATAGAAGCATCTAAGATTTAAACATAAGAAGTCTGCACAACTGGCAAGCCGGCCAAATTCGAAATACAAAAGAAGTAAACACACAAACTATGCTACATATAAGCTAATAATAACAATAATTAAGACCACCATCTAGCTTCTACGGTGGGGGCTGGCTGAGGCCGCGCGTGGGACGCGGACGCTCTCGTGCGCCCGCGAACGTGGCAGCAACTGTAGCCCCCACCAAAAGCAACCCTAGTGCTCTAGTATAAGTGCCCCCGTGGGGCGCGTGCGGGACGCCCCCAGCATGCGCCGGGGGACAATCGTTCCTCAATCCTAACTATAGCAGAATACAAGATACTTAAATACACAAGCATTTACATACATTAAGACTCAATAACAACAAGAAACATAGTGTAAACTCGTTAATGCAGGTCCTATAAATAAGTACACATACTCATACCCACTAACCCGCTCTGCTGGGCTACCATAAAACATATATATTCAAATAATCAACAAAAATACAAATATAAAGCAGAAGGCATAACCTAATAGAAATTATTAGATCATATTGAACTGATCGCCAAACAATTCTGTATTACTGGGGCCGTTGAGGCCGCGCTTGGAAGACAAAATCTTCCGGGCCCCCCGCGACTGCCGGGGGTACTCCCCCGGAGGTCGCGGGGGCCCGGAAATATTCATGAATAAATTAAATAACGCATAAATAATCGGTTGTATGGCGATGGGACCAATAACATAAAAATAGTATAATAATAATTATGTAACACATTAATGAATGAATAATAAATAATTAAAACCTACAAACTATGAGTAGTTGCTAAACCACCTAATAATAATACCATACTCAGTATACCACTACAACTTTTAATCTCAAACCACAAACACTACATATACATAGCTACTGTGGCAGCCTATAGGAAAATAGCTAAGGGACTCAATGCTGATCTCAGGTAATTCGCCAAGTAGAGTCAGATACCCACACATTAAAATAATGCATAGATCATCACCCTACACCCTAATCAGCGCCATAATACAGCGACACATACAACAAATAATGACCGAGGACAAACTCATCTAGATGACACATTAACGGTTTCTAACACTAATAGTAGCGGGGGGTTACCCCCGATCAGCCCAGCCTAAACAGTTAGATTCAAACACAACTACCCCCATGCGACACGCGCGGGCCCCCCCGGCCATAGCCGACTAAGACCTACCTACAGACAGTAAGGATAACTAATAGCATGAGCCTATCAGGACTAACTCCTGGTCACGCATAGATACATATACCATTTAATTACCTCCCCTGTACACATCTAAACCAGACTGAAATAACGACAGAACATACCCCCGGCCCCCCCAAGGCATAATTTGAGCGGCCCCCGGCAAGGCGCCTGCACAAGATGGCCCCCTGGCAACTAGCGCAAAATTACACTAACCAACATACATCCACACACACATAAAACATACTCATACAACTAGGTAATCTTAGTCATCTCCTCGGCATATGCCCAAAAATCCGAACATGATAATAAAGCCGCACCCCCGCTCCCCCGCCTTATATGAGCACACCCCCCAACATAGCGCTGGCGGGGGAAGACTCTATTGTAACAATTATAACACCACACGAACTCAACCACCACACTCCCACACGCAGCAAAAATAAACCCTATTCACAATAACATTAACAAACATACAAGATATACCACATTAACTGCTGCCACCGAACAGGTCCTAATCTAAAAAACCATAATAGCATCACACACCCCCGCGGCCTCCGGCCACACGTACATGGCCCCCCGGCGTTGCGCCGGCGGGGGCTGGATCTGTAGCAACCAATATAAACATAAAAACTACATCTAGCACAACACATTACTCTTACATACACCTAACACCTATATAATTCAAACTGCAACTACCACCCTTGATCATGAAACACAAATCACAGTACAGAAAATTATCATAACTACCACAAGTACACAGACCCGAAATTGATCATTACAACATTACACCCCCACAACCCGCGCACGTATGAATTTCATTTACCTGAATACAGCATAAATGATTAAAGCTCTTGAAGAAACAAACCACATAGTACAAAAACCATGGAAACAAGTTGATTAACTAAGTTATTGACATTAACAGTGTAACAGTCATTGATTATTAATATAAAGCAGCAGACATAACCTAATAGAAATTAATAGACCCTATTGAACTGATCGCCAAACAATTCTGTATTACTGGGGCCGTTGAGGCCGCGCTTGGAAGACAAAATCTTCCGGGCCCCCGCGACTGCCGGGGGTACTCCCCCCGGAGACCGCGGGGGCCCGGAAATATTCATGAATAAATTAAATAGCGTATCAATAATCGGTTATATGGACCTAATAATAACACCATACTCAGTATACCACTACAACTTTTAACCTCAAACCTCAAACACTACATATACATAGCTACTGAGGCAGCCTATAGAAAAATAGCAAAGGGACTCAATGTGGATCCCAGGTAATTCGCTAAGCAGAGTCAGATACCCACACATTAAAATAATGCATAGATCATCACCCTACACCCTAATCAGCGCCATAAAACAGCGACACATACAACAAATAATGACTAAGGACAAACCCATCAAGATGACACATTAACGGTTTTATTACCAACAGTAGCGGGGGTTACCCCCGATGAGCCCAGCCTAAACAGTTAGATTCAAACACAATCACCCCCATGCGACACGTGCGGGCCCCCCCGGCCATATGCCGACAAAGACCGACCTACAGACAGTAAAGAGAATGAATAGCTTGAGCCTATCAGGACCAACTCCTGGTCACGCATAGGTATATATACCATCTAATTACCTCCCTTGTACACATCTAAACCCGATTGAAATGACGACAGATCATACCCCCGCCCCACCCAAGGTATAATTTGCGCGGCCCCCGGCGAGGTGCCTGCACAACATGGCCCCCTGGCAACTAGCGCAAACTTACATGAGCCAACATGCATCTACACACACATAAAACATACTCATACAACTTGGTA
Organism: Hypsopygia costalis; assembly: GCA_937001555.2. Lineage (NCBI taxonomy): Eukaryota > Metazoa > Arthropoda > Insecta > Lepidoptera > Pyralidae > Hypsopygia > Hypsopygia costalis. The sequence goes on along the minus strand of OW443339.2, from coordinate 28,431,656 downwards.
ATCTTAGTCATCTCCTTGACATATGCCCAAAAACCCGAACACGATAATAAAGCCGCACCCCCGCTCCCCCCGCCTTATATGAGCACACCCCCCAACATAGAGCTGGCGGGGAAGACTCTATAGCAACAATTATAACATCACACGAACTCAATCACTACACTCCCACATGCAGTAAAAATAAACCCTATTCACAATAACATTAACAAACATAAAAGACCTCACTACCCAAGGACGAGTGCCCCCGCTCCGCACGAGTAGCACCCCCTACACGACGCCGGCGGGGCGCCGACCATGGGTAACCTCGAAATTGCCCCCGGGGCAATGGTAAAACACTCTTACTAGTTCAACGATCAAAACAAACCTAAAATATACACACATAAATAGCAAACATTCATTACATTCACCCATTCATTCAAGTCATACAACATCAATCACTGACCAAACTAAAATAATATAATAAGGTAACAGCCCACAAAAACATCGCCATCCAAAGACGAGCCCCCCCGCTCGGCAAGTGTAGTACCCCCGACATGATACCACACAACCCGCATATTAATAACAAAGCAAAGTCCATCACCACACCCCAACCAGTATCATAATACAGCGACACATACTAATAACAATGATCAGGACAATCTCTTTTAGATTACACATCAACGGTATTATTACTTACAGCAATGGGGGTAGACCCCCGAAGAACGCTAACAAAATAATTACACTCAAGGACAAGTACCCCCATGTGGCACGTGCGTGGCCCCCGGCCCGAGCGAATCGAGACCGACCTACAGACTATAAAAATACAAATAGAATGAGCTTATCAGAACTAACTCCTCGTGACGCATAGGTACACACACCAACTAAACTACCTCCCCGGGACAGTTCCACACGCGATTGCAATATTGACAGAAATATCCTCCGCCCCTCCGAGAGATAGCCGTGCGACCTCCGGCGTGGCGCCAGCATAAGCTGGCCCCCCGGCAATTAGCGCTGATTTACATAAGTTTAACATTAAGACATATATCAAATCCAGAATAATGACAATAGATAAACAATTACTATAATAACCCCATACCCCCGCTCCCCCCGACCGACACGCCTATAGCCCCCGACATGGCGCCGGAGGGGGAGGACTATCTGAGAACCAATATAATACCATATAAATTTAATTCTTACACCCCCCGCACACATAACACATATATCCTGCTCGCAATAACAATAACAGACACACAAAACCTCGCCAAACAAGGACGAGTGCCCCCGCTCGGCACGTGCTGCGCTCCTACCATTAGTACCTTGCGGTTCCCCCGGACACAATCTGAACACACTCCGACCAGTTAAACAATTAAACAATCAAAATAAATGTAAAAACATACACACATAAACAGCACATATCCGTTGCTACCCATACTAAAATGGTACAACAACAAAACAAATCCCAAAAACATAATTATCCAAATACGAGCGCCCCCGCTCGGCACATGTAGTACCCCCGATACTACGCTGGTGAAGCTCGGTCCATTAGCAACCTCGGAATTACCCCCGGGGGCATACCCGGGGGGCAATTCGAGCAAATCCACACCAGACTTATAACCGAACCAAATGAAAATATACACAAACAGAAAGCATAAATCCATTACAAAGCATACGAAAATAAACAACTAATGGAAATCATAAGTAGGGAAAGTTAAGTATATGATATGGTAAGCCGGTTGTGCAGATTATGGGTCTTGTGCGTGGCGGAGCGATCTACCAACTCTCCTTATGAAAGAGATTGGACTTGCCCCTCACAAACCCAACCCTTAGTGACCAATCTGACGGGCGGCGCAAACTAAATATAGTATTGATGCCCTCGATCACACCTACTATGTAATAAATAATAACATAAATGTAGCTCCTCGGACGTGCGGTCCACCTGAAACCACTTAATGGAGAGGTTGCGTGTGACTAACGGCATAAAAAATATAATTAAATTGAACCCCCCGAGTACCCCCAACCAACTAGTGACTTCCCCCCGTTGCCCCCCTACGGGGTGGGTTGGAACGATTCAACTGGCCGACCCTTCTCAGGAAGTTGGAGCGTGCGACCAAGGAGCAAACTTTGTCATACAAATAAGTATATACTAATAACTCAACCAGCAAATAAAATATAATATTGTATAACTCCTAAACTCAGTATATGTCTTCATACATGAATGTGTAAAACAGGTGATACCCTCCGCCGCTGTGTCTGCCGCTGGGGGGCGATAGATATACTCTGCCGGTTCCTCGCGCGGAGCGGTGGCACGCGGTGGGGGGGAGCACCAACTCAATTGGCGTTGAGTTATAAAATACTATAAAGTAACATAGCAATGTACAAACCTCTGTAACTAACCTTGTTCTTTTACAAGTAAGCAAGTAAGCACCAATACATACAATGTATACATCCACGCGGGAGGGAAGAGTGAAGTATCCCTTAGCTGACCTCTTTCCTCCCGTGTAAACATATTAATTATAAGAATAAACTGTAGTAGCGAAAATTGTCTAGTACCCATAAACAGAAATGAAAACAGTAGCAATAAATTCCCGTCCCTGGTGGAGTAACCAGGGGCGGAAACAATAAAAAAACCTAACCTAACCTAACCTAACCTAACCTAACCTAACCTAACCTAACCTAACCTAACCTAACCTAACCTAACCTAACCTAACCTAACCTAACCTAACCTAACCTAACCTAACCTAACCTAACCTAACCTAACCTAACCTAACCTAACCTAACCTAACCTAACCTAACCTAACCTAACCTAACCTAACCTAACCTAACCTAACCCAGTTGCGCCGTGACCGCAAAGCCGTGCGCCACGATTTTGTGCCGTTCCGCAGTTGAAAAATCGTCAAAGTCGGAAAAAGTGCGAAAATATACGCGAGTGTGGTATTGCCGGATGCGCGCTAAAATTCTGCGTCTTGTAGTGCAAAAATTTTTGAAATCGGACAAGAGGTGACGCAGATATAAGCAAAAAACCGACCAACAACCGAGGTAACCGGCGCGCGCGCGCAATTATACGCGAATAACTCAAAAATTTCAGTGGTAAGTCGCGTATCTGAAACTGTGATTGTGTGCGGAATCCCACGGAGAAGGCCCAGTGTACTTTTTGGATTTTTTGGACAAAAAACGAGTGAGTGAGAACAGGAAATGTGTGAAAAAAGTGCAAAAATTTTAAACTTTTAAAAATTTCTCCAAATCTAAATCGACGACATATAATTTTTATTATTTTAAAACGAACATACAAGTGGACAGAATAGCTGACAAAAATTTGGAAATTTTTCGCTGAAGGATCAGCGAGATATTGACCAAAGACCGAACCGGGCATTTGGCTGGAGCTCGAACCCGAGCTCGCCGGCCCGGTCCAAAACCACGGTCTGGTAGCCCAGACATCAAGCACCTCTGGGCAGTTTTCAAAATCAGCCGCACGAGCTGGAAAAGCGGTCTCGTCATCGAGTTTTCCCCGAAATTCGACGACCACCAAGTAAGTTGCGAACAGTGTGCATAAAAACTTAAAATAGACAAAAATAAATAAAAGTGACAATTGTAATTAGTGTAGTGATTAATATAGAACTAGCATACGGAAAATCTAGGCAATTAGAGTGTAAATAATATATAAAATAACACAAAAAGTGAGCGGCGCCGCACGCGGTGGTGAAAGTCCCGAGCGGCACCTTTCAACCATATTACTGAAAGGACCAGGGGCTCACCCAAGAAGCGAAAGGTACTATTAGGTCGGCCGGTTCCTGCAGAATACGAGCGCGTTTTTGGATCCAGCCGGAGACCAATACTTTAGCAGATAGGCCGCATCTAGTGCCGCGCGCCGTGTGTTTTCCCGCGCGCGGCCGTGGCGGGGCCGAGTGTCGGCTTCCTTCGGCCTTGGAGTCCAGACGCGGGCCGGGATCCGGGAAGAGTTGTGCTCGTCCTGCTCGCCGGTCTTCCCCGCGTCGACTGCTGCCTGCGGAACCAGCCGGACGCGAAAAACACGCCTTCCAGAGAGCTCTTCCTGGAACATAAAAGTAGGTGCAAGAAAAATTGTAACATCGATTTCTAGGTGTACTTTAACGCACCGTGGAGCTCACCTAAAGCAGGATTTCAGCCCCGGAAGAACATCAGCGAACACCCCATATCCTCCGCAGTCCAAAACAGCTGCCAGACCGGCCTTAGTGTTGGCGGTTTGACCGCTACGGGGTTGTATACTAGAGCATAAAAGCCGCCAACAAAACATAAAAACTTGTTAAAACCGGGAATAAACACCCCTATAGACGGCAGTGGGGGGCCGTCGCCTAAATAGGAGTGTGCTCACATTCATCGCCGTTCATCGACGAGTAAAACCCCGCTTAAATCATCTTCGGGACGCCTGTCGTTCGCGCGTTATACCGGTTTATCCCGGGGGCGGCGCGCCGGACAGGCCGTTGCGGCGAGACAGCGGGCCATACAACATAATTTTAAGTAATTTTAAGTTAGATTTAAGTACTTTCCGGCTAGGGGTGGTTTCCGAAAAATAAAATTTATACACCCCCATATAGGGGAGGACCTCCCCTACAAAACGGTGTGCGTCAACCCCACGCGCGGTGAGCGGTGCCCGAGATATAGGACTTTTCCCCAAACCCTAACCTACACTGAGATTCGAGGGAAGCACGGGGTGCACCAGGTGCACCAACGAACGAGCACAAGGAGAGGAAGTTTGTGATTACACCAGGAACCAAATCTCTAGGATTTACGTCATCAAATCCACTCTCGAATCTCAACTCCCTATCCCACACTTATTTTGGAAAAAATTTTTGAAAAACGACTAGGTAAGTCCCTTAAAATTAAAACTTGGAAAAATTTTGTAAAATCCGTATCTCGGGAACCGCTTGTCCGATCCGCGCGCGGTTTTCGACTCTTTATCCGGACGGACCGGCCCTACCGCACCACCACAAAAAACCCCCCCCTTTTTCGTGGGGCGCGGGGTGCACCACGTGCACCATTACAAATAAGAGACGAATATCTGTCCCCGCTTTAATAGAAACCTATTGGAATTACGTGACCTGAACCATTTTCAAAATTACAAACCCCCTACCCCTAAATTTGGACCCTTGACATGACAAACTGACATAGTAACAAAATTCCAAAAATTTAAATAAAATCTATATCTCGGGAACCGAGTGTCCGATCGGCGCGCGGTTCTCGACCCTTTATCCGGACGGTCCGGCCCTACCACATCACCACAAAAAACCCCCCCCCTTTTTCGTGGGGCGCGGGGTGCACCACGTGCACCATTACAAATAAGAAACGAATATCTGTCCCCGCTTTAATAGAAACCTTTTGGAATTACGCGACCTGAACCATTATCAAAATTACAAACCCCCTACCCCTAAATTTGGACCCTTAACAGACCAATGACTTAGCAACAAAATTCCGAAAAATTAAATAAATTCTGTATCTCGGGAACCGTTCATCCCATTGGTGCGCGGTTTTCGACACACGACCCGGAACGGAAAGCTCTACCGGATTATACTATTAGGACGACTCTACATAGAGTTCAAAAAATTTTTTGTTGCGCTTTGACTCAAAAATAAAAAGGGATGTAGCTAAATAGTAGCTAAACACGTACAAATAGCGACAGTAAAACGCGGCTCTACATAGAGACCAAAAATTTTTTACTTTGTTTTTACAAAACAAAAATTTATTTTAATTGTATCAAATTTAATTATTATCTTATTTTGTTATTTCCCCAACATTCTAAATTCTGTACAGTATATGCGCAACTAGGTATAAAGTTAATTTAATTTAACTTAATTTGCTCAACCAGTTTGACTTAATAAGGCCTGACCGGACTAACAAACCCCCCCTATCACAGACCACAATAGCCAAATACCGTAGACTTTTAAGCGTGGAAATAGTAGGCGCAAGCTCAGAGTACCCTATAAGGGTGTCATATACAAGCCGGACACCCGGGTTTGCCCTCGAAAATTAAAAAACCATATAACACACTACATTATCGCTGTCCATCAGGCGTCTTTCGAGGGCATACCTACAAAGCAAGGGCGGTGGTGCCATTATAATACCATACAGTGCAGGCAGAATACATATAGATATAAAATCATCATCATCATCAGGTCAAATAGTATAATTAGCTAATAGGAAACACAAAACATAGTCGATAGGGAAAAAACAGAATAGATATATAGGATTAATCTAGCGTAGGTATATAACATTATAATTTACATAAGTAAGAAAGTAAAGTTAGAACTTGGAAGAGTAGAACATTGCCGATTAAACAAAGCAGGCGCTTGGAAAGTAAATTGCCATACAAATTCGGTAGGACAAACGAAACATAGCAGCTGCATCCGAAAAAGAAGGTGTGTTGAGTATTATTTAAAGGTAATACTTACCACTTCATCCCTGAAGAGCCGGCTGCCGAAGAGGAGCGTTTCCGCTGACCGCACCTGCAACAAAAATAAACAAATTAGGCCTTTTTTATTTATTGTATTTATAAATAACTATATATATTCTGTAAATTGTTGACCAATTACAATTGTAATAATTGTTAATTTATTTTCATATAATTTTATAATCTAACTAAAATCCTTATTTAGGCAAAACCGCGCTTCTGCAGTCTTTGGGAAAATGGCATGTCAACGAACACCGACACGCTCGAAACTGCCCCAAGAACGGGAGACAAAAAGGGCTGGTCCCTTATCAACGGGAACAGGCAGGAGACAGAGCGCAGAGATAAAAGATAAGGTGGCGCAGTTCGAGCGATCTAGGGAAGAGAACCCCAAGGTCGCGAGACAAAGAACATTCACAAAAGAAGACGACAAAAAAGGTAACGGGAAACGGACAAAATAGCTTAAAAAGTTTTTAGCTTTGCTTGATGTTATTCATCAGGCGCTAAAAACGCTGCTTGCTATAGAAATTGCGGCAGGGGCAAGGCGCAACATTGCGGTGAAAAAGTGGTAGGCGCAAAAAATTTAAATTTAAATTAATTAATTAGGAATTGTACAGATTATAACTGACTATTTAAATTAGATATTAAGTAGCTTTAGACTGACCACCTTTTGAGGAAAGGTCGACGCAGGCTATTTCGTCGCGAACACCCTCCCCTTTGTAAATAAACGGTTCTGCAAATATGGCATGTCATAGGACTCCCCCAAGGACAAGACTTCCTTCGGAACGTGACGCTGCGAGGGCTGGCCCCGCAACAGGAATGATCAGGAGGAGGAGTGCGGAGATTCAAGATAAGGTCGCGCAATTCGAAAGAACCAAAGAGGAGAAGCCAAAGACCACAAGGCAGAGGACGTTCACCAAAGAGGATGAGCCGGAAGAGGCCGAAACCCCAAAAATGGACCAGAGACTTGCCGCGGCGATAGACCTCTGCCAGGAGGGCAGAGATTTAATGGAGCAATCCAAAAATATGAAGACGGAAGTTAGGAGTGGATTGAGCATGCTCTTCAAGAAACTCCAACGGACGATCTTCGACGCCGGAAATGACATTGCAAGTAAAACCGAAAGAACTCTAAAGGTCAAAAAGAAGGACAAATACACAGAAACAGAGAGAACAGAAGAAAAGAAAATAGAAAAGAAGGACCAGTATACAGAGACTGAAAGAGAAGTTAAGAAGAAAATCGAGAGGAAAGACAAGGGGACCGCGACTGAAAAGCAAAAAGACGAAAGGGAAGTAATACAAAAGAAAGACCAGAGCACAGAAACACAAGGAAAAGAAAGTGGAAATCTTGCGTTAGAAGAGAAATTACTACAGAAATTAGAAGAGCATAGTAGGAAGCTAGAGGAGAATAGGAAGGAGATAGAAATGCTCAGGGACACCTTTGAGAAACAGAACCACCTGGAAGAGTTGCCGATGATGACCTACGCGAGCGTAGCGGCGGGGCCTCCGCCCAGGCAACTGCCAGTAAGGGGCGCCGCGCTGCACTCGCTGATGGTCACATCGGAAGACACACTGGAAACAGGAGAGGAGGTACTACAGAAGTTAAGAAAGGGTATGAAAGCAACAGAGGGGGGAATTAAAATTGATAAAATCAGGAAAGCAAGGGATGCAAAATTGATAATTGGCTGTAAGGATATGGAAGGGATGAAGAAGGCAAAGGAGAAGATAGACCAGATAGTCGGGCTAAAGGTTGTCGAAGCGAAAAACAAAGATCCACTCATTGTGCTCAAATGGGTCTTTAACACCTTAACGGACGAAGAAATTGTGGGAGCAATAAAGCAACAGAATCCGGAGCTAATGTACGACATGGACGAAATAGAGACGAGACTTGAAGTTAAATATAAAAAGAAAACGAAGAACCCAAATCTGGCGCACGTTGTAATAAAGACTTCACCAAAAATGTGGAGAAGGCTAACTGAGGCGGGGGCAGTCCACGTGGACATACAGCGAGTGCTTGTGGCGGACCAGTCCCCCCTTGTGCAGTGCTCGCGATGCCTGGAGTACGGCCACACCCGGCGCCTCTGCACGGACACGGCGGACATCTGCAGTCACTGCGGAGGGCCGCATGTCCGGGCCGAGTGCCCCGGGTGGGGGGTGGACACAGTGCCGGCATGCAAAAACTGCACAAGGGCAAAGCTACCTAGGGCTGACCACAACGCCTTCAGCATGGACTGCCCCATCCGCAGAAAGTGGGACGCGATAGCCAGGTCCACAGTCGCGTATGAATAACCAAATTTAAATACAAAACGCAATAATTGCCTAAATTATTATATAATAGCGACAATTATAGCAAGTTAAACTATTAGGCGCAATCCTTATTCGACTAGACCAGGTAGGCGCGATATTATCATGGCGATAATACCGTAAGTCGAACAGTAGACAAGGATATACACCTAAACGGAACCCCAAACACATCGGACAATAATAACATTCAAATAAAAGTAACTACAATACCTACTATAAAGTTTGGTCAAAATGCAATGAAATGGTTCATTCAAAGATATAATTTGATATCAGCTTGAAATGAACTGGTTAACTAGTAGAAAAGTAACAAAAATTGTAACTACCCTTAACCACCCTAGAATAGAAAACTCCGGCTTTCTCCATTGAGACTATATACATATAAACAGAACTGTAAAAATTAGCGAAAGTCCCACAGTGTAATACATAGCATAAGCAACTGTAACTAGAATAAGGCCCCACATAGTTAAGGTAATAAATATATGTTAAAAATAAGAAACTATAAAATGTAACTAGGAAAATGTTAAAAGTGTATCACATAGCATGTGTGTGTGCGTGCATGTGTGTATGTATGTGTGCGTATATATATATATATATGTATGTGCATGTGCGTGCGTATGTGCATGCATACATATGTTGTGAGAAAATGGACTACACCAATGTAACCGTAGAATAAGATATAATAAGACAAGAAATGTAAAAGATAAGAAATAAAAAGAAATGTGTACCAGTTTAATAACCTGAAATAGAAATAAAGAATATATAGATAGCGTAGCATAGTATAGAGGTCAAACCCAGACCTGTAGTATAAAAGACGAAGTATGAAAGAAAGAATAGTATGAAGAATACAAGTACGAGAGGCATAAAAGCGAGAACTGGTATGAAAGAGAAACAGTAGCCAAGGTCCCTGATCATGTTAGGGGTAGATAGTATAAAAAAAAAAAAAAAAAAAAAAAAAAAAAAAAAAAAAAAAAAAAAAAAAAAAAAAAAAAACCTAACCTAACCTAACCTAACCTAACCTAACCTAACCTAACCTAACCTAACCTAACCTAACCTAACCTAACCTAACCTAACCTAACCTAACCTAACCTAACCTAACCTAACCTAACCTAACCTAACCTAACCTAACCTAACCTAACCTAACCTAACCTAACCTAACCTAACCTAACCTAACCTAACCTAACCTAACCTAACCTAACCTAACCTAACCTAACCTAACCTAACCTAACCTAACCTAACCTAACCTAACCTAACCTAACCTAACCTAACCTAACCTAACCTAACCTAACCTAACCTAACCTAACCTAACCTAACCTAACCTAACCTAACCTAACCTAACCTAACCTAACCTAACCTAACCTAACCTAACCTAACCTAACCTAACCTAACCTAACCTAACCTAACCTAACCTAACCTAACCTAACCTAACCTAACCTAACCTAACCTAACCTAACCTAACCTAACCTAACCTAACCTAACCTAACCTAACCTAACCTAACCTAACCTAACCTAACCTAACCTAACCTAACCTAACCTAACCTAACCTAACCTAACCTAACCCAGTTGCGCCGTGACCGCAAAGCCGTGCGCCACGATTTTGTGCCGCTCCGCAGTTAAAAAATCGCGAAGTACGGAAAAAGTTCGCAAAAATACGCGTGTTATATATCGTTGGATGCGCGCTTGAATTCCGCGTCCAATAGTGGTTTCAGTGTAAAAATCGGATAAAAAGTGACGTAATTACAAACCAAAAACCCGAGCATAAACCGTGAAGCAGACGCGCGCGCGCATTCCATCGCGCATAACTTTAAAAATTCAGCGATAAGTTGTGTTTCTGGAACTGTACGCGTGTGCGGAGTGACTAGAGGAATACTCAGTGCAAATTTCAGATTTTTTGGACCATATTTCAGTGAGTTACAATACAAAACGGGCACAAAAATTAGCAAAAAACAACAAAATTCTAAATTTCATAAAATCCAAAGCGGTAACATATACATTTTAATACACCAAAACGTGCGCAGTGATAAGCAGTTTCAGTGACCAAAATTCTGGATTTTTTCTCCCAAAGACCAGGGAGAAATCTGCAAAAGACCGAACCGGGCTCTTGGCTGGAGCTCGAACCCGAGCTCGCCGGCCCGGTCCAACATCACGGTCAGGTAGCCCAGACACTGAAGACTTCCAGGCAGCCGTCAATTTCAGCCGCACGCATCGGGAAACCAGTCTCTCTCCACGATTTTCCCGAAAATTGACGGCCCCAAGTAAGTGCTGACTTTAGTGCCTAAAAAACGCTAAAAACTATAAAACAATATAAATAGTGATATTAGACCTTCATTTAGTATCTTATGTAGAAGCAGTGTACAGAAAATTAGTGTAGGACATAATTTAGTTAGAAAAAACATAAAAACAGTGCGCGACACCGCGACCATTAGTGATAATTCCGTGTGGCGTTTTTCGGCTTCAGTACCGAAAGAACCGGGGGCTCACCAAGGGAGTAGTGAATACAGCGAGATAGGCCAGCTCCTAAGGAACAAGGGGACACTCGCAGATTCAGCCGGAGAGCGATAGATCAGGAGATTTATCGCTTTCTGTACCGCGCGTCGCTGTTTCCCGGCGCGCGGCTAAAGCGGGGCCGATACTTCGCTTTCCCCGGTCGGGGTGACCAGGTGCAGGCGAAAACTTGGAGAGAGCTGATACAGTAGTGACCGCCAGTATATTACGCGTCGACCGTAGTATTTTAAATCAGCCGGACGGCAAAAATACGCCCTCCAGGGGAGCCCTTAGGAACGTAAAATATCGGCGCAACTTTCTTCAAAGTCTGACATCGGGTGGTATTAAAAGCCACCGTGGTGCCTCCTCAGCCAGGATACCAGTCAAGAGGTTACTTCACCGGACACCTCACATCTCCGGCAGTCCACCACAGCTTTCAGACCCGGCATAGGGTTAGCGGTTTGGCCGCTACGGAGGTGTTACCAAACGATAAAAACTGCCGTTAAAAACAGTTAAAACAGCATAAAACGGGACTTAACACCCCTATAGAGGACCGCCGTGAGCCGTCATCGGCATCAAACCCGGCTCACATTTTTCGCCAGTCCTTCGCAAAGAAAACCCCGTTTACAGCACCCTCGGGACGCCAGTGGTTCGCTGGATATCCCGATTTATCCCGAGAAGCGGCGAGGCGGCACCGCGAGCATCATACTAGAATTAAGGTTTAGTTAAGTTAGAAATAAGTACTTTTCGACTAGGGGTAGTTTTCAAAAAATTTAAATTTATACACCCCCTGATAGGGGATGAAACCCCCTACAAAACGGTGTATGTCGACCCCGCGCGCGGTGAGCGGTGCCCGAGATACAGGTCTTTTTCCCCGAACCCATAACCTATACTGAGATTTGAGTGGAGCGCGGGGTGCACCACGTGCACCAACAATCAAACCGAATACCCAGGACACCTCCACCTGAGGACATCTGGAACAAAATCTCTGGGATTTATACTAGCAAAACCCACCCTCAAATTTCAATCCCCTATCCCACTTTAGAAAAATTTTTTTTGCAAAAAACGACTAAGTCCCTTATTACTTAAAAATTCGAAAAATCGTTTAAAATCTGTATCTCGGGAACCACTTGTCCAATCGACGCGCGGTTTTCGACAAATTACTCGGAACGACAAGCTCTACCTCTCTATATTACAGTTACAGCTCTAGGTAGAGTTCAAAAAATTTTTTGTTGTATTTTGACAAATTTTTATAATAACATAGCTAAGAAATAGCTAGAAAGACGTTTTAAATAATAACAAAGACCGCGGCTCTACATAGAGCCAAAAAGTTTTCTACTTTCAATTGTACAAAAATATTTTTTGTTGTTATGTTTTGTTTTATTTATTCTACTAAATCTAAGTAAAAGTCAGTCACTTTTAAGGGTGGAAATAGTAGGCGCAGGAACAGAGTACCTAACAAAAAGATTAAATACAAGCAACACACCCCGGTTTGCGTGCTAAAAATCTAAGACCTAATACAGGAAAACCGGAAAGTTGAAAAACTTTACAGGGGTGAAACTCGGGAACGAGGGGTGCTATACGGACCGGGACACCGTGGGGTATATTTTTTCTCGGATCTCTGCCAACATACCAAATTTCAAAATTTTTGCATCAAAATTGAGGGGGGTCATTTTCGGTTTGAAATTACGTCAAGTTAAATTTACGAAAAATTTCTAAATTCTATAACTCGGCAACCATTGGGCCTAGAGTCACGGGGTTTTCGGCAAAATTACTAGCTCGCCGAGAGCTAAAATTCCTTGTAAGAGCTATCGCTCTAGGTAGAGTCCGAGAGAAGATAGAGTTTGGCGGTGAGTGCTTAGTAGTAGGGACTCGCGGCGGCTGGGCCGACCCCCGGGAAACCTATCCTGGGACTCTACCTGGTCGTAGTAGAGTCGACCGAGCCCGACTCCCCGGAGGTTCTTAACAAACTTTGGCGGGTCAAGGTAGCCGCACAGCCGCATCTGAAAAGAAGGAGGTTAGGTATTACTTACAACAATACTTACCACTTCCAACACGAAGATCCGGCTGCTGAAGAGGCGCGCTCCGTAGACCCCACCTGAAAACAAACAAAGTAAAGGATTAGAAGTAAATAAAAAATATTGCCCAAACTTTACAATTAAATTTATTAAACAATTATTATACTATTAAGATTTTATTTTAAATTATTAAAACACTGTTGACCGGTTAAAATTGTAACGATGCAGAGGACACCTGCAAAATCAAAAGTGCCTCTGAAACGAGAGACATCGAGGGCGGGTCCCTCGGCAAGAACGCTTACTAGAAGCGAAGAGAAGCAGAAAATCGCCAGAGAGGGAACCTTCACCAAGGAAGACCTAACCGAGGCCTCGGACCCGGAACAGGACTCGTATGACGACGGGCTCTCGGGAGTGGACCGCAGATTGTTACGGTGTATAGAGCTATGCTATGACGGCGGAAGCCTCCTTGAACAATCCAGAAATATGAAGACTGAAATAAAAAGTGGCCTAAGTATGTTGTTCAAGGAGATTAAAGAGATTGTTTTCGACGTCACAAATGATCAGATGAATGACAGTACAGCCGCCCCAAAACTTGAGACTAAGGACAAAAGTACTGAAACAGAGGAAATAGTAATAAAGAAGATAAAAAAGAGGGACCAGCAAACAGAGACTGAAAGAGAGATACAGAAAAAAGTCGAGAAAAAAGACAAAGGGACCGAGACTGAAAAACAAAAAGATACTAAGAAA
>OW443339.2:26667715-27067715 GCA_937001555.2 Hypsopygia costalis | reverse complement strand
GCCTTTTCCTGCCAAACAAAAATTCGGTAAGATTGATCTTCCATTACTTTTAACTGCGAAACTAGGCAGCTTTCTGATCTGAATTAAGAATGTCCAGTATGGTCTAAAATGTATGTCAATATGTTTTTACCTATAGATGCCCTCTATCTGCCTCCATTTTAGCATAAAAGAACCCTAACTCTCAGGTCGTTGAAAAGACTCCCAGCCAAGTTTTTCCCAAGAGACTGTATGTGGTTCTTCAAGAACAGTGTTTTTATAGGCACGGCAACGTGTGACGCCTCTGCTGGTATCGCAAACGTCCATAGGCTGCGATTGCTGCTAACCATCAGGCAGATAGTACGCTTATTTAGTAATATATATATTACATGAACATACAATATATAATTTGAAAAAAGATGAAATGTCCGTAGACCCAGCGGGACTCTTCGCCTGATCAAGTTAAGACCTAGTTGGTCGAATTAGCATCGATTAGTACCTACCGATTTGTATATGTTTAAATTTCCACCGCGATAGGTTCATTGGTAAAATGAGATTTTACAGTCAGCGGGGCGCCCTCTTCCGATTGAGGGCCGATTAATTATTTATGTTTATTTTTGAATAGCCTATTATTTCTACCTCCAGATTAGTATACTATTACGAGTATATTGCTTAATTATCAGAATTCCTTAAAAAACAGACAATTAATTCCTTTACTTTGACGAGCTCGGTGGCGTAGCGGCCAATGACGCGGCTTCGACACCAACGCTCGTGGGTTCGATTCCCACATAGGACAAACTTTTGTGTGCATGAACATGTCTGTTTGTCTTGGTCTGGGTGTTTTCTATGTATCATAAGTATGTATTTACAATAAAAAAATGTATTTACGTATGTTTATCAGTTGTCTAGTACCCATAACACAAGCTTCGCTTACTTTGGGGTTAGGTGGCACTGTGTAATTTGTCTAACAATTTACAATTTTTTTTAGTTCAAACAAATTTCGAAAACTGCCAAACCCTTAGTTATAAAAAACAATTATTTGAAAGGTAGAAATAAAAGGCTCCTTGGAAATGTATTTAATTAACCTATACACTTAATTCTGGAAGGGTCCCGCTGGAAGTAAAGGATTTAATTGGGTTAGGGAATTCTGATAAGACATATATAATAGTATACTATCTGGAGGTAGAAATAATGCCATCAAAAACATAACTTGTAAAAAAAATCGAGAAAAGGATGGTACGGCCGTGCCGCTTTTTGCTCGACCTGGCTATTCAAAAATAAATAATTAAATGGCCTTCAATCGGAAAAAGGCACCGATGACTGTAAAATTTAATTTCACCAATGAACCTATTGAGGTAGAAATTTAAACATATACAAATCGGTAGGTACTAATCGATGCTAAATCGACCAACTAGGTCTTAACTTGATCAGACGAAGGGTCCCGCTGTGTCTACGGGAACTATATACAAATGAAGTTGTTATTGTCACACTTCATCATCATCATCATCAGGTCATTTTAGTCTCCACTACAGGAGCACGACCCTCTCTCGTCCGTCCCAGACAGAAGGAGGATTTGGCCTACACTCCCCACGATGGCCAGACAGTTGGGGAGGCCTGATCGATGTTTTATAATGTATTTCCCCTAGTAGCCTTGTACGACATCCACGGGAAGAGACGGGGTGATTCTATTCTAGTCTGCCGGAAACCACACGGCCAATTGTCACACTTACCAATACACAATTACATGATAAAAACATTTACATATTACAAAATTTAATAAAAAAAATAAATTTCCTCGAAATATTATTACGAGGACCAGTGTTTTTCAAAGTGTGGGTGGCGACCCAAGTCTCTACAAGGAGGTCGCAGAAGGTCGCGAAGCTGTAAATATATCAACGTTCAAAAAGATATTTTTGTTAAGAAAATGTTCATTTCGGAACGTATCTGTATCTGATGTTTATTTTAGATACTTCATTATATATTACTTAATTGATTTTAGGGTTCCGAACCTCAAAAGGAAAAACGGAACCCTTATAAGATCACTTTGTTGTCCGTCTGTCTGTCTGTCTGTTTGTCTGTCTGTCTGTCTGTTTGTCTGTCTGTCTGTCTGTCTATCTGTCAAGAATTTCTATGTCGAGAATGCGTGGAGGTATCAAGCTGAAATTTGAACTGTATACTCAGGTCTACGGTCTCATGAAGTTGTAAAAAAATCAAACTGCTAAGTTTACGTAAAAGAAAGTTACGGCCGTTTATTCAGCAAAAAACGCATATTTCGACACATTCTCAAAGGAATCAAAACCTATAGGGTACTTCCCGTTGACCTAGAACTATGAAATTTGGCAAGTAACATCGTTATAGACTACAAGTACAGGAATAAATCTCAAAACTATACATTTGTAAATAGATCTTAAAAAATAGGGGGTCTATATTTTTTATAGGGTGTCGAAATTTCAAATTGAAACTACTAGTTCAAATGGGGTATCATATGAAAGGGCTTGATGTACACATTGCAAAATATATTTTATTTATTTTTTCGACGCATTATTTCTTATTTATAATGAAAAATATCTAAATTAATAATGATACTACTACATACGGAACCCTCGGTGTGCGAGTTCGACTCGCACTTGTCCGGTTTTTTTTTTATAGTATTTAATTAACCAATATGTGCCAATACTTAAATAAATAAAACTGTACGGATTTAATATTTGTAATATCTATATATATAAAAGAAAGTCGTGTTTGTTACAACACTTATAACTCGAGAACGGCTGGACCGATTGCCATGGTTTTTGATTTATTGGATTTGTTTCCGTCCCGAATAGCAGAATAACTCTTAAAAACATTGGAAAATTCTCGAAAAAATAAAATAAAAGAAAAAACATTTTCCCATACAAATGAAAGTGTCAGTTGAAAAAGGGATTACGATATTTATTGGTTGTCAAATATCAAAATGTCAAATCGATTGATGTCACTTTTATGTCGCGAAAGTTGCCTGTGATTTGTTATGAAAATTTAAAAATGTCAAATCGATAGGGGTGAAAACGCTTTTCCCATGGGGTTCGAGCGCAAGAATCAAATCAGAGTAAACATCAAAAGAAATGACAATTACAAATCACCAAAATGATAAAACCTATTTCAAAACTAAAAAAAATAAAACAAAACGTTTTTTTTTTTTTAAATTAACAATAAGGAAATTCAGTTTTTATGGATACGGGTCTTCCCTCAACCGAAGGGGTTTAGAGCGTACTCCAACACGCTGCTCAACTGCGGGTTGGCGGAGGCCAGTGTTTTCGAACCGCCTAAAGGCCACTGACTTAACTTAACGACTGTCATTAAATGATAACAACCGGGACCGACAGCTTAACGTGCCTTCCGAAGCACGGAGGAGCTCAAGATGAGCTAATGATATCAACCGGGACCGACGGCTTAACGTGCCTTCCGAAGCACGGAGGAGCTCAAGATGAGCTAATGATAACAACCGTGACCGACGGCTTAACGTGCCTTCCGAAGCACGGAGGAGCTCAAGATGAGCTAATGATAACAACCGGGACCGACGGCTTAACGTGCCTTCCGAAGCACGGAGGAGCTCAAGATGAGCTAATGATAACAACCGGGACCGACGGCTTAACGTGTCTTCCGAATCACGGAGAAGCTCGAGGTAATATAAACCCATCCGTGTACAGGCTACGGTCGACGTTGCTTAACTTGCGTGTTCAATTAGACTGACACGCGCAGTGACGCCATCGAGCTTCTCTATTATTTTCTACTATTCATTGTTTTAATTCCATAAAATCATAAATTTAGTTCAGCTAATATGTACCACGACATTCATTGATTGTTAGGCGGTACGAAGTTTGCCGGGACAGCTAGTAATAAAATAAATACGGTTATGAACTTTTCAGGGCAGGGGGTCGCAATTTTTTTTTTATACCACGTCGCGTCGGGTGGCAGTCAGGCAACACCCACCTGAAGTAAAGCGATTACCGTAGCCATGTGAAATATCGCTCGCGCGCTGCCACCTCCGCTGCCAACGCAGCAACTCCTTCCTTTCTGGTGACCTCACTCGCAGGAACACAACAATCCTCAAGGGAATTGTTATTTAGCTGCGGTATTCTGTGAGGTGGAGGTACTTTCCCCAGTCGGGCAGCTCACAAAAACGCTGTATCCTACCTCTCTTTTGCCAAAGCCTTGTTAGTCAATCAGCAGGGTGCACCACGTGCAGGTTGGCTTTGGCTCTAAAGATCGTAGTGAGTCACTTATACCCCACTGACAATTAGTAATTTTCACATACTAATGAATGCGGGCGGAGATGACTTGTATTTTCATACATATATTTTTAAAAGATTAAAAAAAGAAGGTTATTTTTGTTCATTACTACGTCGTTGGGTGGCAGACAAGCATACGTCCCGCCTGATGTGAAGCGGTTACCGTATCCATATTAACACTCGCAAAATGAATAATCGCTCGCGCGCCGTCACACCCGTTGCTAACTCAACAACTCCTTCCTTTCTCATCTCTCTCACTCGCAGAAACACAATAACCCTTTCTATACTTTTAATACCACGTCGGGAGCGCAAGCGCGCCAGCAATACAGTAGAAGATACGGTGAGGAGCTCGATGACGTCGTTGCTCGTGTCAGTCTAATCGAATACGCAAGTTAAGCAGCGTTGACCGTAGCCTGTCCATAAATGGGTTTATTTATCTCGAGCTCCTCCATGCTCCGGAAGGTACGTTAAGCTCGTAGGTCCCGGCTGTTGTCATTAGGTGACAGTTATTATAGCCAAGTCAGCGGCCTTAAGGCCACTGTCCTGGACTTACTCAGCGCGCGAGAGATATTTCTTGTTACGAGCGTTAATAAGGCTACGGTAATCGCTTCACATTAGGCGGGCCGTATGCTTGTCTGCCACCCGACGTGGTATAAAAAAAAAACTGCGACCCCAGCCCTCCAAAGTTCATAAGCTGTATGTATTTTATTATATTACAAATATTAAATCCGTACAGTTTTATTTATTTATGTATTGCTTGCCTGCCACTACACGTAGTATAGAAAAGACAAAAATAATAAGTTCTTAAATTACGAGCCGTGCCGCGTGTGTAACTTAGTTCATAAGTAACATTAATAAAATATAATATATGAATAAACTGATAAAAGCTACGATAACGAAACTAAAAGGAAAAAATAAACAAGAAAAAGATACAGAACGAAAGAAAATAGGTAATACCGCTACCATTCAGGTGCGGAGTCTGTGGAGACGATTCGGAACAGAAAACTATAAATTGAGCGTTCCGAGTCGAGCCCGCGACGGCGATATCGGAATGCTTTTTTTCACGTTACTATTACTGGCGATAAATTCTTTTTCTCCGTTTTTTGGTTTGTAAAATGTTAGGAATTTGTATTTCTATATCCTTTACTACTTAGATACCCATCCGGGTTCGCACGGGTTCAACTCTATTGCTTCAAGGCCTCGCTGACAATGGTGTTCAGCGTGGATCGAACCAGGGGCCCTACCGCCGAAGCTGAAGCCGATTACAATTTAATAATAGGTAGGGGAAAAAGTCTTTTCGCATTATAGTATGTATGAACTTGTAATAAAATCTCTTTGGTTATACCATTTGTATCTAGCAGGTTTTGATATCTTTAAAAAGTTTAAATTTTAAAAAAGATAATTCCAAATTCAAATTAGGTAAATGTGTGATTTTCGTTTGTTTTTTTTACTGTCAAGATGAGTGAATCTAATGAAGAAATTCGATACATTTTAAAATTTTACTATAAAAGAGGTAAAAATTCAAAGCAAGCTGCGAAAAAAATTTGTGACGTTTATGGACCTAGTGCAGTGTCTGTGAGAGTAGCACAAATTTGGTTTAAGCGTTTTCAATCCGGAAATTTTGATGTCAAAGATGCACGTCGCTCTGGTCGCCCTGTTACGGATAAAATGGATGCCATTTCTGAAAAAGTGGAGCAAGATCGGCATATCAGTAGTTACGACGTAGCTGAAGAACTAGGAATTGACCACAAAACAGTTTTGGCGCATAAAAAGGTCGTGGTCAAAGGCCGGCCAGGCTTCACAGACTCTGACGAAACCCGGGTTAACCCGCAACAAGGTGATGCTGTGTGTATGGTGGGATTGGAAGGGAAGATATTCATTACGAGCTGTTACCGCCAGGCAGGACTATCGATTCTGAACTCTACTCTGAACAACTGATGAGATTAAAGCAAAAAGTTGAGAGAAAGCGGCCGGAATTAATTAATAGAAGGGGTGTGATTTTTCACCATGATAACGCTAGACCTCACACATCTTTAGCCACTCAGCAAAAATTAAGAGAGTTTGACTGGGAGGTGTTAATGCATCCGCCGTATAGTCCTGACCTTGCACCTTCTGATTTCCACCTGTTTCGGTCTCTTAAGAATTCTTTAGGCAATGTCAGGTTAACATCACGAGAAGACTGCCAAAACCACTTGTCGCGGTTTTTTGAACAGAAGTCCCAAAATTTCTATAGTAATGGGATCATGTCTCTACCTACAAGATGGCAAAAAGTTATCGAACATAATGGCACCTACATACTTTAGTTAAATGTAAATAAACTTTATTAAAAAATGTTTTGAATTTTCATATAAAATACGAAAAGACTTTTTCCCCAACCTAATATTTTGATTCAAAACAAAAGGTCTTACGATTTGGTTATTGACAAAAATCTTCAGCTCAATTGGTTACAGCTCCAGAATTTCTACCAGCTAAGATAAACACTGAATAGAATGCTTATTAATACCAATGAATAAGCGACTCTATTCAGTTATTGAATAGAGTCGCTTATTCATAATAAGCAATCTATTCAGTTATTGAATCGCAATAAGAGATGGTGGTAAGGGGGCAGATACCATAAATCTCAGACCAAGTTTGATATTCGCAATCAAAAAATCCGATGGGAATCGGGTTTAGCTTAGCGGCCCCAGGCTCCAGCGGCCCCAGGCTCCAGCGGCCCCAGGCTCCAGCGGCCCCAGGCTCCAGCGGCCCCAGGCTCCAGCGGCCCCAGGTTCCAGCGGCCCTAGGCTCCAGCGGCCCCAGGCTCCAGCGGCTTAGCGTGGCTGGCTTTGCGTGGCTGGCTTTCCTAAGCCTTCTTGCAAGCAAGCAAGAGAATGACAGACGATCGCTTCCGTCAGCCAGGTCACCCTGTCGTAAGCCTGGGGTAGGCGTTCTCTAGGCGTCGTCGGGACGTGAGCATGTCTTACAGCTCGGGTACCTGTAATGGACATCAGGTAGACAGCTATTTGGCGCTAAGTGTGGGTACAATTACATCGGGAAGTGAGCGAGCTACCCTCTTTAAGGGAACGCGCCTACAGCTCCAGTACTCATCATGGAGATTGGGGAATAAAGGTAGGACACCGATGCTTGGAAAATCGAGTGTCGATCGCCATGCGCTACTCGTCTAAAGAGTGCCCAAGTAGCCTGCTTGCAGGTGCAAGGGGAGTGAGACCTGCTACCAATCCGCTTGAGTGCCTGGTTGGTTTACTGGGCGCGTAGCGGGACGGGTAAAGGTCCTCTTGCCTGGTTGGTTTACTGGGCGAGAGACTTGCAATCCTGTGATATAACCGAAAAGTTGGTGTACAGAACGACCCTATGCCTACATCTAATGAGTTAGTGTACGCATTAGATGTAGGCATAGGGTCGTTGCTCTGATTTCAGTGATAATTCCTTACCATGAAGTGAGCCACAAGCTCGCATAGGGAGCCCTCATATAATAAAATCGTATTTCCCACACATGCATCCCAGGAGATTATGTGTTGATGCCAAATATAATTTAATATATGCTATTATTGGTATATTTTGTAATACAAGTAAACACAATTCGTATTATGCAAACGAACGGTATTTCCGTTAATTTTATTGAGTTTATTCCCGTCGTCCGATCGTCGATGGGTGCTTAACGCCGGTAATGAGATCTAAAGTACAATCGCTGAATTGATTCATTTAACTGTAAGTTAACTGTTGAACGATACTCGTTAGAGATGAACGACCGGCTTATTGACATTTTTTATTTTTATTTTCTCAACTGCCTCAAAATAGGAGTATAGGTATACCTACAGGCATTTTTTTTTTCCTTCAGAGTAGGTACCTAATATGTTTGAGTTTATTTATTCCATTAGCTTACTTTTATGAGCGTAAGTCTATGCCCCGGTCACTACATACAGAGGTTGGACGCCCGGCCGGCAAATATGGCAAGCCAACCTCTGTAGCTGAACCACATGCACGTGAGTGATTACACGCACATAAAGCCACCTCGAATCCGGACCCATGACTGGCAAATTATGAGCGACAACATGGAGTATAACGAATAAGCGTTGTAGGTATTGCGACGAGCTCGACGAGCTCGGTAGTCGAAGGGTTAGCAATAGCCAGTTTGACTCCGAGATTGCAGGTTTTCGATCCCCACACAAGACAAATATTTGTATGCATGAACATGTGTGTTTGTCTTGATTTGGGTGTTTACTATGTATTATATGAATGTATTTACAATATATATATATATATATAAGTAAGTATTATAGCAGTTACCTAGTACCTAGTTTGGGACTAGATTAGCCGTGTGTAATTTGTTCATAAATTGCATGCGTCTATTTGCTACGGTATTTACATAAGCCGGGCCGTAAACTTGTTTTCTACCGGACGTGGTTTAAAAAAGGGCCATTCTCATAAAACAGCCATAGAAAATTCACAGCGCACCCCGAGATGCAATTGGCACGGGGGAATAAATTTGAGTGTCCAATAAGCGAAAATATACGACTACGAGAAGTTTCAGTGTAAGCTTATCAATGAAATTTACAACCCCTGCTGACCCACACCGACCGGAGAATTAAATCATTGTCTTACTGTACCTGGTACTATTGGATTTGTTTCGATAATGCAAGTCGATTTATAGCACATGAACATGCAATGACCTATGGTGCAGAGACTTGGACATTGTCCATCGGACTGGTCCATATGCTAAAGGTCGCACAGCGAGAGATGGAGAGGAAGATGCTCGGGGTTTCTCTGAGTGATCGAAGCCGGAACGAAGATATTCGACGGAGAACCAAAGTTGTCGACGTAGCCATAAAGTTAGCAAGCTGAATTGGCAATGGGCCGGTCACATCTGTCGAGATGGCAGATGGGGCGGAAGGTATTAGAGTGAAGGCCGTGCGTAGGACGACGAAGCGTTGAACGCCGTGCTTCTAGATGATTCGATGACCTTAAGAAAGCAGCTGGAGTCGGCTGGATGCGAAAGGCGGAGGATCGTATCGCTGGAAAGCATCGGGGAAGGCTTATATCCGGCAGTGGGGAGATACAGGCTGATGATGATGATAAATGGCCCTTGAAGTAGTTAAAGACTACGTCTACCTCAGAAGGACCATTCAGCTGGGCCGAGGTAATTTCAACGAACAGGGCGGCTGCCACCATCTCCTCTGTATATATTATTTTAACCGTTTGAATTTCCTTCTATGAGCTAACTTTTGACAAGCAATATTGTATTAATGTTAAAATGAGTGACTTTGTAAAAAACACGAAAAGGATACTGCGATCTCTGTTGTAGCAATACATCAATATTGTTTTAATACTGCTTTAAGAGTAGTTTTGAAGTAGGAGCCCATGTCGATAGGTTACTTGATTGGGCAGCTATTAGAAAATTTCGAAACGTACTCATCGCAAAGATAAGCGATGAGTATGTTCGAGCTCTCATTGCTGCTGAGCGATTGTTGAGGGACTTAAGTAAGTCCCTGCTGACTGACAGACAAAGCTCTGGCAAAAAGAGAGGTAGGGAGCGTAATTGTAAGCTACCCGACTGGAGAATGTACCTCGTTGCGTTGGCAGCGGGGGTGGCAGCGGCGCGCGAGCGTTATTTTATGTTGCGAGCGTTAATATGGCTACGGTAACCGCTTCACATCAGGCATGCTTGTCTGCCGCCCGACTTAGTATAAAAAAAAAAGTCGATGCTCAGCTCAACAATCGATGAGAGCTCGAGCTATGCACGGGATTTCTCTAAAATGGCATGGAAAAACCTGAAATGGAGGCGAATAGGGCGACGAAATTTTTTGTGTGTCCTGTGAAGTGTGCTCCAGGTCTCAAAAACCTCTCTTACTTTTTAAAAATTACTTCTTAGAACACTTCGCTGCAAGTGCACTAATAAGACTGCGGTTAGACCTGCAAGGCTTTACGGAGCGGAATGCTGGACTTTCCTTCAAAAGCACGAACAGCAACGCCATGCAGCTGAAATGAAAATGTTGCGTTGTGCGAGTGACTTATCACTCTTGAATAGAATACGCAGCGAACACGTGAGAGGGTCCTTCAGCGTGGCGGCAATTGAAGAAAAGCAATACGGAAAATACTAAAATAATTAGTAAGGACATAAAGAGAATGATTTATGTTTGAGATAGTTTGTAATCTATTAGTACGTATCCATTTAACGTACGTAATTATTGTCTCATTACTTCTGTTTTGTGTAACCTTGTTACTAATATATTGAGCTAAATGTATTAATTCGAAAATGTATTTTAATCGTTCTTGATTACAAATAAATAAATAAAAATAATAAATAACAGAATCTGCCTGACTATTTTAAGCCATCACAAAATAGTCATTAACTGTGAATTTTATATATATATATATATATATATATGGCAAACAAGCATACGGCCCGCCTGATGTGAAGCGGTTACCGTAGCCATATTAACTCGCTACATAAAATATCGCTCGCGCGCCACCACCCCTGCTGCCACCGCAGCATCTCCTTCCTTTCATGTGACCTCACTCACTCGCAGGAACACAATAGCCCTCAAGGGAACCGTTATTTGGCTGCGGTATTCTGTGAGGTGGAGGTACATTCACCAGTCGGGTAGCTTACAATTACGCTCCCTACCTCTCTTTTCGCCAGAGCTTCGTTTGTCAGTCAGCAGGGTGCACCGCGTGCAGGTTGGCTTTGGTTCAAATATGTTGATGAACCACTTACACCCCGAAATTTTTTATATTCAAAATAACCTAAGTATTCAAAATAATAAAATGATATATTTTTAAATGTTATGTGGCCCGTTTGAGTCAGCACCGGACGCTATACGTAACACTTTTATTTAATTTTTGTTAATAAAACTTAAATGTCTGGCTGCTCGGTCATAACGTCATGATATATAGCTTTGTTTATGAACCTCAGCACCATACTAGTTAATTAAACACACACATATGAATAAATAAACACCATTTCTATCTCACATTGTGACAGTGTACCTTGTAACTGGTATTGTTTTTTTTAGGTATAAACTATCATCATCAGGTCATTTTAGTCTCCACTACGGGAGCACGACCCTCTCTCGTCCGTCCCAGACAGAAGGAGGATTTGGCCTACACTCCACGCTGGCCAAACGGGTTGGGGAGGCCTGAGCTTTGATAATGTATTTCCCTTAGTCGCCTTGTACGACATCCACGGGAAGAGACGGAGTGATTCTATTTTAGTCTGCCGGAAACCACACGGCAATGTAGGTATAAAATATGGAACACAATAATCCACATAGCACACACCATATCTTATACAAATGTATGCGGAAAGCGGACGTTCGCATATGGTGGAAGGCATTAGGAAAGGCCTATATCCAGCAGTGGATAGATGCAGGCTGATGATGATGATCTTATACAAATAAATGACGAGCCCGAGGGTCGAATGGCTAGCAATGTTCACCTTAGACTCCGGTGTCGCGGATTCGATCCCCGCACAAGACAAATATTTGTGTGCAAGAACATGTCTATTTGTCTTGTTTTGGGTGTCTTCTAAGCATTATATGTATGTAATTACAAAAAAAAAAGTGTATTTAAGTACAATATCAGTTATCTAGTACCCATAGTACAAGCTTTGCTTAGTTTAGGACTAAATGGCATTCTATAATTCATTCAGGAATATTTATTTATTTAAATAACTTTGAATTGAATTGAAATAAACAGTTTTAGCAGTAATTAAGTATTTATGAATTATTTTTTCATTAAGGTACTACAACCCTGTAATTGAAAGAAATAAATAATTGAATTTTATTTCACATCACATACACTGATATTAAACTCGGCAACTCATACACTTAGGTCACCAGTTCCGAGCAGTCCCTCACATCTGGTGACCTAACCCACTCAAAAAAAAAATGGGGTGTGGCTATGTCATGTCATGGACACCGCTGTGTGTCGTAACGTGAATACGTTGTATGCACTAAAATTATCCCAAAATGGCAGCGCTTTCCCCTCCCCCGCACGCGATATTCCATACTTAGCGTAATAAATTCTTTGATCCTTCATCTGCTCAGTAGCGTGATTGAATTTTGTATGGAGATGGTAGATTTGTAGCTGCAACGCCAAACTGTATTCCCCGACTTTGTTATCATTCGTTCTTTTTTATTGGGAGGCAATAAATTTAATGGATGCAATTTTAAAGACATATTCACATCAGAAAATATTACATCATCCATCATCATGATTTAGTCACGAGATGCCTACTATCGCCCTTGGTTGACGAGATGCCTACTATCGCCCTTGGTTGACTTGTTTTACGTTTTCATCATCATCAATGCTCAGAGTATTATTATTTGCAACTCTGCAGTACTTATATTTTTGTTAGAAAAAAAAATATTACAAAATTTTCACTGGTAACCCACAAGTTTTGCTAGTAACGCGATATCATTCTTTAACTTCTCACTGAATAAATATGAAGGCGACTTGATCGTCTGAACATTGATACGCAAGACGTGATCGATCTTCGTATTACACATAATCAATCCGGCGGCGGGCTGCGCTCATGGAAATATCGCAGGCTTTCATTTCATTGTTTGAAGCTATCTGCGAGCCGCTCCATGTTCAATCGACGCTAATGTGTCTATGGCCAAAGAAAGCTAGGGATAAATTGAGACTTTTTGTGTACGGTGTCATACAACTCGCCTTAAATATGCACAATAAAATTCCGTTGATATCATCTTAATAATTGGCGATCCACCAAGTACACGTTTTAAGACATTTTCTACCACGAATTGTGAAATTGTAAAATCAACTTTTCTCAGCAGTATTCCCAAATAAATACGAAACGAGAGCTTCAAGAACAGAATAAATTTATCCCTTAAATGGCTAGGAACGGATCGGCGACCCCTTGGTGTTGCTGATTTATATAGGCGATGGTGATTACTTTCCATGAGGTGACCCACATGCTTGCTTGCCCACCTCTCATGTAAAATATTAATGAATGAATGAATGAATGAATATATTTTATTTCAAGCAATTACAAGCTCATATTTTGTTAATATGGCCACGGGATCTTAAAACATGTACTAACTAGCTGGTGCTACAGCTTCGCCTACGATCGTAGAAATTCTGAACATTTCTAGAATTAAAGAGCCTAAATTTCCTCACTTATAAAATTCATCTTCTTACTATCTACGTAAGTATTTTCCGCATAAGTTTGTGTTTATTATATTTCATCTAAAACCATAAATAAACACCAAGGAGTATTCATTCCACTAGTAAAAGTACCGTCAAAACCGCCGAAGCTTACGTTAATTAAAAACTGTTAAATATTAAAAGCAATAGTTTTTAGTCCCACCCAATCTATCCTGTAGAAAAAAACACATTGTTCTATTAATTTATGTCACATAATAAATCGTAATAAGTTGCAGTTTTTTTTTACTAGACATGAATATGATGTATCTAGTAAAAAAACCGCAGGAATTTCTAAAAATACAACAGCCTTTAAACCCTTTATCAAGGATTGTAGCAAAAACGATTAAACTTAGCTAACATTAAAGAAACTGTCAAGTCTTAAAACTAATTTATGACCTATTCACAAAGTAAATACATACGTCTAATGGAAAAAGTCCCAATCCCACACGTCAATATGTCCACCCGAGCTACAGATCAAAGTGATTCGCTTTTGTTACGGCTGACAGCCCCGCCGAATGATTTCGCGTTAGTTCAGTGATTGCTTTTTGACGTAACCATAGTCTCGGTTCGATGCCCGATCCGGCCCTATATAATACGGATACGGATCTATCCGATATCCACGATATTTACAAATTGCTCGCGAAAATATTGTTGGATCGCATCGGCGGCGCCATGTTTTGTTTTGAGTTTGTGTCGACTCTATATTTTTACAAAGTTTTATTCCATTGTACTTTTGATTCATTGTCTTATTTTCTCAGTCAGTTACAAGTTTACGATTGTGTTGTACATATGTTGACAAAAGACGAGGACTTCAAACAGTTTATTTATTTTTACTAGTAATTTATATTATATGAAAAAGAAATATTCGTGTGTTTGTTTGTAGTGTATAAATTCTACAACTACTGAACTGACTTTATTAATCCTTTCATCATTAGAAAGAAAATTATTAGTACTAAAGTATTTAAGTTCCTTACTAATCTTGTATAATGTTTATTACATCATAATATTAATACATATATTAAAATTAACTACCAAGACAATGGCGGCCTTATTCCATCAGGGATCTTTTTCAGTTAACCATTATGTAGAATACCCACAGGAGACCGAAGCTTAGCTAGGCCGTTGTATTTAACACAATCTCAATAAATAATCACTATGTAATCTTACTAAATACACACACTTAAACTATATATAAACATACATAGATACATCCATATAATACACATGTACGCACACCACAATACTGATGCACCACAATCTTACTAAACCCTTATGCATTCCACTCCAGGGATATGGGTTTCCCCCCAATTGAAGGAGTTAAGAACATTCTCTAACCAGCAGTTAAGCAGTGCTCAAATGCTGGTTATCGGAGGAAAGTGTTTTTAAGTCTCCTAAAAGCCACTGACTTGGCTTAATGACTATCATCTAATGACAATTCAGTGGCCTCCAGGTGGCTCGAAAACACTGGCCTCCGGCAACCCGCAGTTGAGCAGAGTGGTGGAGTACGGTCTAAACCTTTTCGAATGTAGGGAGACCCATATCTCAACAGTGGAATGAGTAAGGATTGACGACGACCAATCTTATTTAGATAGTTAATTGGTTCAGGTGTTATTTTGCAGAAGTCAAATTTACATGCAATTTGATCTACACTACTTTGCGTGTTTCCTCCACCAATTAGTTAGCAGTAGTTTGCATGAACTAATTCGTGTCGGAAGTACGCAAAGTAGTGTAGATCAAATTGCCTGTATCTTATTTATATAACAAAAAAATATTTATATAAAAATGTATGCTCTCGATAAACTCTAAAAATTTTAATAGATTTGGTAGTAACAAGGGAGAATTACCAAGCGTTCAGACGATTTTGCAATTCATATTATTGGAATCGATGAGTTAGGTAACAACTCAATGTTTTCGGTCTCCAATAGTGTTAGAAACTTAAAATCCGTGGCCTCAACTGCCGTTCAGAGCTTCACTCGACTAGCCATCTCTTTAGGCTTTTAATGCCATATTTGCCATATTGCTGTCTCTCACATTGCTAAGAGGGGAAGTCATATTCCAAAAGCTTCCTACTCCTACTAATTTCTTCTGATTAAATTCGTTGTGAGTTCCAAGGCAGCCGTAGTTGTACCCCCGGGACTGCAATGGACTTCATTGTTCATTGCCTTTTTTGGCGGTCGCCGCTGATAATCCTGGCTACACAGGAGACACAGTAGTGGGAATGTCTGGTGCCCCCCCCCCCCTGTCCCAATAAAACTCTAAAACTAATTAACCTATCCTAATGAAATTTTGTAATATGAGTGTAATTTGGTCCAACTTGAGAAAAAAAATATCTAATTCGCCACCTAAGAGGTTAAGATAGGGGAAAGTTTGTGTGAAGGGTAACACGGACGATGCAATGGGCTACCGCTAGTAATATAATTACAAGTAAATATATAAAACTCTAGCTGACCCAACAAACGTTGTTCTGCCATTCTACTCTATGAAATGAAAAAAATACTGTCAAAAAATATTTTTTAGGGTTCCGTACCTCAATAGGAAAAACGGAACCCTTATAAGATCACTTTGTTGTCCGTCTGTCTGCCTGTCTGTCTGTCTGTCAAGAATTTCTATGTCGAGAATGCGTGGAGGTATCAAGCTGAAATTTGAACTGTATACTCAGGTCTACGGTCCCATGAAGTTGTAAAAAAATCAAACTGCTAAGTTTACGTAAAAAAAAGTTACGGCCGTTTATTCAGCAAAAAACGCATATTTCGACACATTCAAGGGAATCAAAACCTATAGGGTACTTCCCGTTGACCTAGAACTATGAAATTTGGCAAGTAACATCGTTATAGACTACAAGTACAGAAATAAATCTCAAAACTATACATTTATAAATAGATCTTAAAAAATAGGGGGTCTATATTTTTTATGGGGTGCCGAAATTTCAAATTGAAGCTACTAGTTCAAATGGGGTATGACATGAAAGGGCTTGATGTACACATTGCAAAATATATTTTATTTATTTTTTTCGACGCATTATTTCTTATTTATAATGAAAAATATCAAATTTAATAATGATCCTACGTACGGAACCCTCGGTGGGCGAGTCCGACTCGCACTTGTCCGGTTTTTTCAGGATATACACCGCCATCACCTAGCGGTATGAAATATACTCGTACTTTACAGACTATCTCATACCTACTCTATCAAATCCTTTTTCCTGATATGTTTGACATGATTGAATGACAATGAATAGTTATTGGGGTGAAAGTGGCTCATCGTCATTCGAGGCAAAGCACGTGGTTTTTTCGTGATGCGCGTACAAATATACAGACAGAGAGACAACCATTTTAAAAATAATTGCTTTTCCCATCATATATGAATATTTTTCTTAAATATCGTCAATATAGAGTTACAGTTTTTTTATGTAGAGATTATATTTTTACAATTTATTATTATTTAGATATCAATAATGGAGCTAAACAAAAGCTGTAAATCTCGAAGTTTTCTAACAAAATGCACATTTCGCTATCTTCTAGTACTAAATAAACTTTAAGCTTTGTTCTGAAGCAATTAATCTTGGAATTTAAGATAATACTCGACGTGTATGTAGTAAAAACATTATTTCTCTACCGAAATAAACAAACAACGTCAGGCAAATGGAATATTTTGTAGTATTATCTAGGGTACAAAAGATACACCCACCATACAAATAAATAAATAAGTGGATAGATTATTTTCCTTCTAAAAAATAACTTAGACAAGACAAGTAATATGAAACATTAATAATACATATAAACGTGTGAAATTAGCGTTCATCATATTTTTTTACTCCGCTGGGTGGCACTAAACAAGCCCTTCTGATATGAAGCGGTTACCGTAATCATATAGCCGCTCACATATATCAAATATTTAAAAATGGAAAAATTCACCTCTCCCTCCTAGGTGGGATTTTAACCCTCTCAATGACCGGTCGAATACACTTACAACTGAGCTACCAGGAAGGTTTGTGTTGGTGACGAATTTTTCATTTTAAATTTTACTGTTGCGACTCACCGTGTGGCGCCATCTACCTATTAAGTATTAACACTGACTAGGTTTAACCACTGTTATGTAATAACAACAGCCGGAAGCAACGGCCGAATGTGACCTTTGAGAAGTCGGGATTACAAAACTCATCCATAGATAGGCTACGGTCGACATTGATTAACTTGCGTGATCGATTAGACTGGCATAACGATGCCAACGAACTTCTTGTAACTATGTATAATTATTTGGCATGCTCTACAGATTCAACCCTTTCACGGATTTCAATGTAGGTGTCATGTCTCTAAGATGTTCTCAACCCTCACATCCCACTGCTGGGATACGGATCTCCGCTCAATCGCAGGGGTTTAGAGCATACTCCACGCCACACAACTGTTGCGCTGCGGTTTGCGGAGGCCAGCGTTTTCAAGCCGCCTAAAGGCCACTGACAACAGCCGGGAACGATGGCTTAACGTGTCTTCCAACGCACGGAGATCGAGATCAACAAACCGATCCATGGACAGGCTATAGTAGGCCTAGTATAAATAAATATTCTAAATATTCCTGGACAAATTACACACGCCCATCTAGTCCCAAACTAAGCAAACCATGTACTATGGGTACTAGATAACTGATATTATACTTAAATACATTTTTTTTGTAAATACATACATATTATCTATAAAACACCCAGACCAAGACAAACATACCTGCCCCCCTAGCCAAGTGTAATTCGTAGCGTAACGAACGTGACATTTGTCAAAATCAAACAAGTATTTATCTTGAGCGGGAATCGCACCCGCAACCTCGGAGTCAAAGTGGCTATCGCTAACCATTCGACCACCGAGCTCGTTACTGCGATTAGACTGCGAATTACACGCAACGACGCCATCAAGCTCCTGACGCCATCTAGCTTCTTCATAATATGCAGGTCCATAATAACTTTCTCCTCAGCAACATAATATCTGTAAACAAAACAAAGATTTGTATCTCAAACACATGACACAACATATTTGACTTCCACTTTGCCGACAATACATTTCGGTATTTTCCAGACGTCCGGGCAGCATCTTTGCCCGGGATCCCGGTGGAATTTTTGAGTAAACGCGCCCGGTGCGGGATATTTACCCAAACAGCGAGCATTCCTCGGTAAGCCCGGCGCAGACGGTACACCGGTACATGCCTTGATCGACGTGAGCTGCATGCTACTGTATGCATGCAACTAAGCCCTGAGCAAATGCATTGTAACGTTCGGTTGAGATTGTCTTACGAGTATACAAATAGATAAAGCTATGATTTATTTGCGAATACGCTAGTGTATTTAAAAGTATATTTGCTGAAATAACAGTTTGTTTTGCTTACGTATGACATGTGACATTTGCGATGTAAGTGGTTCATCAACATCTTAGCACCAAAGCCAACCTTCCTTGCAAGTGGTGCACCTTGCTAACTGGCAAATGTGGCCCTGGCGAAAAGATAGGATATAGATTATTTAGTAAGCTGCGCGCTTGAAGAAGTACCTCCACCTCGCAAAGCCGCCAAAGGCCACTGACTTAATGACTGCCATCTAATGACAACTAAGCCAGGACCGACGACGGCTCAACGTGCCCTCCGATGCACGGAGGGTCTCGAAATAAATAAACCCATTCATGGACAGGCCACGGCCGACGTTGCTTATCTTGCGTATTCGATTCGTTCGACACGCAACAACAACGCCATCGACCTCAGTAACCATAATACTATTAAAATGATAATTTAAATGAAATAAATTGATAATTAAATATAATACTATTAAAAAAACCGGTCAAGTGCGAGTCGGACTCGCGCACGAAGGGTTCCGTACCATTTTCTATAAAAACGGCAAAAAAATCACGTTCGTTGTATGGTCGCCCTTTAAATATTTGTTTTATTTCTGTTTAAGTATTTATTTTTAAAGTGAAAATATAACTAAATATTATGCGAGTATTTTAAGCGTCTACCTATTGCCGTTATCAATTGCGAGCAAAAACGAGCAAAAACATCACGTTTGTTGTATGGGAGCCCCCTTAAATATTTATTTTATTGTGTGTTTTAGTGTTTGTTGTTATAGCGACAATAGAAATACATCATCTGTGAAAATTTCAACTGTCTAACTTTCACGGTTCATGAGATACAGCCTGGTGACAGACGGACGGACGGACGGACGGACAGCGGAGCCTTAGTAATAGGGTTCCTTTGTACCCTTTGGGTACGGAACCCTAAAAACGTAAATGAGGCCTAATGTTTTGCATGTCTTTAATGAAATGAAAAACTGTATTGTATTTTGAAAATAGTCATCTATCTAAACTCTGAACACAATATATACTTCTAAATATAAATATAAAAATTTTATAACATTATTATACTTCGTTTCATACATCCTTATTTAGGCATAGAACCGTGATAGCAATTCGTACAGCTGAGTTTAAGGCGCGTACCAATTCGGCCTAATGCGTCCCAAGAGAGGTGTTTTTGTAAGGTAAGCTCTATAGCTCCTGCGAGCGAGAATCACGCCGAAAATTACCCGGGACGCTCAAAAATGAAAATCGATACCTACCCTAGTCTTTCAAGGGAAAGCTTTGAATTTAATTCTGTTTAAGACTGAGTTCAATCTGCGTTATTGGCTTGGTTGTTTAGATAAAATAAGATATTTTTTTCTAAAATAAATTACAGAATGCTACTGTGCATGCAGCTACCCGCTGTTTCACCCGTGTGAATATCGGTTATCGCCTAAGATATTTTTGCCTATAGATGCGTTTTATCTGCGTCCATTGTGGCAAGATGAAAGCAAGATAATTGCCCGGAATTAACTCAGTCCCTCAACACGTCGCGGTTGGACGTTAGCGCTAATAAAAACAATTATTGAAAAGTTGTAGATAAAATGCCTTCCTGTGTGTTCACGTTCTTTTCCTTTCTTTGAGTACTGCATGTATACGTGCGTAGGTATTGAGTAAGTATTGTGTAGCCAATTTTTACTGCCGTGATGTTCACCTATCGCCCGTCTATATATAAAATGTCATAGGTAATGGCACCAAAAACAATGTTTCCTTGTACCTTCTGCCTTTTTTATCTTCCTCGGGATATAATCTAGATCCATGCTAAGTTAGCTGTGGCTCAAAGGACAAAGGAGAGAAAACTTGTAGGCGTCACTCTAATAGATAATAAGAAAACAAACAAGTGGCTCAGAAGGCATAGTAAAGTAGCTGATGTTACTAAGAGTGTGGCGAAGTTGAAATGGCAGTGAGCAGGACATGTAGCCCGAAAGTCAGATTCGTGGTGTAAGGACATATTGAAATGGAGACCATGGGGTCACAAAAGACCTACAGGAAGGATACAGATGAGGTGGAAAGATGACATAGTTGCTGTAGCGGGGCACAACTGGATGTCAATTGCCCAAAACAGAACAAAATGGAGAGAATTGAACGAGGCCTACACCAAAAAAATTGGTTGAATAAGCATAAAATGATGATGATTTCATTCAAACCGGTTGAGCCGTTTCGTCGTGAAAAGATAACAACCAGATACAACAAACAGACAGACAAACACACATTCACATTTATTTAATTATATTAGGATCGCATATGGTGTAAAATATTGGGGAATTATTATCAGTCTGTATATATCCAGCAGTGGTAAAATACAGGGTGATAATTTCAATGGCGTCCAGCAACTATTGTTCGTATAATCATAAAGAAGTTGTGTTACTTAACAGCTCAAATATCATTAATGTATCCCATCGCGGACAAAGCAGCATTTAATTTTTGTCACGTCCGCAGTCCCTTGTTAATTCCATCCGCATGTCCCGCCACTACGTGATAACATAACCGCGCCATCTCGCCGAACTACAAAGAAATGAAAGTTAATATTTAAAAACACGATACACGTACGGACAAAGATTAAATATGTATAGATACGGCAAGGTATCATATAATGTAATCAACTTGCTTCATGGTACAGTGTAATCCTCAATAGATTTTTTATATAACACCACACTATAAGTAATAGTAAAACGCCGTGTGGTTTTCGGCAGACTAGAATAGAATCACTCCGTCTCTTCCCATGGATGTCGTACAAAGCGACTAAGAAAAATATGTTATAAAACATAGATCAGGCCTCCCCAACCCGTCTGGTCAGCGTGAGGAGTGTAGGCCAAATCCTCCTTCTGTCTGGGATGGAAGAGAGAGAGTCGTGCTTCTGTAGTGGAGACTAAAATGACCTGATGATGATAAGTAATAGACAGTATGGCCACTCCCTGCGGCTGTATCGTTTCGACCTCACCCCCCTCTGAGACGAATCTGGTAGAGAATGCTTGTATAGCATTAAGTCCGCCTGTGTACAATTTTGTGCACGAAGTTAAAATAAATAAATAAGAATCTGAAACAATTTGTATGGCGCCGCACGCGCATACGCTCATTCACGCTCTGCACAGACGTGATTGTTTATGTAATAGTAAACGACGTGATATTTGTATGGAGTAGCCGGGGTGTGATATCACTAAGCTCATCTTAGCGGTATATCGAAAAGGGTACATATGCCGAGTCAGCGATGGCAGATGGAGGATGAAAGTCCTGGAGTGGCAGCCGTGTATGGAGCTACGAAGTGTTGGCGAAATGAACTAATTAGTCATAAAAGCGGCTGGATGCGGAATGCGGAGGATCGTATTTGGTGGAGAGCATTTAGGGCAGACTTATATACAGCAGTGGGTATAAGGCAGTGACTTCAGGAATAACTGCTAATGTGAGTAGCAAGTGTACAGCTCGCATTATAAACGCAGAAGCGTGCAGCATCACTCGTGCGTTGCCGATCTTATTAGAACCTGTACACGCTCTTTTTTAACCGACTCCAAAAAAGGAGGAGGTTCTCAATACGGCTGTATATTCTTTTTTTTTTAATGTTGTTACTTAATTACTTCGTGATTACAAACCAATTTGAAAAAAACTTTTTTTATTTGAAATAGTATACTTCCAGATTGGTCCCATATTCTTTTCATCATCATCATCATCATGTGTATTGTTAAAATTATGAAGAACCTTAATGCTGTACGTCTTCGAAGGAAACCTCGATGGGGAGAATTTCACAACTTGCTTGACCGTGGGTTCTAAAATGTGAAGAGGAACTCTTTGACGATAACAGCCATTGGCGTCTTGTCAAATAATTCCTCTGAATATCCCATTGTATAATCAGAAGAACACGCAAAGGGAGGTAAAATCTCTCCTCAGACTGAAGAGTTCAACACTATATTACCGTAATAGATACTGCATGTAGGATATTTGGTACCTTTTAAAACTAAATGTGCTGGCAATACGAAAGTATGTCTAAATGATTGATCAGGTCCTGTTGGATAACTGATCTACTTGGAGTAAGTCTTGTACTAGTTCCACCGAAATAATGGTAATTTATAACTTGTTCCACTTTTATTTTCTTAAAAAATAGCTTCATACCTAAGCTTCAAAATGGCCCCGTTAGCCAGCGGTATACTTCTGTATTACATGCTTACAGGAAAACAAAACTAGCCTCTAAGCGGTAAGTATTATCTAACAAAACTTTTATTTAAAAAAATATAATAATATGATATTACTAAAATATAAGATGAAAAACTAAGATGACAAAACCGGTCTCAAATATTCATCAGGGCTCACAGTTCTTAGTCGCCTCACGGCATAGACGCGCGACACTTGGTACATAGACTACTTAGACTCCAACCCCGTGGTGTGTAAATTATACCAGCTTGGTTACATACACTCATATAATATTTAATCTATGTCTGTAAGACATCTCTGGTACTTAAGACCTGGTACCTCAACCGCATATTTAGAAACACCGATGAATATTCAAACAGCGCTCACGTCGCCGCCATTTTCTTCGCGAAGTGCGTACTCAGTATCAATTAGTGACGTCATTAGTTCGCGGCGCAATGCGAAATGTCTGATGCTATATTTTCTATTTAGCTGTGACATGATGTATTTGGTCATTTTATATTAATGAATATTTGAGATGTGATTGTTTGACGGCAGCGTTTTTGTATTCTCATTTTCCTTTAACGTTGATAGATGTTATTCTAAGACTTCATCTTTAGAGCCTGTACGCGGTGTAGGTACTTCACTGATAGGTCATCATCAGATCATTTTAGCCTCCACTACAGGAGCACGACCCTCTCTCGTCCGTGTCCAGACAGAAGGAGGATTTGGCCAATAATCCCCACGCTTTCCAGACGGGATTGGGGAGGCCTGATCGATGTTTTATAATGTACTAGCGGCCCGGTACGTGCTTCGCTACGTATAAAGTGAAATAATAAAAAAAAATCATTGGAACACCAAATTCATTTATTCAAACAAAAAAAATATTTTATTAATTTCTAGCTATTTTAAAACTTAATCCAAAACATTTGGATAAACAATATTTTTTGTTTTTCCATTTTGAGCATGAATAAACAAACGGAATAAATAAATATACCGACTCTGGAACAGGCAACATAAAGTCGAAGCACGTCGAAAATGAAATGACCGCATGAATGACATAACAACATGATTGTACAGTCAACACTGAAAGAAGTTTCAATTTGACAGCACAATCCCCATCTGAAAAAAGTTTCAATATGACAGCAAAATCCCCATTAACTTATTTCATTTATGGAATTCATTTGTTACAAAAAATGTGATAAATGAAGAACCGCTCCACCGATTTTGTGGAAACTTCACACAAACCATCTATTAAATAGTCCGAATAAACCCTAAAGATTTGGTTTGGATAGGTGAGCCCGTTCTTGAGTTATAAAATTACAACAAAAAGTGGCATTGATTTATATATATATAGATTTCCCTTAGTCGCCTTGTACGACATCCACGGGAAGAGACGGAGTGATTCTATTCTAGTCTGCCGGAAACCACACGGCAAATAAGTGGCACTGATAAGTGCATTCACTTATATACATCTCATTAGACGAATTGAAAAAAAATAGAACTGCGAAAATCGGACATTATTTAATATCTCTTACTTATCCATTACATACTGCTACACATACAATACGATCGCAGTGGGAAACCAACGGATGTTGGATGGATGACCAAGAGATTCTAGGTAGGGGCCCTACCGCCGATGCTGAAGCCGATTGCCATTGGATTTATTGATTCTGAAAATCAAACTTTAACTTAGATTTATGCTCCTTGTTTTAGGCTTAGCTGGTAGAAACAATGGAGCTCGGCCGACCAAGCTTGTTTAGCAGAAACTTAAACGTAAGACCTATTTTTCGAATAAAAATTTTCGATGCTTCAGCTTCGGCGGCAGGACCCCAGACTAGGGGCCCTACCGCCTTAGCTGAAACCGATTACCATCGAAAATTTTGACCCCGAAAATTGATGTTAGGATTGGATTATTGACAAATATTTTTTGCTTTGTCGGTAGACTTTCATGGTTCCTACAAGCTATGGTTAAGACTATTGCCACAAATTTTAGCTGAAGTTTTAAATTCGCAATCATAAATTCCGATGGATATCGGCCCCTTATCAGATTCGAGGCGCGTAGACGCAGTTCCGATTCAGTAACTGGCAAAAAAGAAGTCAAACCTGTAAAAGAAGAAAATATTTTTGGCCTTATTTGAAAGTGCCGGCCAACAAAAACAATGGCATATATATTTAACACTACCTATGTGGAACAATAGTATAGGACCAAAGCCATGCAATTACTCTATGACCTGTGTATGTGAAGCGTGAAGAAATACGTACATGGGTCGTCAAGGGGTGGACCGCCAGCGCTACACTGATCGTTCATCAGGTAAGGTGAAGACATTTTGACCAAACTTATTAAAAAGAAACTTGAGAATGAAGTTCGAGAAATCACAATTATTATGCAGTTAAGGCAAAAGAGCTAAAGAGGGCAGGAAAATAAGAATAATGATTTTATAGAAAATTTCGGAAAATAAAAGTGATCGTACAGTTTTGGCGGCATACTTACTAATACTCTATTTCTATGATCGAAGGTTCCATCTAGCTGGTTCTAATGATATAAGCCCACTTTTTTTTTGTTGGACGGTAATTTTAATAAAGGTCCAGAAATGTATGAAGGCTGAATGGTGTCCTTTGTCGTACAGACTCTGATTTACACATCTTTTATAATTATTTAATTTTCAAACAAATCTATTTTATTATTAACTAGTCGCGCGCTCCGGCTTCGCACGGGTAGGAAGGAATTTTATTTTCATCGCAATTTTTAAGTCTTTTTTTCCATAAGAACCATCTTCATTTACCTTATCATTATACCTTAACGACAATATTAAAACAAAAATTAGCCGTTTTCGAGTTTTGCGCTTAGCCACATTCATTTATATTTATATGTATAGATTTTCTAAGAAGAGAAAAGCATGATGATCATTAATAATAATCTTCTTTATAATCATATTCTTTTTCTATTCTTATCGGTTTTACACCATTTTTCTCTTCGTCTACTAGACCTTCGAGTTTGCAGTCGCCTTAACATCTCTTGCCCCTTGCGTTAAAATGTTTTCCGATACAAATCCTATATGAATAAAAAAGAGGCGATACATTATTATGGAGTAGCCCGGCCCCGGGGGCTGTGTAAATATTTAGAAGCAACAACACTCAGATATACGACAGATTTAACAATTTTACGACAGACCCACGGATTTGCTTACGCTTTTGTTAAAATGAAAATCATACGAGACCTCTACGGACCGTAGCAGTTTTATTTATCTTACAAATCTGTTTTATGTTATGGTGACGGAAAAAATGTTTGAACACGGGTTTTGAGCTGTCGTTTTTTGGGACAAATCTGTTGGTGTGTAGGCCTTAGACCATTATAGCATAGTGTGTATGCGACTCACCGTCGATTTCAGAGATGAAAAATTTCACAGCAATGCACCTGTGCGCAAAATTAATTAAATAAATTAAACGGGTCACTCACGTCTTTTTGTCGGGAAAGCCGACTAGTTTCGATCTCAAAAGGAGACCTTCATCAGGGCGAATGTCCAGACACGTCCACCCTTTGTCTCTCTCTCGCGCCGGACACTGCGCGCCAAAGCGCGCGCCGCCCGACTGGAAAGGGTGGTGGGGGGTTGGTGCGTTGACTTGTGCGCCTGGCACGGAGGACCTCGGGATAAATAAATCGATCCATGGACAGGCTGCGGTCGACGTTGCTTGACTTACGTGATCGATTAGACTGGCACGCGCAACAACGCCATCGTACTCCTCATTGCCGCTTATACCTGGATAATATTCTTAGCATGTAATACCACTAACACCCTAAGAATATTATTAATTTATTATTAGCAATACCAACTATATTACATACATACGAGTAGCACCTTTACGGGACGAGGGCCCACCACACATTCCCACCACTGTGTCTACTGTGTAGCCAGCATTAACAGCGGCGACCGCCAAGAAAAGCAACGAACAGTGAAAACCATTGCAGTCTCGGAGGTAAGACGTGGTAAGACTACGGCTGAATTGGAACGCACAACGAATTTAATCAGAAGAAATTAGTAGGAGTAAGAAGCTTTTGGAATTTTACTTCCCCTCTAAGCAATGTAAGAGACAGCAATATCTCAAATAAGGCATTAAAAGCCTAAAGTGATGGCTAGTCAAGTGAAGCTCAACTGCTGTGCACCACAGAGGGGAAATTCTCGTAATTCGGGGTGTAAAAGAGAGGCGAAAAGAGAGGTAGGGAGCGTAATTGTAAGCTACCCGACTGGGGAATGTACCTCCACCTCACAGAATACCGCAGCCAAATAACAATTCCCTTGAGTGTTACTTGACTATATATATGTAATCAATGTTTTAGGTCCCCAATAGTGTTAGATACACTATTGGGGACCTAAAACATTGATTTGATACCTAACACAGTAGCACCTTTTATAAAGTTGGCTTAGTGAGAGGGGGGCAAACGAGCATGTGGGTCACCTGATGGAAAGCAATCACCACCGCCCGTGGAGATCAGCAACACCAATGGATCTTCGAACGTTGCCAGCCTATACTCCTTCCTTTCTTTCTTTCTGGTGACTTCACTCACTCACATGAATATAACAACCCTCAAGGGAATTGTTATTTGGCAGTGGTATTCTCTGAAGTGGAGGTGCTTCCCCAGTCGGGCAGCTTAAAACATGTCCTACCTCTCTTAAAAAAGGCATTAAATATATCAAATAAGGCACTAAAAGCCTAAAGAGATAGCTAGTCAAGTGAAGCTCAAGTGCCGTGCACCACAGAGGGGAAATTCTCGTAATTCGGGGTGTAAAAGAGAGGCGAAAAGAGAGGTAGGGAGCGTAATTGTAAGCTACCCGACTGGGGAATGTATCTCCACCTCACAGAATACCGCAGCCAAATAACAATTCCCTTGAGTGTTCCTGCGAGTGAGTGAAGTCACCAGAAAGGAAGGAGATGCTGCGTTGGCAGCGGGGGTGGCGGCGCGCGAGCGATATGTTGCGAGCATTAATATGGCTACGGTGACCGCTTCACATCAGGCGGACCGTATGCTTGTCTGCCACCCGACGTAATATTAAAAAAAAAAAAAAAGTTGTCATAATTCAGTCCCGATCCAGTCTCGATCACACGTCATTTGGTATTCTCGTATCACAATATGAAACTTCATAGGCTAATTTAAGTGGGAATTATATTGCATTATGATCGAAAATTAACTATATTTAATTATACAAACTAAAAATGTTATTTTGTTAACAATAATAATTGATAATAATTAATTAATGAAATCAAGTGTATTCGGTCAATTTTCATTCTGCGATCGTAAAATAATTACAAGAATTGGAGAATTAAAATTTCAGATTTAATGTATCTAATACTATTGTATTGTATATTGGGGACCGAAAATATTTAGTTGTTACCTAAGACAGTAGCACCTTTTATATAGTTGGTTAGACAAGTACTTAAGGCAGGTACAAACGGATTACGTTAAATAAATTAAGAGGCGTGTAATTTGCCTTGTGTCACCGACTGAACACATGCGCCTTATCGTTCAGAATAAATCAGAGCCTCGAGGCAGCCTCGAGGCGGAACTGAACGTAACATACGAGATGCCTTAATTAAATACATGGTGTGTACCTTGTTAAAACGCTTCTTGTAAACTTAAATATTTATTTTTTTGCGAAGAGAGAGTAATGTTTTATAAGAGTTATCATCATGAGCCAGTATTTATCTATTGCTGGATATAGGTTTTTTCCCGATGTTTTTCACTAAATAGGCTCCTTCGCCTTCTACATCCGTTTTCTTAGTAGTCACTAGGCCTTCAATGGCACATATGGCACCTCGCGGCTCAACATGTCGAGCCGTATGCAGAGTTATTCAAGATTGCAAGCATATATGCTCGGTACGGATTTTCTCTATCTAGCAGCTCACAAGAGATGAGGTGATTACGCGATTCATGTCCTGAAAGCCTTATATTATATCGTCGTCAACCCTCATTCATCCCACTGCTGGGATATGGGTCTCAGGCATACTCCACCACGCTGCTCAAATGTGGTTGGCGGGGGTCAGTACACCCGCTGACTTGGCTTATCGACCGAGATAGATAAACTATACTATATATATATAACGTTTATAGCGTTTATAACGTTTATTTTTATAACAATTCACACACGCCTCGGCGGACGTCGCCGGTGCACTACACAGCCTCAGTAGCCCCTGAATGTGGAATTGTTATTTAAATAGTCCATTTCGGCCAACTTGCATGGTTGGAATATTAGAAACATTTTAAAATTTGTAAAAAATCATCTGCCCCGCCCAGGTGGGATTCGAACTCACGACCTCTCGATTACCGGTCGAGTGCTCATTCCAACTGAGCTACCAGGAAGGTAATCGAGACGTCGAGGGTTCGAATCCCTCCTTGGTGGTGGAGATGAATCTATCCATTTTTAAAGTATTCATAATCCTGAATGTATTATTGAATTGAACACGCAAGTTCTTGTAGGTTCATTTCGTATATAAATCCTCGCTTATTAAGTACATACAAGAAACACAATACATAAAAGTTTGATCACGAAAAAGTTACGATTAAACTGGAGCCATCAGCACGTATTATTATGAGAGAGGCGAAGTTGGCGGCTCGGGCGTCTCGGTTTACTTAGCGGACTTAGTACCAACTTAGTCGCCAACTATTCACTTAGTCGCCGATCAACTACTTTACTTGGACATAGCGGTCTCGTCAAGATCTACTAAAGATTGGATGCGTATTTCTAAGAATCTAAAGGAGAAAGGAAAGTTTATTTCGGAAACGTTACGAGAAAAACTGAGTACATGTCGCGCAACGAGACTTGAGGAGAATACAGTAGTACTCTTAAAAATTCATTTCAATAAGGTACAAGTGAGAAAGAAAGTGCTTTTCGCCTTACTTCACCATTATAACCTGTATCTAGCCGCTGCCGGATATAGGATTTCCCCAAGGCTTTCCACTATATACGAATCCCACCCCAGTAAGGCTACCATGCGGCATTTTTTTTCGTCATGTTAAAAAAACATCGTCTTAATCTAAATAATAATTTGCATAAAACTTTAAATAATTATGTATAAACAAATTTATTTAAAAAGTGTAAATAAATTCTCAATAGCAGTTCCAAGCGAGCAACAAAGTATATATTTTAATTTATTCATATCCAATTTTTAATGTAATATTTTGCCATATCCAATTTTTAAATCCAGCTTCGATCTGATTTTTTTCAAATCTTATAAACATTATATTAAATTTATACCTCCTCGGATTTCCTTCGCAATCTTGGACTTAACGCAAATGAAGTTGGCCATTGCTTGATGCAGGACGTGAAGTCTTGATATGCTAACGTTGAATGTTGAAGCAATCCAACTTAGGAGCACTGCTCCGTTTTCTACTTACAAAACTTTATATTACCCAACTTGTTTGTATACGGACTAATCGCGGCAACCATGTCTTAAGCTGTAGTATCCATACATAAATGCATACTCCTTACATTACACAGAGCATATATGTATGTATATTCCTTGTAGTATGTCGAAATAATATGTTTATAATTATTAATTACAGTTTCGCAAGTCGTTAATCGCGTATCGATACGTTAGCATTAAGAACTAGGCCGGAATCTAGCCCACGGGGCCGAAATCTAGCCCACGGTGCCGAAATCG
Source organism: Hypsopygia costalis (assembly GCA_937001555.2). Lineage (NCBI taxonomy): Eukaryota > Metazoa > Arthropoda > Insecta > Lepidoptera > Pyralidae > Hypsopygia > Hypsopygia costalis. The sequence goes on along the minus strand of OW443339.2, from coordinate 27,037,165 downwards.
AGGTTCAGTGGAGCGAGTAGATTCGCTGAGTGTATATTTTCTATTTATTTAAATGAAAAATGTATTTAAAAAAAAACATAAGCAATCTTTGACTAAAGGACATGATCGATCTCAATTTTTTTTCTCAAAACCTCAAGCATTTCTAGGTCTTTTATTGTGACAAGTTTCATCAAAATCGGTTAAGTGGTTTTGGAACCTATTCTCTGCACGCTCCATTCAATCATGCAAATTGGCGAGGGTTGAGGGGGGGGGGGGGGGGGGCACAGATTCTCAACCATTGTATCCGCTGTTAACAGCGGCGACTACTAAAAACGTAATGAACAATAAGAGAGCTCGGTGGTCGAATGGTTAGCATTGGCCCCTTTGACTCCGAGGTCGTGGGTTCGATTCCCGCACAAGTCAAACATTTGTGTGCATGAACATGTATGTTTGTCTTGGTCTGGGTGTTTTCTATGTATTATAAGTATGTATTTTTACAAAAAAAAAATGTATTTAAGTACATTTATCAATTGTCTAGTACCCATAACACAAGCTTTACGCTTAATTTGGGACTAGATGGCGCTGTGTAAATTGTCCAGAAATATTTATTATTATTATTAATAAAGTCCATTGCCGTCCCGGGGGTAAAACGACGGTAGTCTTGGAACTCACAACGAATTTAATCAAACAAAATTAGTAGGAGTAGGAGTAGATTTGCAGTTTGGCTGCACACAAGTCAAACAATATCGACAGTAGCCTGTCTGTAGATGGGTTTATTCAAGTTGAGCTGCTCCGTGCTTCAGAGGGAACATTAAGCCATCGAGCCTGGTTGTTCTCGTTAGATAAAAGTTGTTAAGGCAAGTGAGTGGCCTTTGGGCGGATTGAAAACCATGGCCTCCGCCAAGCCGTAGTTGAGCAGCGTGGCTGAGTCGTTCTAGCTCCCTCGATTCGATTCAGAGTTGACTCAAGATTCGTGTCCTGCAGTGGGATGAATATGGGTTGATGTAACAGATATAGAAATAAAGAATTTTATTTCACATCATAATTTTATTCGCGGCTTTCTCTTTGTAATTTGGTATTAAGTATTACCCGTTTTATATAGCATTAAAAATAGGTATTTTGCTATGGAGCGGATAATACAAATCGTCAGGTTATCCCAGCCCTGCGTCGGTGTCTGTTAGTATCGCTCCACTCGCGATGTTGACTCGCCGGCAATATTGACTCTAGCGATCCGCACTTCTTTATTTACAAACACTTGTTTTGATTCTACAACCACACACAATAAAATTGTTTCTAAAGCGAAAACTTTTGTAAATATTTAAAGATTCGCCAGATGATCGTGTTAGTATCTAACTGGACTATAACGAAATTACGCTGCTGGAAATTCGGCGTGATTAGGACTGATATGTAATAAAAACGGTAATTTAAAAAACTACAAAACCCGACTGCTTTTCTGTGTAATTTGGAAATGAAAAACAAGAAAACTACCCCTAAAAAAAGAATGGATGCTTAGTGAATTTAGACCACATGTAGGGTCCCGACTGCTACATGTTTTCTTGTTTTAGGGGCTTTTCATTTCCAAATTACACAGAAAAGCAGTCGGGTTTTTTCGTTTTTTAAATTACCGTTTTTATTTGATGTTTTTTAAATTTTTTTTATTTTGATATATGCAATGTCACTCTCACAGCAAATACGAATAGAACGACACCTCTCAAGCTAAAATCCATCCAGCCGTTCAGGCTGCAGAGCGTGCCAAATAATTATACATACTCTAGAAATACATACATACATACATACATACATACTCACGAAAAACATAACTCTCCTTCTGTCGCAGTCGGGTAAAAACGACGTCGCTGCGCGTGTCAGTCTAATCGATCACGCAAGTTAAGCAACGACCGCCGTAGCCTGTCTATGGATGGGTTTATTTATCTCGAGCTCCTCCTTCGAACGGCACGCTAAGCTGTCGGTCTCCGCTGTTGTCATTAGATGACAGTCATTAAGCCAAGCCAAACCTTTGGGCGGCTAGAAAACTCTATGATCTATCTAGAGTATGCTCCAAACCCCTTCGATTGAGACCCATGTCCCAACAATAGTATGAATATGTATCGCTAGTTATTTAAAAAGCATTGCAGCTCTAATGATGGCGAACTTCTGTCACATATCTTCGGCATTGTACTATGTTAAGTCTTCATCGTCTGCCTGTACCCACTCTCAGCTGAATATATTTTTTTCATAATGGCTTCTATCATATGCAGTCCTTTGCTTTTGGCATTTCTATTGAGGGATTTTCTATAGATTTTTGAGATGAGATCAGTCCATGTAGAAAGGGCTTTCCATACTTCGACTGTCATTACGCTTTATTTTACGAGTTTTTAGTAAAAACTACCATTCATTATCCAACATGTTAGCCATTGGTCAAGTTGCTTGACAATCGATGGTCACTTTAACTCCGAGGCCGCGGGTTCAATCCCCGAATAGGACAAAGTAAGTGTGCATGAACATAATCTATTTGTCTTGGTCTGGGTATTTACTATGTATTATATGCATATATTTACAAAAAAATGTATTTATTTATATTTATCATCACTAATATAGTAGCCACAGTACATAGATATAGTAGTACATAGATGGCAGTGTATAATTTGTTCAGAAATATATTTAATTATTATTTATTTATTATATACGACAAGCCCACACACATGTAAGGGCGTGTTATCAAAATATCTGCCAACATTTTTTTTTCTTTTTTTTTTATACTACGACGGGTGGCAGACAAGCATACGATCCGCCTGATGTGAAGCAGTTACCGTAGCCATATTAACGCTCGCAACAGAAAATATCGCTCGCGCGCCGCCACCCCCGCTGCCAACGCAGCATCTCCTTTCTGGTGACCTCACTCACTCGCAGGAACACAACAACCCTCAAGGAAATTGTTATTTGACTGCGGTATTCTGTGAGGTGGAGGTACATTCCCCAGTCGGGTAGCTTACAATTACGCTCCCCGCCTTTCTTTCATAATATTATTTGCCGTGTGCTAAAATGTTGCCTCGTATTGCAGCTTTAATTCGCCAAATGTTTTAACACTAAAAATGATTAATAATTTCAGCTTCGCAAAGCCAAACAACAATAGAGATCATTAGTTAAGTTTATTCTTTTTTTTGTACCACGTTGGGTGTCAGACCGGAAGAAGCAGATACTGTAGCCATATAAACTCTCGCAAATCGCAACATAAAATATTACAAACGTCGCCAAGCGTCGTCACCCCCGATGATATCAGAGCAACTCCTTCTTTTCTGGTGGCCTCACTTAATTGCAGGAACACAACAACCCGCAAAGGAATCCTTATTTGGCTACGAACTTCTGTGTGGTGGAGGTACTTCGCCAGTCAGACAGCATAAAAAATACGGTATGCACTACCACTTTTGTGTTACTTCGCCAGAGCCTCGTTTGTCAGTAAGCAGGGTGTACCACGTGCAGCTGAAGTTGGCTTTGGTTCAAAAAAGTTGAACTACTTACACCCCAAAGATATAATCAGGATAGAATCAGATCATTCGAGGTTGTAGAACGATAGAGAAGATACGCAAAATAATTAAAATATAGACGAAATCACAAATTGTCCTGTCTATTCCTTCAACATGAGTAAGAAATCTATGTTTCGTTTCGTATGCTAATCGAGAGTAGCACTTGCAGGCGTGGATTGCAGAATAGGCACTTGCAGAGCTATTAGATGACGTTAGGGACTACATAAAGGCACTTACACCCTTAGATTAAGATTTTGTGGTGTAAGTAACTCACTACGATCTTTACAGCCAAAACCGACGTAGTATAAAAAAATGCTTACCACCTGCACGTGGTTATTGAGGCTACTAGAAAGGAAGAAGTTGCTGTCTTGGCAGTGAGAGTGACGGCTTGCGAGCGATATTTCATATTGCGAGCATTAATACGGCTTCACATCAGGCGGGCCGTATGCTTGTCTGCCACGGACTTGGTATAAAAAAACCGGACGAGTGCCAGTCGGACTCGCCCACGAGGGTTCCGTACGTAGGATCATTATAAATTTCATATTTTTCATTATAAATAAGAAATAAAGCGTCGAAAAAAATAAATAAAATATATTTTGCAATGTGCACATCAAGCCCTTTCATATGATACCCCATTTGAACTAGTAGCTTCAATTTGAAATTTCGACCCCGTCTAAAAAAATATAGCCCCCTATTTTTTAAGATTTAATTACAAATGTATAGTTTTGAGATTTATTCATGTACTTGTAGTCTATAACGATGTAACTTGCCAAATTTCATAGTTCTAGTTCAACGGGAAGTGCCCTATGAGTTTTGATTCCCTTGAAAATGTGTCGAAATATGCGTTTTTTGCTGAATAAACGGCCGTATCTTTTTTTTACGTAAATTTAACAGTTTAATTTTTTTACAACTTCATGGGACCGTAAACTTGAGTTTACAGTTCAAATTTCAACATACGCATTCTCGACATAGAGGGTCTTGACAGACAGACGGACGGGCAACAAAGTGATCTTATAAGGGTTCCGTTTTTCCTTTTGAGGTACGGAACCCTAAAAAGATGTGTTTATCTAAAGAAGCGTTCCACTTGCCTTCTTTTGTGGCAAGAAGAACAAACATGGTAATTGCCCGGCATTCACTTAGTCCCGTGGCAAAACATTAGCGTTTAAATCAAAAACAATTATTGTAAATTTGTAGATAAAATGCCTTCCTGTGAATTCACGTTCTTTTCCTTTCTTTACGTACTGCATGTATAAATGCGTAGGTATTGAGTAATTTCTTTGTAGCCCATTTTTACTGCGGTGATGTTCGCCGATGGCCCGCTTATATATGAAAAGCCATTAATTGCACCTAAGTACATTTTACACCTCTAGAACTAAAGATAATGGCGCCTGAAGACCAAATCACAATTAAATCGTCAACGCGAGCGTCACATATGCAACTGCGAGCGGAATCAGTATGATCGTAGCAGTGCATCTCACAATGCGCCGGTTGTTTGAACGGCCCGGATTTGCGCTCGTCCGGTTTAGGCTCGGCATGTTTGCTCCATGCTCGACATATGCCGTTGCCCATACGGCAATTTTGGTTAGTAAGATAATAGACATTTCAGCTGTAATCATAAAGAGGTAGTCGAGTTTTCTAGACGTTTGTTATTTTTACCCGACTGCGACAGAAGGAGGTTTATGTTTTTCGAGAGTATGTATGTATATATGTTTGTATAATTGTTTGGCACGCTCTGCAGCCCAAACGGCTGGATGGATTTTAGCTTGAGAGGTGTCATTAGATTCGTATTTGCTGTGAGAGTGACGCTGGGTAGGTCAAAATAAAAAAAAAATCTAAATGGCGGATTTTTGGCGCCAAGTTCAAATGCAAATGCGCGCCCTACATATGCTCTAAATTCACTAAGCCTCCATTTCTAGAATGGGTCCCGACTGCTACTTGTTTTCTTGCTTTAGGGGTTTTTCATTTCAAAATTGCACAGAAAAGCAGTCGGGTTTTTTAGTTTTTTAAATTATCGTTTTTATTCTAGATGGTACAAGATGGTACAAGAGCTTGATGCGCAGCTCTTGTACCATCGGAAGCTCAATATAATTACTAGTTTATAACTAAATTGTTAGCTGCCAAATGGGAATCTAGCGATATTATTTGATTTAATAACATCTTATAAATCGATGAACGCCGGCTGCACGCACGCGAAAGCATGACTCATTGTCACGTTCCGCCTGAGCGGAGCATGCAAGCGAGAGCGCGGAACAAGCTTTAGAGAGGCACTATCGACGTTCCACTCCTTCAGCCGATGATTTCACGTAAACGTACGACGTTATCGCTTAATAAAAGTATCGTCCGTAAACCGACTTTACAGACAATATTTTTTTTCAAATAGGTAGAAGAAGTAATCAATTCCAGAAAAGATAAACGTATGAAGAGGAGGTCATAATAAGCAAATTGTCCTGGCTGCTTAAACCCAACATTATAAAATTCCGATAAAACTCAACACTACTCCTAATAGTTTTACGATTATCATCTCTGCCGTGCAGCGAAACGAAAAGTTATCGTCTATATTTATTATTATCACCTTCTGTGTAAATTGTATATTACTGACGTTCGTTTTAACATTTATAAAATGCTGGGGCCCGCGTGAAAGTCGTTAATCGCTAATAAAGTTTTCACACCTAAAAACAAATTTTAGAATTTGTTAGTAGGTACTGTGAAGGTTTTTGCCGAGGGCAACGGACTGGTCATGCATAACAAGTTCGATGTTTGAACAAATACATACCTTTTGAAGTAAATAAAACAAGAGAGAAACAATAAAAGGTTATATATAATTCGAAGTGCATAGTGCGAGCGTTTTGTTCGCATTCAATCATGTCAACGTAAACAAACAGACCAAATAGAGAAGAACTCTTATGTTGTGATTTTTTTTATATACCACCAGTGTGGCAAACAAGCATACGGTCCGCCTGATGGAAAGCAGTTACCGTAGCCTATGAACGCCTGTAACACCAGAGGCATCACACGCGCGTTGCCGACTCTGTAAAAACCTCTTCACGCCCTTTTTGAAGAACCCCATGCTGTAGTCCCTTGAGAAAACCTCGACAGGCAGTTCATTCCACAGCTTGACAGTACGCGGGAGAAAACTTCTCTGGAACCGCTGGACATATGTAATCTGGAAAATTATAAGACGCGTGTTACATATCAAAATTATGTGGCTTACTTGCTCACATTTTGAAATGAGCAACCCGGCTAATTTGGATATGTAACACGCGTCTGGTAAATTCACAATATGAAACTTTTTCTGAATATGGTCGGCTTGTTGTTAATGTTAACACATTCGTAGGTGACAAAACAACTCCACTAAGCACTCAGAGCGCGGGGCACAGTGGCGTACGATACGACATATATGACCTTGTCGTATAAAGTTAATTTGTAAAAATCAATCTAATATATAGAATTCTCGTGTGTACAAACACATTTCATTGACGAGCTCGGTGGCGTAGCGGTCAATGACGCGGCTTCGACACCAACGCTCGTGGGTTCGATTCCCACATAGGACAAACATTTGTGTGCATGAACATGTCTGTTTGTCTTAGTCTGGATGTTTTTGTATTATAAGTATGTATTTACTAAAAAAAATGTATTTATGTATGTTTTCAGTTGTCTAGTACCCATAACACAAGCTTCGCTTACTTTGGGGCTAGATGGCGCTGTGTAATTTGTCTGACAATATAAAATAAAAATACATTTCGGAGGAGTTTGGAATTGTTACCAACTTGACTTGAACGATTTTTATGAAATTATGTTTGTAAATATCGGGGAGGTCTGAGAATCGGCAACATCTATTTTTCATAGCCCTAAATATTAAGGGTGACCCATAAATATTATTATTTTATTTTATTGACTAATTTTTATATTTTTATTTTATTATGATTTAGCATTGAGAAATACATACATCAAATTTTCACCTTTTTTTTTATACTACGTCGGGTGGAAAACAAGCAACCGTATTAACGCTCGCAACATAATATATCACTTGCGCGCCGCCACTCCCGCTGCCAACGCAGCATCTTCTTTTCTGGTGACCTCACTCACTCGCAGGAACACATCAACCCTCAAGGGAATTGTTATTTGGCTGCGGTATTCTGTGAGGTGGAGGTACATTCCCCAGTCGGGTAGCTTTACAATTACAATTACGCTCCCTACCTCTCTTTTCGTCAGAGCTTCGTTTGTCAGTCAGCAGGCTGCACCACGTGCAGGTGAAGTTGGCTTTTGTTCAAAGATGTTGATAAACCACTTACACCCCAAAACTTCTACCATCAACCCCTAAATTTAAAGTGCAAAACAACCTTTGCCGGTACAGCTAGTATATATATAGTATGTACATCAGTTTATTGAGAAATCATTTTGTTTTATTTGAAAGAGTAGTAGCAGATGCTACAGTACCGAAATATAGATCGAAAAACAAGTTGATAAAAAAGCTATAAAAACTGCAACGAGCAGTCGCGTGCATCAGGAAATGGCGCGGCAGTGTCTGGCAGCGTCTTGGCGGCCGGCGAACTAATTCGCACTGTTAATTATTCAGCTGCATGCCGCCACCTTTGTTATTCAAATTCGGGCGGCACGGCTAGTCGTGTAACTATAGAGTGAGCATTTTGCTCACACTGTAGCCTACGAGTTGGAAAATAACATGGGGCAACAGTGCCCTACATATTAAACCATGTAAGTAAACAATCTTATACATATATTTTTTTTTTGTTCTAAGTCAATCAATCGTTCTGGAACTGTTATATCTGAAGGAAACAGAGGAATTGTAAATTTAGTCATTTCACTAGGGTGGCACTCGCAATTATTTGTTATCAGCGCATATACTTAGTCTAACTTAATTGTATTTTATTGTCAAATTTAATGGTATTAAAAAAATCTGCTCTCATAAAATTTGATACGTATTATTATATTAATTATAAAATTGATAATATTTATCAATTTTATAATTAATATTAATGAATTATAAAATTGTAGTAATGTAGGCAATTGTAATGAATGAATTATAGTAATGTAATTGTAATGAATGAATGATAATAATAATGATATTGTAAAATGTGTGTGTCTGAATATTATGTTATAATTGTATCGTCACTTTGGTTACATGAATGTTTGTTATGTACTCGTAATGTAATAATGTAATGTAATTTTTGCCTGCACTATCGCATTGGGTTGTTAACCTGTTAAGATAGATGAAGTTGATAAATAAATAAATAAATAAAATAATAAATAGTCCATAACCGTGCAGCACAGTAATTACACGAATTATTAAAAAAAACTAGTTTGAGCAGAAGGCAACAATAGTGTTTTGGTATAACACGGACGACGAGGTCGAGTGGTGGAAGAGAGGAGATTGAAAGGGGATCGGAGATAAGCAGGAGCAGCAGGATCTTGTTGGGGTGTAAGTGGTTCACCACGGTTTTTAGAGCCAAGACCAACCTCACCTGCACAAGGTGCACCCTTCCGACTAACGAAAGAGACTCTGGCAAAAGAGAGGTAGGGCAGACTAAATTTGTAAGCTGTCCGATGTAAACAACCTATTTATAAGTTTAATCATCATCATCAGGTCCATTTTAGTCTCCACTACAGGAGCACGACCCTCTCTCGTCCGTCCTAGACGGAAGGAGGATTTGGCCTACACTCCCCTACTCTGGCCAAACGGGTTGGGGAGGCCTGATCGATATTTGATAATGAATTTCCCTTAGTCGCCTTGTACGACATCCACGGGAAGAAACGGAGTGATTCTATTCTAATCTGCCGGAAACCACACGGCCAAGTTCTATAAGTTAATAGTACCGTATATATATCAGAACCTACGGTTGACACAGAAGCACAGATTATTAATAGTTACTTCGAAAACCGAAGTCCAAACAGTATTTATTTCAATATTTGTCTTTCTCTCTATTGTGCACCTAACGATCCGGTACACATAATCATCCCACTGTTGGGATACGGGTCGCACTTCAATCAAAAATGTTTAGAGCGTACTCCACCGCACTGCTCAACTGCGGGTTGGAGGAGGCCAGTGTTTTCAAGCTGCTCACTTTGCTTACGACTGTCATCTAACGACAATAGCCGAGAATGACGGCTGAACGTGCCCTCCGAGGCACGGCCGAGCCCGAAATAAATTAACCCATCTGTAGTCAGTCTACAGTCAATTTTGCTTAACTAACAACAAAGTCAAAGTCAAAGTCAAAATTCTTTATTCTGTGGGCCCTCGCGGGCACTTAGACACGTCTTTTACAATTAGGTATAGTTTTTTTTATCTACCAGCATTTCGGAATGATCATTGACGAGAAGAAATGCCGAAAGAAACTCTGTCAATATAGGTCTTTTTTAAATAGCCATACAATATTATCATTATACATAATACAATAAAAAAATAAGAGAACCAAATCCAACCAACCAAAATAAGAGAAAAAATAAAAATTTAAGTAAAATAAAATAGTAAAAAAAAAAAATATAAAAAATCATAGTATAGAGTGTATATACATATTGTATAAAAGTCTAAATATGTATATCCACCATACTACTTGTAAAGATAAGACGCCTGTGCTTCACATCCTGTGCCGAGAATTTGCCATACATTTTTATCATTAAGGTAATAGTCGGTCCTGTAGTAAGCCTTTTTGCATAAGGTGGTCTTAATAAGCTGATTGAATTTAGTGTCGGGTAAAATCAGGACCGACTCCGGCAACTTATTGTAGTAGCGGATGCAATTTACGACAAACGAATTATTGACCTTCCCCAGTCTATGTTTTGGAATAACCAATTTGTTTTTGTTCCGCAAGTTGAAATTAGTTATATCACATACTTTTGTAAAATTCGAAATATTTTTACGGACGTACATAATATTTACATAAATATATTGAGAAGCGACAGTGAGGATGTTTATCTCCTTAAATAACTCACGGAGTGAATCCCTAGAACCCAAATTGTAAATTGATCTAATGACTCTCTTTTGTAATACAAAAATTTTATCAATGTCAGCTGCTTTACCCCAAAGCAATATGCCATATGACATAATGCTATGGAAATAACTAAAATAAACGAGCCTAGCAGTTGTCTCGTCCGCTATCTGTCTTATTCTCCTAACCGCATAAGCTGCGGAACTGAGTCTGCGAGCTAGTTTCGTAATATGAGGGCCCCATTGCAACTTTGAATCAATACCAAGGTTTACCAAGAATTGGTATTGGTAATACCAAGAAAAACAGTATCATTGTCATAAACTAGGGTGGTGTCCTTTATGACTACATCAGCATGGACTTGCCTGACATTGGGTAACGTGAATTTAATACATTTAGTTTTGTATGAGTTAAGAAGGAGATTATTTGTTGTAAACCAGTTCAAAATTGCAGAAAGAGCATTATTAACATCATCATCTTTATACCTAGCAACTTTAAAAATAAGTGAGGTATCGTCGGCAAACAGTACTACGTTGGCAAATTTTTCTACCAAATCAGGCCAATCATTGATGTATAACAAGAATTAGAGAGGACCCAAAATTGAACCCTGGGGCACGCCCATTTTTACCTCAAATGCATTTGATTTTGTGCCATTTACATCCACCGTTTGAGTTCTATAAGGTATGATTCTACCATTTGCAAACACGACCATTACCATTTGACAACGACGCCATCGAGCGCCTCGTAACGGTTGTATACACGTAAATAAAACTGGAGATACAATTTTAACCATACGTATGAAATACCGTTTATTTAAAACAACTACAGAAGGAAAGTATTTGAATAAACGAGTAGTACACGGCTCTGAATCTCAGTAATACCACTCGATGTTTCGCCGAACGCTCTAGAATGTCATACATGGGAAATGGAAAGATAAAATATGTGAAGACGACGTTAAACCGTGTCGCGCCCGGACGATATTTATGGTGGCTGGAAATTCATTCCGATTTAAAATAACGCCTGAATGAACGCCGCTTTGATGTTCCAATGCGCAGTTCGTCTTGCATCTACTTCAGAGGAATTCTAGTTTCGTCTGCATAATTGTATTATTTTATTGTCATTATCAAGAGTTACCAAACCAAAAGTTAGTCCGGTTACACCCGTTGCTTTCGCTACTGAGTCCGGGACTCGTTTTCTTACTCTTTCTTCTCCACTTCGCACGACCTACGACCTTCGGCGTCCTTTGGTGTAAGACCATTAGCACGCATATCACCTCTTACGACGTCAAGCTAGCATCTCTAGCCCTACATCGTTTACCCGGACTTGGAGGCGGCATGCTAAGACATTTATTTCGTATGTAACTTACCGGTTTCCGTAAAACGTAACCTTATCAGCGTAGGCAACTCTCTTGCAGTTTGTCTACAATGTCACCGATGGAGGCTACCGCGGATGCAAGGATTCCTGAAGCGGCCTTCATCGAGTAGTATTCTTCTATTGTCTATCTGGACTTTGGCATTCTCTTTCTATGATCATTCCCTCACGACCGAACACATAGCCACCGCTGAGTCTCAGGAGAGTCAGGTGATTAACAGCAGTGACCACCACATAGGCAATGAATAATGACCGCTGCAATCTTAGGAGTAAAACTACGGCTGTCTTGGCACTGACACCGAATTTTATTCTAGATGGACGGTGAAGGTGGATCCTCTTCTGAATGTGGAAGGTGGAGGATCGCATTTGGAGTTAAGCATTGAGGAAGTCCTAGGTCCAGCTGTGCCTAGATACAGGCTGATGATGATGAAATTGAAAAACGTCTAAACGCCTGGTAATTCTCTCTCGTTGTCACCAACGACAGTATCGTTAGAGAGCGACCATATAACTCAGAACTGAAAGGTCTAAGCTTGCTGATACGCTGTCCTCAGTCAGTCGCTTGATAAAGTTCCACGCTAAATGGTACGTTTACGTTGTACGTTGAGCTCCTCTGTTTCGTTCGTCATGCCGTCGTTTTTGGGATACGACCTTTCCTCCACTTGCTTCGGGAAAAATCCCGTGATGATCAATCTTTCCAAGTTATGGTCATTTCCAGAGCATTTAATAATAATTGCGGCTGGCGAGTGTTGGTAGGCAGGGTACTTCGTCAGTCGAGCTGCTTATTATTACGCTGTACTGTACATCTGATACCAAAGCCTCCTTAATTAGCAGAGTGCACTATATACCGGTGAGGTTCGATTTGGCTTAAATATTATGAACCACTTATATTTCAAAATTATATACATTATAAAGACATATTTCTATTTTTCTTATTAATGAATCAACTAGAAATTACAGACCCTATTCTAAAAATTATTTAGTCCATAAAAAGCTACATGATCAGCGAGATCTCTTATAAATCGATGAACGCTGGCTTAAAACACAAAAAAGCATGACTCATTGGCACGTTCCGCCTGAGCCGACCGTGCATGCGAGACTGCGGAACAAGCGATAGAGAAGAACGATCGGCCTAAGCGTTCGGCTTGTGACGCTTGGATCTACCGATGTTTTCTTATGACGTTATCTCGTATAATTATCGTCCGTAAACCGACTTTACAGACAACAATTTTTTTCTTGCATCTGTGCAAAGCCAGGTCGGGTCGCTCAGTGTATACTTAATGAAACGTTGCAATTATGTACATCAGGCTTCGTGTCTTTGGCAGAGATTGCTTCGTATGCCAGGTACTCTGCAATTTGCAGGCGGCGGCACGTGTGACAGAACTTGTGAACTACCGCGTAATATATTCGCGTCTGTCTCGAAATGTCGAGAGATTTACAAGATCTGAATTAGTATGGCATGCTTATGGGATATCGAACAAATGTACATTTTTAAGTTGCTATCACAGTATAAGTAATATTACGTACTATGTACGTTACGTTATGTACGTATGTTACTGGGCTTGGGTGGCTGGAAAACACTGGCCTCCGCCAACTGTTCAGATTTTTTTAATATGAGGCGGGCAAACTAGCATGTGGTTCACCTGATGGAAAGCCATCAACACCAATACAAAATAATAGGATAACATTTAAACAGTGTGGTTTCTGGCCGACTAGAATAGAATCACTCCGTTTCTTCCCGTGGATGTCGTACAAAGCGACTAAGGGAAATACATTATCAAATATCGATCTGGCCTCCCCAACCCGTTTGGCCAGCGTGGGGAGTGTAGGCCAAATCCTCCTTCCGTCTAGGACGGACGAGAGAGGGTTGCTCCTGTAGTGGAGACTAAAATGGACCTGATGCAACAGATGTCATTGTAAAATAAATCACCAGCCTATTAGCCATTATAAATAGCATGCAATTTTAACAAATTTTAGCCTAATTAAAAATATTAAGAATTGATCAATTAATATTAAATTTGTCAATAATCAAATCATACATCATATCATATATATCATCGCCCATGGAGATCAGTATCACCAATTTGGCGTGTAAGTGGTTCATCAACATCTATGAACCTAAGTCAACTTCACCTACACGCGGTGCACCCTGCCGACTCTGGCGAAAAGAGAGCTTGGGAGCGTAATTGTAAGCTACCCGACTGGGGAATGTACCTCCACCGCACCGAATACCGCAGCCAAATAACAATTCTCTTGAGGGTTATAAAACAAAACAAAGGTAGTTGTGTTCTTGCGAGTGAGTAAGGTCACCAGAAAGGAAGGAGATGCTGCGTTGGCAGCGGGAGTGGCGGCGCGGGAGTGATATTTTATGTTGCGAGCGTTAATATCTTTACGGTAACCGCTTCACATCAGGCGGGCCGTATACTTGTCTGCCACACGACGTAGAATAAAAAAAACTTTTTTTTTTCTTTCTGACCCTCACTCAGTCGCAGGAACACACCTACCTTTGTTTTTATTTAGTTATTTTGCTTTTAAATTGTTCTTTTGCTGAAAACAAACGGGTCTCTCACGTATTTTTGTCGGGAAAACCGATTAGTTTCGATCTCAACCAGGGATCTTCACCAGGGCGAATGTCCAGACGCGCACTTCATCTATCGCTCACTTCGCTTTTTAAAATGTTTAAAAGTAAAATCGACCTGCCCCCTTACCACCATCTCTTATTGCGATTCAATAACTGAATAGATTGCTTATTCATACCAATGATTAGTGACTCTATTTCAAATGGAATATTCATTAGTATGAATATATTTATATGAAATCGCTTATTCATTAGTATGAATAAGCGATCTTCATATTCATTAGTATGAATAAGCGATCTATTCAGTTATTGAATCGCAATAAGAGATGGTGGTAAGGGGGCTGGGGCCCTACCGGCTAAGCTGAGCCGATTACCATCGGATTTGTTGCTTGCGAATATCAGACTTTTTATACTACGTCGGGTGGCAGACATGCATACGGCCCGCCTGATGTGAAGCGGTTACCGTAGCCATATTAACGCTTGCAGCATAAAATATCGCTCGCGCGTATCCACCCCGCTGCCATAAAATATCATATATAAAATATCCACCCCCGCTGCCATCGCAGCATCTCCTTCCTTTCTGGTGACCTCGCTCACTCGCAGGAACACAACAGCCCTCAAGGTAACCGTTATTTGGCTGCGGTATTCTGTGAGGTGGGGTACATTCCCCAGTCGGGTAGCTTACAATTCCGCTCCCTACCTCTCTTTTCGCCAGAGCTTCGTTTGTCAGTCGGCAGGGTGCACCGCGTGCAGGTGAAGTTGGCTTTGATTCAAAGATGTTGATGAATCATTTACACCCCAAACTTGAGCTTAGATTTATAGTACCTGTTATATTTATAGTAGCTTAGCTGGTGGCCCACGGGGCTGACTAAGCTGAATATACTTGTCAATAACTAAAAACAAGGACCTATTTTTCGTATTCGATGGATGGTAATCGGCGTCAGTTCCGCCGATAGGGCCCAGGATGGAATTTAATGGAACCTAGCATTATGGAACACCTATATTCATCAGTGGGTAGATACAGAATAATGATGATAATGAATAAATACAACTGGACCATAAAACTATAAACCTGAATAGCTAGGAAACTTTTATGCGAACGTAAGTTCCCCAATGATTTCGATTTGCGCAATTGCAAAGTCAAAATTGCTCTAACCGCCCAACGCCCAACTTCCTATGGTAATAGTTTTACTTTTTCACACAATTTTCTAGCTTATTTTATAATGTCGCAGTCTATAAACTGAAATTTTGCAGAACAGTTTTGAAAGTTTTCAAGGAATTCCGCGAATAAGTAGCGCCGTGTGTTGCATAAGAATTTAAACGAAAGGCATTTCATGGATATAATAGTGTACATAGAGGCACTTTTATATATCAGAGGAGGGCAAGCGAGCATGTGGATCATCTCATGAGAAGTTATCACCACCGCATAGAAGTCAGCAACAGTATGGGGTCCGTTGCCAGCCTTTTGGCGTGTAAGTCGTTCATCAACATCTTTGAACCAAAGCCAACTTCACCTGCACGTGATGCACCCCGCTGACAGACAAACGAGGCTCTGGCGAAAAGAGAGATAGCGTATTTTTTAAGCTGCCCGACTGAGGAAGTACTTCCACCTCACAGAATACCGCAGCCAAATAACAATTCCCTTGAGGGTTGATGTGTTCCTGCGAGTGAGTGAGGTCACCAGAAATGAAGGAAGGAAATGCTGCGCTGGCAGCGGGGGTGACGGCGCGCGAGCAATATTTTATGTTGCAAGCGTCAATATGGCTACGGTAATCGCTTCACATCAGGCGGGCCGTATGCTTATCTGCCACCCGACGTAGTATAAAAAAAAAAAAATTGACTCTGTTCTTAAAGGCTCCCATGTTACTGTAGAAGCACGTTGAACGTCACCTTTTCTTGCCTTTTTCGCAGAAGGACAGATTCTCAAAAAGACTGATTCTCAATAGAAGATTCTCAGATTCTCCAGAAGGTAGGTAAAGTTTTGCGAGTCTAAATGGTAAAAGTTCGAACTGTTCTGTTATTACCGTTAATTTGAAACTTTAACTATAATTCACTCGGTAAATCTTAGGTTTTACCTCAAATATATTACGAGTATGGTAACAGTTCAAAATAACTCTGCCTGGGTTAAGTTTGGTTCAATTTTGGGTTAGGTTATGGTGTACTGAGGCAAAAATTCTATTTTGTTTTCTTTTTTTGGCTTCATTGTTTCCCTTCATCATCATCAGCCTGTATCTACCCACTGCTGGATATAAGCCTTCCCCAATGCTTTCCACCAGATACGATCCTCCGCCTTCCGCATCCAGCCGCTTCCAGCCGCTTTCTTAAGGTCATCGGACCATCTAGAAGGAGGGCGTCCAACGCTTCGTCGTCCTACGCGCGGCCTCCACTCTAATACCTTCCTCCCCCATCTGCCATCACTTACTCGGCAGATGTGACCGGCCCATTGCCACTTCAGCTTGCAAACTCGAAAGGCTATGTCGACAACTTTAGTTTTCTGTCGAATTTCTTCGTTCCGGATTCATTGTTTCCCTTAGGATTGGAAAATTATATTAAGTTTATTTATGGAAGGAATTTATATAAAAAAAAAACGAGTGTTTTAGACCGCACGACTGAAGTAAAACTTCTTTAGCTCCATCTATACGAAACGTAACTAGCTGTGAGAGAAAGAGAAAAAGAAAATGTGTGCCGCACCTCTCTCTTGCCTGTACAGTAATATACGAAATGTAACTCTCTCTCTTTCTATCTTCACTAACTTATATTTCCCTCTCAACTTCCGTTCGCCTCGCCCGATCACACTTTTCGTAACGCTCTCGTCACGCATTCACCAGCTTACTCTCCAAATCAAGCGTGCGTAAAAAAGTCTACTTCAAAAACTCCTATAAAACATTGTAATCTTCAGAACATAAAGGAAGAAGAAGTGTCTTTGCAGTCGGGCAACGAACAGAATATGGACGCGTCGGTTATTTCGCAGAATAGGGATGTCGTGAGTGTTGTATGTTGCGCTACGTTTTGGGGTGTAAGTGGTTCATCAAGATCTTTGAACCAAAGCCAACTTCACCTGCACGTGGTGCACCCTGCTGACTGACAAACGAAGCTCTGGCGAAAAGAAAGGTAGGGAGCGTAATTGTAAGCTACCCGACTGGGGAATGTACCTCCACCTCACAGAATACCTCACAGAATACCAACAGTATGGGGTCCGTTGCCAGCCTTTTGGGGTGTAAGTCGTTCATCAACATCTTTGAACCACAGCCAACCTCACCTGCACGTGGTGCACCCCGCTGACAGACAAACGAGGCTCTGGCGAAAAGAGAGGTAGGGCATAGCGTATTTTTTAAGCTGCCCGACTGGGGAAGTACCTCCACCTCACAGAATACCTCAGCCAAATAACAATTCCCTTGAGGGTTGTTGTGTTACTGCGAGTGAGTGAGGTCACCAGAAAGAAAGGAAGGAGATGCGTTGGCAGCGGGGGTGACGGCACGCGAGAAATATTTTATGTTGCGAGCGTTAATATGGCTACGGTAACCGCTTCACATCAGGCGGGCCGTATGCTTGTCTGCCACCCGTCGTAGTATAAAAAAGAAAAACGTGGATATCGAACAACACGGGGGTAGACGAAGTATCATCGACTTCGGTAACGGAGACAGAGGCACATCGCTGAGAGAGTCACCCTGTGACCACGACCGGTGCAACCTGTCGCTCTACCGCCGAATCGCAGAATAGGGATGTCGTGAGGGTAGTATGTCGCGCTACATGGATATTGAACAACACGGGGGTAGACGAAGTATCATCGACTTCGCTAACGGAGACAGAGGCACACCGCTGAGAGAGTCACCCTGTGACCACGACCGGTGCAACCTGTCGCTCTACCG
The DNA here is from genome assembly GCA_937001555.2 of Hypsopygia costalis. Taxonomy (NCBI): domain Eukaryota; kingdom Metazoa; phylum Arthropoda; class Insecta; order Lepidoptera; family Pyralidae; genus Hypsopygia; species Hypsopygia costalis. Next base: position 27,018,906 of record OW443339.2, on the reverse strand, counting down.
CCGAATCGCAGAATAGGGATGTCGTGAGGGTAGTATGTCGCGCTACATGGATATTGAACAACACGGGGGTAGACGAAGTATCATCGACTTCGCTAACGGAGACAGAGGCACACCGCTGAGAGAGTCACCCTGTGACCACGACCGGTGCAACCTGTCGCTCTACCGCCGAATCGCAGAATAGGGATGTCGTGAGGGTAGTATGTCGCGCTACATGGATATTGAACAACACGGGGGTAGACGAAGTATCATCGACTTCGCTAACGGAGACAGAGGCACACCGCTGAGAGAGTCACCCTGTGACCACGACCGGTGCAACCTGTCGCTCTACCGCCGAATCGCAGAATAGGGATGTAGTGAGGGTAGTATGTCGCGCTACATGGATATTGAACAACACGGGGGTAGACGAAGTATCATCGACTTCGGTAACGGAGACAGAGGCACACCGCTGAGAGAGTCACCCTGTGACCACGACCGGTGCAACCTGTCGCTCTACCGCCGAATCGCAGAATAGGGATGTCGTGAGGGTAGTATGTCGCGCTACATGGATATTGAACAACACGGGGGTAGACGAAGTATCATCGACTTCGCTAACGGAGACAGAGGCACACCGCTGAGAGAGTCACCCTGTGACCACGACCGGTGCAACCTGTCGCTCTACCGCCGAATCGCAGAATAGGGATGTAGTGAGGGTAGTATGTCGCGCTACATGGATATTGAACAACACGGGGGTAGACGAAGTATCATCGACTTCGCTAACGGAGACAGAGGCACACCGCTGAGAGAGTCACCCTGTGACCACGACCGGTGCAACCTGTCGCTCTACCGCCGAATCGCAGAATAGGGATGTAGTGAGGGTAGTATGTCGCGCTACATGGATATTGAACAACACGGGGGTAGACGAAGTATCATCGACTTCGCTAACGGAGACAGAGGCACACCGCTGAGAGAGTCACCCTGTGACCACGACCGGTGCAACCTGTCGCTCTACCGCCGAATCGCAGAATAGGGATGTCCTGAGTGTAGTATGTCGCGCTACATGGATATTGAACAACACGGGGGTAGACGAAGTATCATCGACTTCGCTAACGGAGACAGAGGCACACCGCTGAGAGAGTCACCCTGTGACCACGATCGGTGCAACATGTGGCTCTACCGCCGAAGCTGAAGCCGATTACCATCGGATTTTGTGATTGCGAAAATCTAACTCCAGCTTATATTTATGCTACTTGTGTTTATCTTAGCTGGTTGAAACGATAGAGCTCTACCGACTAAGCTGAAGATGTTTGTCAATAACTTCAACGTAAGACCTGCCCCCTTACCACAATCTCTTATTGCAAGTCAATAACTGAATAGAATGCTTATTCATACCAATGAATAAGCGACTCTATTTCAAATGAAATAAAGTCGCTTATTAATATGTCTGCCACCGACTAGACGTGTCTCAAACAACTTTTTTATTTCCGACTTCATAACCCCGAAAATCACTGCCATCATGTTTTAGTTCGGCTCGCCTACATTGGTATGTTATTCATACCCATGAATAAATTAAATAAAGTCGCTTATTCATTGGTATATGAATAAGCAATCTATTCAGTTATTGACTTGCAATAAGAGATGGTGGTAAGGGGGCTGTCTTTTGAATCGAAATATTTTATAGAAATCGGCTTCAGCTTCCCTGGTCGAAACGTCAGACAATAATAATCATCATCATCATAAATATACATCTAAATATATATCAGGCAATAATAAAGATATGTAAATACCCTTAGTATTTCTTTATTTATTATTGCCTGACGTTTCGACTACATGATCGCGTTAAATCCCGTTATTATTTTCATAAGTGTCTCTCCAGACTCAAGGCTTAAGACGATGCGTAAGCTTAGGGTTATCATAACTCTCTGCTGAACCCAATCACGTAAGTTAACGGTGACGCTGATTGTTTGTCTCTTCACATCGGCATATTCAGAGATTTCAAGGTCGGAAATGCGCATGACGTGATGCCTCTTGAGTTGCAGACGTCCATAGGCTACGGTAACTGCTTTCCATCAAGCGGGTCGTATGCCACCTTAATGGTATAAAAATCATCATTCAAACAAGAATAAAAAACAATGTCAAGTTTTTATTAGTTGTTAATAAATAAAGCGAGGAGCTCGATGGCGTCGTTGCGCGTGTCAAATCAATCATGCAAGTTAAGCAACTTCGATCGTTGCCTGTTTATGGATGGGTTTATGTATCTCGAGCTCCTCCGTGCTTTCGTAGCCACGTAAAACCGGCAGTTCCGGCTGTTGTGATTAGAAGACAGCCATGAAAGCAAGTCAGTGGCCTTTCTGCGGTTTGAAAACATTGACCTCCACAAACGTCGTTGAGTATTTTTTTATATTTTAGAAGGGGTGGGGGGGTGGGGGGGAACGAGCATGTGGGTCACCTGATGGAAAGCAATCACCACCGCCCATGATGTGTCTACACCCAACGGGATCTCATGTCTGTTAGACTTATGCAGAGAATTAGATCTGAATTTCTTCTACTGAATTATGCTGAAAACAGAAAACAGTTGTTCCGTATAAATACGGAACAAAGTCTGTTTTCAGCATAATTCAGTAGAACAAATCCAGATCTAATTCTCTGCATCACTCATAAGTCTAACAGACATGGGATCCCGCTGGGTGTAGACACATCCGCCATTGGAGATCAGCAACACAAAGAAGTCGCTGATCCGTTGCCGGCCTATACTCTTATTATTAATTATCTATTATTTCTCTCTTTCTGGTGACCTCACTCACTCGCAGGAACACAAAGCTCTAAACCACCCTTCGATTGAAGAGAGACTCCTATCCCAGCAGTGGTACAAATATGACTTGAAGTAGAATAAAAAAGAACCAAGTTTACTTACTATGTACCTTTTTTACGACGCTCTCTCAAACTACAATATACAATGGAAGCCACAGTACTGTGTCACTGAACGATTTATACGAGTAGCAGGGTTGTATCGCTAAGAACTTATTAGCATTGCTAATGCCGTTCATATGCTGTGGCGAGGATTTGCAAATACATTGCCTCGGCTATAGCCTTAATGTATTTATTTAACACACGCGAAATGGAAACTGTATGGACGTGGTTTCATTACGTGTATCTTGTATTATTTTTATGAGCTATTATTTAGTTCTACAGCGGTGCTTTTTTCAAATTTTTCTAGTAAAATTTGGTCAGTCAGTCCTGTGTATGGGACAGTGCATTTGTTAGCTGCCCATACCCTTGAGTGTTGTTGTGTTCCTGCGAGTGAGATCACTAGAAAGAAAAGAGTTACGTTGGCGGTGAGGGCGACGGAGGGTGAGTTTTATTTCATGTCGAGAGCATTGCCGCTTAGTATCAGGCGGGCCGTATGCATGTCTGCCACCTAATACACAAAAAAACACAAAAATATTTTCACACAAAAGAAATACCTTGGCATTTCTTTTCTCAGCGTCAAACACTTTGAGATAGAAAATTCAGTAAAAATTCTCTACAGCAACTCTAGTGCAGTACAATTTTGTAAATAAATTGTGTTTTAAATTATTTATTCTGCAGTTGTTTTAATACAATGTTTTCAGTCGACGCTGTTCCGTGGCCAAAAAAGGCTGTTCCTGTTGTCAGTGCAAAATCCAATTTTGATTAAAACTTTAGGAAAGAGGGCGCCGCCGATTAATTTAACTTTTTTCGCCGTACTGTCCGTGTTTTTGCCTTATTTTCGCTGCCTGGACAGAACGCGATTGTGAAAAAGGAGGACTAGTGGTCGACCGTGGTGACACTCGATTTAGCCGGAATTCTGTTTAGGTGAATATAGTGGTTGAAAAATGCCACCAAAATGTACGTTGTTCACACTTTTGTTGCTTTATTTACTTTTTGGAAAAAAAAAATATGACTTCTCTCTCTTGATGATCTTTTTTTATCATCCTTTTTGATAAATCCTAATCGAAGATGGTAATATATATTTTTTTTTCTAATTTCTCCTCCTTTTTAATTTCTATCAGGCGGTGAGGGCCACTTCGGACAGGAATCTATGGATCATTGTCTGTTCGCGAGGTTCCCGTGACGACGATCCTTAATAACGAGGGACCGAGTGTGAATGAATGTATCAAAAATAAATGAGTTATGCTTTATTAAAAGTCGCAAAATGTCTCCAAAAATTATTCATGGGTAAAAATAAGACACGAAAGTTTGTATGAAAGTATGTATGTTCGTATATATTCATATATAGTAATACATAAGCAAAGAACATTTAGTGGGAAAAAAAATCGCTGATGACCCTTGTACGTTACAACTTAGAAGCGTTTATATTACGGTAATCGCTTTACATCAGGCATGGCGTATGCTTATTTTGCATTCGGTATTCTATAAAACAAATATGACTTTCATTGTCTGTTTACTTAGGTACTAATTGAGCTCGGTGGTCGAATGCCTAGCAACTTTGACTCCGAGGTCGCGGGTTCGCTCCCCGCACAAGCTGAACATTTTTGGCCATGAACATGTCTTAGTCTGGGTGTTTTCCAAGTATTATATATAAGTATTTACAAAAAAAAAAATCTGTATAATAGTATTAGTTATCTAGTACCCATAGTACAACCTTTGCGTAGTTTGGGACTAGACGGCATTGTTTATTGTCCAGAATTATTTATTATTTTAAATAAAATAAATAAATAATTAAATATTTCAACAAACACAACGCCATCTAGTCCCTAATTAAGTGCAAAGCTGGGTACTAGACAACTGATAAAATGTACTGAAAGATATTTTTTTTAAATACATACTTATAATACATAGAAAACACCCAGACCAAAACAAACAGACATGTTCATGCACACAAATGATTATCTTGAGCAGGAATCGAACCCGCGACCTCGGAGTTAAAGTAGCAATCGCTAATCACTCGACCACCGGGCTCGTCAAAAAAAAAATACCGTCCACAAATGTAAATAATATATAAGTATTTTATTACTATTTAACTGTATCTTGAAAAATATAAAGTACACTTAAATATTTTCACATTTACTGTTTGCTAAATTCAGAGCGTACAGAGTTTAAATAAACACACATCTGCTCTAACCGACATTTCTGTACACCAAACAACACAAAAACGCTAAAAAATGAAGCCAAGTTATTTGTGAATAAAAAAGGGAATACTGCGTTTACGCCGCTATATCCACAGTACCTTGGACGTTTATTTTGTTTACAGAAATATTTCAATATTTCACTGTGCCTTTATGTGTGTTTGTCAAGGCCTAACGCGTGCCCGTGGAAGGGTTCCAGCGTTATTCGCGTAAAGTGTGGACTGTATGGTTTTTGTCCGTTAAATAAATTGAACAGTATACGAGTATCGTTTCCAATTTTGTTCCAAAAACATGTGTAAGTATGTAATTGAATGTTTAATGAAATTAGCGTTCTCAAACAATATGGGGTTTCTACATTACAGCATCTGTTTTCCAATCAGCGTAGGTAGAAAAGAGCATAAGCGTATGTGTATATAACTTTGGGGTGTAAGAGGTTCATCAACATCTTGGAACTTGTCAACTTCACCTGCACGTGGTATGCGTGTTTGTCAGTCAGCAGGGTGCTAACTGACAGGAGATGCTGCGTTGGTGGGAGGGGGAGCGATATTTTATGTCGCGAGCGTTAATATGGCTACAGTAACCGCTTCACATCAGGCGGGCCGTATGCTTGTCCCAGGGTGGAATAACACTGTTATTCGCACATCTGCTACCCTCATCACAGTCATCAACTATTGTTCAGCACATATACATCTTGAACCGGTACGAACGGCGTCTCTCAACCAATAAAAATAAAAATGTTTATTACAAATATATTCATAAGTCCGATTTTCACAATTAAAAAACCCGATAGGAAAGTGTCTAATGCGTATACGAGGTCAGGTCGTTTATGTATTTGGTCCAGTGTTACCAACCCTACTGTTTTAACAGTAGATTTGCTGTTTTCATATTTATGCCCCTGTTTTCTGTTTCATTCCAAATTTTTACTGTTTTTCAATTAGCGTTCAGTGTCACATAATAATATTACACTATGCAAATATTTTTTGATAACTGCTATGTAATAAAGAAAATGGAAAAGATTATTTTCAGCTATAATATTATGAAAACCAAATCACGCAACAGAATATAGACTATAACTATTATAGAGCATGAGCATTACGCACTAAATCCGAAATAATCGATTGTAGCAATCATTTCAAGCTACAGAAAGGCATTTGAAAACAATTATCAAAAATATGTATGATGTTAGTAATTGAGGATGAAAGTGGAAAATAATTATACTTTTATTTTTGTTTTTTATTATGTTGTGATCAATAATATAATGTACGTGAGTCCTGGTAACTAAGAAAAGTAGGTAATTGTTTTAATATGTGAGGAAAGTATGAAATCTGCCTTTTTTTACTTATTTACTGTTTTCTCCTGCTTTTTTTCTTGGCGATCTGATGTTTTTTAGTTTCTTGGAGTTGGCAACACTGATTTGGTCCAAAGGTGTATATTAATCATTACCTTTTGCACCGGAAGCGGGATGATATGTAAATTCCATTCACGTAGTATCTGGGGTAGGATACAATTCTGATTTCGTTACAAAAAAGAAACTCACCAACCCCCTAAGCGATTTTAAAATCTATATTATTGGAATCAATATGTTAGATCATCATCATCATCATCATCATCATCATCATCATCATCATCATCATCATCATCATCATCATCAGCCTGTATCTATCCATTGCTGGATATAAGCCTTCCCCAATGCTTTCCACGAAATATGTTAGATAACAACTCACAATTATAGGTCCCCAATAGTTTATATTTAATGATCTGTCGGGCAAGGCAATTGAGATTAATTTCACCATCTCTTATATGGCTTTTAATACCTGATTAGTAATATCACTTTCTTTCACATTGCGAAGGAAGGAAGCCAAAACCCAAAGCTTCCTACTCTTACTAATTTATCCTTAATAAATCCATTGTGAATTCCATGGCAGCCGTAGTTTTACCCATGGGACAGCAATGGACTCCATAGTTCATTGCCTGTTTGGCGGTTGCCGTTATTAATCCTGGCTACACAGGCGACATATCGGTGGGAATATGTTTTTTTTTGCTTTTATACTATTTCGGGTGGCAGGCATGCATACGGCCCGCCTAATATGAAGCGGTTACCGTAGCCATATTAACGCTCGTAACATAAAATATTGCTCGCGCGCCGCCACCCCCTCTGCCGACGAAGCATCTCCTTGCTTTCTTTTGACCTCACTCACTCGTAGGAACACAACAGCCCTCAAGGGAATTGTTATTTGGCTGCGGTATTCTGTGAGGTGGAGGCACATTCTCCAGTCGGGTAGCTTACAATTACGCTCCCTACCTCTCTTTTCGCCATAGCTTCGTTTGTCAGTCAGCTGGGTGCACCACGTGCAGGTGAAGTTGGCTTTGGTTCAAAGATCTTGATGAACCACCTACACCCCAAGTACAAGTACCTTAAATCTAAGCTGAAGTTTGATTTTCGCAACCAAATGCCCATGGCAATCGGCTTCAGCTTCGGCGGTACGGCCCCTAACTAGAATCTCTTTAACATCCGTTGGTTTCCCACTGCAATCGTATTATATGTGTAGCAGTATGTAACGGATAAGTAAGACATATTAAATAATGCCCGAGTTTGCAATCTTAATTTTTTTTTTCAACTCGTCTCATTCACTTATCAGTGAAGTACCTACACCACGTACAGGCTTTAACCACAGTTTAAATAATAGTACTACATACAGTACGGCCACTCCCCGCCGGTCTCTCGTTTCGACCTCACCTACCTTCTGAGACGAATCTGGAACAGTTTGTATGGCGTCACACGCAAACACGCTCATTAGCGCTTTGCACTGACGCTATTATTTATGTAGTAGTAAACGCCGCTGCATTTGTATGGAGTCGCCAAGGTGTGCTTAGCTCTAAAGATGAAGCCTTAGAATGACATCTATCAACGTTAAAGGAAAATAAGAATACAAAAACGTTTAGCCGGTAGGGCCCTCGATCCGTCTAGCGGTTTAAGCTATACGAGTACCTGGATAGATCAGCAACATTGCCTTTAATAGATACAGAAGACCAAAACGTCCCCAGCATTCCTTGTTTGAACAATATAAGCTGATGAATTTTAATACCAACCATAATGCCTAAACGCTCATATTTATTTGTTCATTACACGCTACTGAAATGGCCGGTCAATATTAATAAAGGCGGATTACAGTGACAGGCGGATTTAATTAGGGCGGCAACCGCACCGCCCGCCCAGACTTGTCCGCAACACAACATATCAATTTGGCCGGGAATTATTTATTTAAACCGGTTTTCATTAGCTGGTGTTTTATTAACCGGTTTTTAATGATGTTTAAAATTTGACGTGATGACATGTTGGGAGTTTTGACGTCTTATAAATCAAAAAACGCCGGCTGCACGCACGAAAAAGCATGACTCATTGTCACGTTCCTCCTGAGCTGAGCATGCAAGCGAGAACGCGGCTTGTGACGCATCTATCTCTCTTCCAACGCATCGGCCGATGTTTTCTTATGACGTTAAAATTATCGTCCGTAAACCGACTTTATATCTGTAAAGTCGGTTTACGGACGATAATTTAACCTATTTTTTCTGTAATATTTTCGAAGGTTTCAGTTGTAATGAGTTCGAGTTTTGAAGAGGTGCAATGGTAAAGCTCCTTTTCCCAGGAGATAGCCTAGAGTTCTTACAGACAGAGAAGATACTTTCACAGGATACTTTCGGCAACGCTTGCAGTGTGAATCTACTTCTGATGACATTAGCGTCAATAGCCTGTGACGACTTATTACTTAATACCATCAGGCTTATTTCCTTACTGTTTGGAATGTACGCGGCTCACTATTTCTTATCAGCCAACCTCATCTGCACGTGGTGCTGGCGGCTAAGAAGCGGGACTCTGGCAAAAGAGAAATAATTAAATTATTGGTACTAAAGTACGACTGGGAAAGTACCTCCAATTCATAGAAAACCGCAGACATATGTAAAGGAATACCTAGAAATAAAGTCTAAGATTCCTTTGTTTGAATTATAGCGCGCTTTTCAACTGACATTGTCATTGTGTGTTGTCTTGGCTAAGTCAATAGGTGGCGCTAGCTATCAAAGACTGGAAAAGGATATCAAACAAGTTAAGTTATTAAAAAAAACCCGTCTGCACCTACTACAAATTTATTAATCACGCACAACAATAATATAATTCCACACAAGCAAAGCCACAGGCAAAAACTAATTCGTCAAATATCTATTTCAATCAGGTCATCGAGACCTTTATTTTGATACCCATATCGATATATTTAGAAGAAAAAAAAATTACTCCAACGACAATTTTGCGGCTCATAGCCGCCATAACGATTTTTTTTATATTTCATATAGCCTATGTAAATCTCGCGTGATCAAGACGAATCTAACGACACTTCTTATGTTGAAATCTGTCAAAAGGTTTAGGCTGTAGAGCGTGCCAAAAATAAGACATACATACATACGCTCGAAAAACATAACCCTCCTTCGGCAGTCGGGTATTAAACCGATTGTCTTATACATATAACAATTTCCTAGTACTGTCCTGTGTTCCTCTGCAAGTAAGATAGATCACCAAAAAGAGTTGCGTCTTCGTTGCTTGAAGTTGTTATCTAATTAAATAAACTTTTATCTCTAACTAACCAAACAATTATTTTTTCAAATTCAAGCTTTATACAAATCACAATAAAGCGTATAATAGCATTGTCATGCCAGTTTCCGAGTCATCCTTAAGAATATTTTTTCCATAGCGGAAAGTGTCATAATTGGAGGAGTTTTGGTCATCACAAATGACACTTGAGAACTCTATTGTTGTCAGTCTCAATTGAGAGAGTTTCTCGGAAACTCATCAGACAATGCCGCCATTTTTGGGGTCAAATCGATAAAGAGGAAGTCGTTATCAAAACGATGTTAGCGAGATTAATAAATAGACGTTTTGGAGATAAGTTGGAAGAATTATATAAATGAAGTTACTAATAAATGTGGGGTATTTATGTGTGGAGCATAGGAGATAAACGTAGCATATGACATAAATGTCCTATTAGGCACAGACTCCGCGAATGCGAAGATGTGCGTAGAGAAGATGTGTTTCCATACATTATACACCTCGCTGTACGCCGCTAGACGCGGCATGCGGTTATTATTTAAATAATTGATATCGGCTAAATTGCTAAAATATTATAATTTAAAAAGGTGAGTTTGTCGTATTCAGCAAATCATCATCATCATCTCAGCCATTGAAAGTCCACTGCTGGACATAGGCCTCCCCTCTAGATCTCCAATAAGACCGGTTGGAAGCGGCTTGCATCCAGCGCGATCCTACGGTCTTAATGAGGTCGTCTGTCCACCTTGTGGGTGGACGTCTTACGCTGCGCTTGCCGGTACGTGGTCTCCACTCGAGAACCTTTCGACCCCATCGGTCATCCATCCTCCGTGCTATGTGCCCTGCCCACTGTCACTTCAACTTGCTAATCCGCAATTAATTCAGCAAATGAGGTTTATTTTTAAGCTACTTACTCCCCGGTCACTCCATACAAATATCGCGTCGTTTACTATTATATAAACAATGACGTCTGTACAAAGCGTGAATGAGCGTGTATGCAAGTGGCCAATACAAAATGTTCCAGATTTGTCTTAGAGGAGAGGTGAGGTCGACACGAGAGAGCGGCAGGGAGCGGCCATACTGTAGTACTATTACTTATACTGTACTACTGCCTGTATATTTGTGTAGTATTTAAGAACACACGTGTAAAACTCGCTGCACACTGGCCGGAGTCAATTCAATGACGATTATTTCCTATTATTCAGGCACCGCTGGAGTTGAGGCTCGCAGCTCGATTATAAACAGTCGGTCGACACTAACGCGATTTAAAGCTCTGCCTCGGCGACTTAGTGGATGGTCCAAGTCATAAATTTCGAGAGTAATTCATCAACTAAATACTAGGTCTTTTAATATGTAATTAAGTGATGAGAAGTTTGTGCTCTACAAATCGTAAATCGACATAGAAAATGTGCCACGGAATTTTGTTTTTTTATAGCTTAAGCAACCTGATCCGCATAGTATGGTCAAAAAGGAAGGCAAAAGGAAAATATAAATAAGTTACAGAAGCCAAATAACTATTTCCTAGAGGGTTGTTGTTGTGTTTTTACGAGTGAGTGGCATGGAAAGGCATGGAAATGATGGTTGGGGGCGTGAGGACCAATGTGACGTCTGTGACGTTTGAATAAACGGATTGACCACTTTTGTTCGTATGACGAGGCAACAATGCAGTTGGGCTGCCCAGCTTCCGTTTCCCTAAACAGCAGGGTCAGAGCTCGCGCCTTTAGCCCTAAGCTCATGAGCTCTTTATAATCCGCGCGAGCTCTAAAGGACTGAGCTCTTAAGGCTCGATTCCTTGATTGAAAGGCCATCCGTCCCATTTTTAATGCATAAGAGACACTAAGTAGTATTATGCTGTCGTCTATCACTTAACCCACGTCCCTATCCCAAAGCCCTGCGACTTAGACGCACTCCCTTGCTTAATTTCGCGGAATGAGCTCTTAAGCGCGCCCTTTACTTGTCTGACTGGAGGCCCCACTTGCCTTAGTTGGCACTCACCTGAAAGTTTCTACTTTAATACGGCTTAGAGCCTTACATTGCATTTTATGTTCTCTCTATAGGATTATCTCCACTTTGATACTATTGCAAATAAATATTAAATACAAGATAAATACTTTATCAGGCAATATGTAAGATCTCAGTCAATTCAGGTCTACATAAGAGAGATAAGTAACCAATAGAACTAAATATTAGGGGAGCAATTGAGCATGTGGGTCACCTGGTGGAAATCAATCACCACAGATCATGGAAACCAGCAACACCAAGGGGTCGCCAGTCCGTTGCCACGGAAATATAGACTCTGGTCTTCAATGCTCCCATGTCGTAATTGTTCGAAAATACCGCTGAGGAAAGTTGATTCTACCGTTTCACCGTTTGTGGTATAAAATGTCTTAGGAAACGTACCGTAGTAGATCGGCAATTACCATGATGATATGGATGGAATCTTAATTTCAGTTCTACGTTATTCATAACTTGTTATCCCTAAAGCGTCGTGTATAGGGAAAAAACAAAAACAAAATCTGAATTCATTGAAGTCGACACACAATGAATTCAGATTCTGGTTTTGAGACAGATTTTTTAATATGTGCCTATATCGATATAAGTATTTCGCATTGGCTGGCGTACCTCGGGAAGTTTGTAATTTCTGTGGGATACGTGGTTCGTATTCAGCCCCCTTGCCACAGTTACCACCATCTCTTATTGCGATTCAACAACTGAACAGAATGCTTATTCATACCAATGAATAAGCGACTCTAATTCAAATGGAACAGACTCGCTTATTCATTGGTTTCATACCAAATAAGCAATCTATTCATTTATTGAATCGCAATAAGAGATGGTGGTAAGGGAGCTGCTCTTGATTTGAATTGCTAAGTAGAATTTACTTGATGATGATGATTGATGATGGTATGATATTTTACCACCTGCAGGCTTGCCCATTAGATCTTTTTACCATTCTTGAGTGAGGTACAAAATAGGAGTTAAAATTGGAATGGCATGCGACAAAAGCAAACATTTGTATTTTTAGCTGTAAGAACACTTACATCGTAAATGTGTTCTTTTACAACGACTCAATATGGATAAAAGGAATGAAATACATAACCTGAAATAGGCTACTTAAAGTAATTCAAAAAAACTAAAAATCATGACCTTGGTACACAAGTAGCAAGCTTGCGCTCGCGACTTCTTACGCGCGTATCTCCACTATTCCTTAGGAATGTTTGAATATCCTTTTTAGCTGATACCTACGTCATAATAGCTAATTTTGTGCTAAATTTCAACCCTATCCGTCTAGTGGTTTCAGCTGTGCGTTGATAAATCATTCGTGAACCTTGTTTTTGCTGGTTGCCTTTTATAGACAAGCAAAGAACGAAAGATTAAAGCAAATGACAGCGCTTTTTACGTGAAAAAAAAAACAAGATCAATGCAACTCGATGTGGACAAAAGGAACAAAAGCATACTATGTTTTGGAATAATCGCGTAACCTACTTTTTATATTCCACAAACTCATTATGACTATAATTACAGCGATTCAAATCGCATCAAAGATTTACAGAATAGAGCCATTAGAGATAATAGATAATTCCAATACGCATTTGGAATCGAACTCTGGACTAATGGGTGCTAGGCCCATCGGAGTAGGACCGGGAATTAAGACGTCACTCGGGAGTATTGTCACGTCGCGGGACCATCTGCCGAAACGGCTCCTACCACAGACTTAGAGTCGAGTAGATAGATATGTCATGTTATGAAAAAAAGAGTGTGATTTTACCTTACTGAGATGAAAACCAAAAACAGAGCGTTATATGTTTTATCTAATCTATGTTTCTGAATAACTACAGAAAGGCTGAATGAACTTTACTAAATTGTACTTTAATGCTTAATAGAAGGCTGCGTGTGGGACGATAAAGCGTTGGACTCTCCCCTTTAAACGGACAGAAAACCTCAAAAGTAAAGGAAAAAAATTGCTGAAAGTGTCTAGTAAGGAATGCACTTCTAACTGCTTTTTTAAGGCGGAGAATCGCATTTGGTGAATAGCATTGGCGAAATTCATCTAGCAATGGGTCATTAGGCTGATGATAATGCTTAATCCGACGTCTGCTTTTAAGAAAATCACCAAATATATTATTTTTATTTTATTGACGTGACAACGTCTTATAAATTGGTTAGCCGGGTGACACTTCAAGAAACTGGCTCACGTTATGCGCTCACAATGAGAGCGAGTGAAAGGCACGCGTCCCTTCTAAGAGCGAGAGAGACAGACATAAAAAGTGAAAGGCATGCGTCCCTTCCACTCGAAAACATTTTACCACTCAAAGTCGTTGTCACGTAAAACTTTCGCCCGTATACCGACTTTACAGGCAACCAATTTTTTTTTAAACGTGATTAGATTTGTCTTAATAAAGCGAGTTTCATATTGAACGCGTAGTTTTGGCCCATCACTTTTATACCGTTGAACCTATCGAGTACATCAAATTAAGTTTAAGAGGGTATCACAATAAAATATACAACATATATATTTAATATGGAGTGGAAATAAACTTTGGTATATAAAACTCAAATTGTCTAATTAGATCTATTTTGGTCATTTTTGCTATCAATTTACAAACCAGTTTCAATTATAAGTCTCCCATAATTATGATGTGAAATGGTTACCATAGCTTATAGAGTATTAAGTCTCTATAAGCTATGGTAACCACTTCACATCAAACGGATCAGATCTTTAATTGCCACCCGACGTACCAAAATAAAACCAAACATTTTTTTTTTACATGTTCAGTAAAATACTTTCAACTCCAAGACTTGTGATTGTGGCGTATGAACACAAAGTACTAGTGCAACAAGACGAAATTCGCCGATATTCTAATTAGTGTATTTTGGAGTGGAACTTGCGGTATCTAGGCGAGTCTAAGCCCACTGCTTCCCCCGTCATTGCTCGCAATTGTGTACATAAAATTAAATATTATTATGGAAGGTAGCAGATTTCTTTTTAAATCAGGACTGGCTTTGGGACGGAGACATCGTCAATTCGGAATGTCAAGCGAACATCGAGTCATGATAATATAATAAATTAAGGTATATATTCTACCCGTGACATGTCACGTGATTAGAACGTCTTTAGCTGTATTTACACATAAGGTAATCTCCTTGGGCGGTAGTGATTGCTTTCCATCAGGTGACCCAATGCTCTTTTGCCTCCCTGACATATAAAAAAAAACTCTGGAACAATAATTACCCAACCTTTGTCTGCGATCAAAAAATAAAAAAATTGATTTTCTGTAAAATCGGTTTACAGATCATAATTTTACGTGATAACGTCATTAGAAAACATAGATCAATGGAGTGGAAGAGAGATAGACGCGTCACAAATTGAACGCTTAGGTCGATCGTGCCTCTCTATCGCTTGTTCCGCATTCTCACTTGCACGCTCGACTCAGGCGGAACGTGACAATGAGTCATGCTTTTTCGTAGATGCAGCCGGCGTTCATCGATTTATAAGACGTTGTGACGTCAAAAAATCCAGCTACTTTTTTCACTAACTATAAAATCCTGAACTCATAAGTTCAGTGTATAAAAACTAGCCACACCAGACAAACTGAATGATATACGCCCAGGGAGTTGAACTAAGTATAAGTAGTTTGTGATTGAAGAAGACAAATTTTCTACCTGTCTGCCATAAATAATCGGAAAGTGTTGAAAGTACGGGACAAGTCATTTTTACAATCCCCCACAGAGCAAGATTAACTCGACGAGAACTTGCAAAATCTTTTTGCTGCATTGAAATAGTTTTGTACACTTCAATTTTTTTATTCTACTTCTTTCATGTTCGGTACAGAATCGATTTAAAGAAGCTTCATAGACATTTGTGTTACTGTAAATAATAAATAATAAATGAACATTTCTTGACAATTTACACAGCGCCATCTAGTCCCAAATTAAGCGCAAAGCTTGTGTTATGGGTACTAGACAACTGATAAATGTACTTAAATACATATTTTTTTTTTGTAAATACTTATAATACATAGAACACACACAGACCAAGACAAACAGACATGTTCATGCACACAAATGTTTGTCTTGTGCGGGAATCGCACCCGCGACCTCGGAGTCAAAGTGGCCATTGGTAACTATATACGATGAAATAAGACAATTGGTCGCGTACTCTGCGGTTCCAGAGATGGTTTCTCTTGCGTACTAGCAAACTGTAGAATGAACTGCCTGTCGAGGTTATTCCAGGAGACTACAGCGTGGGGTTCTTCAGAAAGGTTGTGAAGAGGTTTTTCCCAGCTCGGCAGCATGCGTGTCATGCTTCTGGGTTTATATATAGGGCACATAGGTGGGGACATTTTTTTAACTAAATATGTAGCGAAATAAAACCATACAAGACAGACAGAAGGAGGATTTGGCCTAGGTCCCCACGCTGGTCAGACGGGTTGGGGAGGCCTGATCGATGTTTTATAATGTATTTCCCTTAGTCGCCTTGTACGAAGAGACAGAGAGATTATATTCTAGTCTGCCGGAAACCACACGGCATCACATCTCTAGTCGGCAGGGTGCACCATGCGTAGGTGAGATTTGGTTCTAAAGATCGTAGTGAGATACTTACATCCCAAAATTTATCCTACATATTCCCGAACAAAGTAATATTTCCACCGTAACTTAGCTCACAATTCAACTGTCCTTTCTATCCCAACTTTTTGCATCGTCACCGGCGGCTTGCCAAGCCAGACTGGGGTCGGCGTTATGTACAAAACTTCAAAGAAATCATTGTTTCCACAGCAACGAATTTAACTAAGATTAATGTAACGTTAAACGGAGTAACTTCCGAGCCGACGAAAACATCGAAACCCGTGGAATTATTCGTCGAATAATTTAATTTAATAATTGTTTGATCTGCCCGTGAACATTAATCTATTTCTTGTACAATTCGGCCGTTAACTTTGGGGCCATTTGCAAATTTAATTTCAGAGTGACGTCTTCTGTCGCCTCACCTTTATAATAATCAGATTTTAGTTGAATTTGAACTGTTTGGATGATTTATTCTGAAAAGTTGGCCGTGAAAATACGCTTCGGTGATTTGAATCACAATTCGATTTGGTTTTTACCGTTCATCAATAAGCGAAGTATCTATTTCCATTATTAATCCATCAAAATCTTTATAGCTAACAAGTAGAAGGATTTTTTTTATTAAAATCGATTTCGAGAGTTCAATGCAGTTATCTAAAGAAATGTAAAATGCATTTTTCAAAACGATTCCACAATCACTTAGATCAGTGTTTTTCAAACTTTTTCATGTTGCAACCCCCTCAGTAAATAAAAATATTTTGCGACCCCTACTCTCCAAAGTTACTAACCTGTATGTAATAGGTAGGGGAAAAAGTCTTTTCGCATTATAGTATGTATGAACTTGTAATAAAATCTCTTTGGTTATACCATTTGTATCTGAAAGGTTTTGATATCTTTAAAAAGTTTAAATTTTAAAAAAGATAATTCCAAATTCAAATTAGGTAAATGTGTGATTTTCATTTGTTTTTTTTACTGTCAAGATGAGTGAATCTAATGAAGAAATTCGATACATTTTAAAATTTTACTACAAAAATGGTAAAAATGCAACGCAAGCTGCGAAAAAATTTGTGACGTTTATGGACCTAGTGCAGTGTCTGTGAGAGTAGCACAAATTTGGTTTAAGCGTTTTCAACCCGGAAATTTTGATGTCAAAGATGCACGTCGCTCTGGTCGCCCTGTTACGGATAAAATGGATGTCATTTTTGAAAAAGTGGAGCAAGATCGGCATATCAGTAGTTACGACGTAGCTGAAGAACTAGGAATTGACCACAAAACAGTTTTGGCGCATTAAAAGGTCGTGGTCAAAGGCCGGTCAGGCTTCACAGACTCTGACGAAACCCGGGTTAACCCGCAACAAGGTGATGCTGTGTGTATGGTGGGATTGGAAGGACATTATTCATTATGAGCTGTTACCGCCAGGCAGGACTATCGATTCTGAACTCTACTGTGAACAACTGATGAGATTAAAGCAAAAACTTGAGAGAAAGCGGCCGGAATTAATTAACAGAAGGGGTGTGATTTTTCATCATGATAACGCTAGACCTCACACACCTTTAGCCACTCAGCAAAAATTAAGAGAGTTTGACTGGGAGGTGTTAATGCATCCGCCGTATAGTCCTGACCTTGCACCTTCTGATTTCCACCTGTTTCGGTCTCTTCAGAATTCTTTAGGCAATGTCAGGTTAACATCACGAGAAGACTGCCAAAACCACTTATCGCGGTTTTTTGAACAGAAGTACCAAAATTTCTATAGTAATGGGATCATGTCTATACCTACAAGATGGCAAAAAGTTATCGAACAAAATGGCACCTACATACTTTAGTTAAATGTAAATAAACTTTATAAAAAAATGTTTTGAATTTTCATATAAAATACGAAAAGACTTTTTCCCCAACCTAATATTTTATTATATCAAATCCGTACATTTCAATTTATTCTCATAGTTACGTATTGGTTAATCTATATCTATAATAATAAAAGGCTTTGTCCTCACTGACTGACTGACTGACTCACTAATCAACGCACAGCCCAAACCGCTTGGTCTAGAGATTCCAAATTTGGCAAGTGAGTTCCTTATGACGTCTAGGGATGCACTAAGAAAGGATTTTTCAAAATTCATCCCCTAAAGGGGTGAAATGGGGGTCCAAAGTTTGTATGGGGAAACGAGATTAGTCGGACTATTTTTATCCTAAACTTTACACGAGTACTTCTATGGATAAATGAGTAAACACGTGTTTCAGGATTTTTCATAATTCAACCCCTAAAGTAGTTATATAGGGTCAAAAAGTTTGAAAATCGTCAAGGGTTTTGTTTTCATAGTTTATCCGGTCGCTGATTACTAAAACAACAACGATTTTAAAATTTAACGTGGCTAATTTTTTTAAACTTTCATTTATACTTTTTAAGCTGATGGAATGAGACTTGTGTGTTGACTGAAGTGTTATCCTAATAGGTTTTTATTATTTTAAATATGTATTTGGCGTCAATCAGTGCTTATAAGATCGCGGGCGGCGCGGCAAGATCGGGACGGGCTTAGTAGTTAACTGGAAAGTTCTTGCATCCGTATTAACTTGTAGTACAATTAAAGGTGCTACATGAAGGTGGTTGCGTTGCGTGTTAGACTTGACTTAAATGACATGATAATCTAAAATGTCACGCGAGCGAAGCCGCGGGCAAAAGCTAGATAATAAAAGGCTTTGTACTCACTGACTAACTGACTGACTGACTCACTAATCAACGCACAGCCCAGACCACTGAAGCTAGAAAGCTGAAACTTTGGATATGTGTCCCCTATACAACGTAGGCGCGCACTAAGACGGGATTTTCCGAAATTCTACCCCTACGAGGTTGAAAATAGGGGTTGAGAAAAAGCCTTCTTTTTGGAAATCGATTCACCTACCATGTTGAGACTTGGTGGAATGGTTGTATATAAAAAAAGGGGATGTTTATGGGTAACTGCTTAACTTTTGACCAGCGCCCAATCAAGCAGTGTCTAAAAATGTTATATTTATATTTTAATTAACTCATCACTAGATGGCGCTATACCTAGCATTAGTACGCGCTATGGTTTCATTATTTAAGAAAGGGTATATACGAGAGATTATTTCAAACCATGGGATTATACATGACGGTTCATCGTTCACCTCATCCCTGTAGTTACCCTCGGAGGTTGTCCATTGCGCGCGTAGGACGTAAAAAATACTGCGTCCTTCAAATGAAGCGACATCTGGTGCCGAAAACGAATTGAAAAACCTATTCTAAGCACCGACTTTATGGGGTATACCTACTTAATATCAGAATTTCGGTATTTTTCAAACAATGATGTCAAGATTGACAAAATTTATACTTGTGGAAGATGTGATGATGCCCCATACCATTATAGCAGTGGAAGGTGATGGTGCTGGCCTGTTCCGCTCCATCTCCTACCTCTTGCATGGAACGGAGGTGTATCATCAGGAGGTTCGTGCCACCATTGTTCACGTATTCAACAACTGGAACGATGAGTTACAGTTGTTGAGTGAGGACAGTAAGTGATGCTCTCTTGGGGAATCTCTCTTTATACCCCGCATTCCCATTATTCCATTGAACGGGGTGGCCGTTCAATTTAAGAGACTTCAATTTCCCATAAAGATATGTTTCGCTATGACCATTAACAAAGCTTAGGGGTAGTCTCTAAAGGTCGCTGTGGTTGACTTGAGACAGGACTGCTTCTCTCATGATCAGTTGTATGTAGCTTGCTCACGAGTAAGTTCTCCTGGAAGCCTCGCAATTTTGGCTTCTGGTGTGAATGCCAAAAATATTGTTTACCGGGACGTCTTAACCTAAATGATGTATGTTTGTAATAATGGTCAATGCCAAACAGTCCTTTGTGGGGAAAAAATATCTGGAATCTTAACAAAAATAGACGCAACCCAGGAGTGTTCCCGTAGCGAAGCACGGGTACTTTGCTAGTATCTAAAATTCAAAGTCCTGACTGACTGATTGACTGACTGATATATCAACGTACATTTAGCACGTAGGTTCTTTATGACGTCTAGGGGTACACTAAGAAAGCATTTTTCAAAATTCATCCCCTAAGGGGGTGAAACTAAGTAAACACGTGATTCAGGATTTTTCAATATTCAACCCCTAAAGGGGTGAAATGGGGTGAAAAAGTCTGAAAATCGTCATGGGTATTGTTTTTATAGTTTATCGGGTCGCTGATTACGAAAATAATAACTATTTTCTAATCAAACGTAGCCTACGTGACATAAAATCCCCCCCCCCCCCCCGTGGGGGTGCGATGGGGTGGAAATGTCTAAAATGGGGTGACAAAGTCTGAAAATCGTCATAGGTATTGTTTTTATGGTTTATCGGGTCACTGTTTACGAAAATAACAACTATTTTCTAATCAAACGTAGTCGGCGTGACATAAAATCCCCCCTGTGGGGGGCGATAGGGTTGAAATGTCATAATATCAATATGGAGGTTGATTCTATGGTTTTCTGGGACGTCAATTACGAAAATGGCATCGATTTGAAAATATAACATAGTGGACAAGAAATTACTTAAAAGGATTTTTCAAATTTTACCCCTAAGAGGTCAAAAGTTTGTATGGGGAAACGAGTTTAGTTCGATTATTTTATCCTAAATTTTACACGAGTACTTCTATAGATAATTGACTAAACACGTGTTTCAGGATTTTTCAAAATTCAAGCCCAAAAAGGGTAAAATAGGGCCAAAAAGTTTGAAAATCTTCATGGGTATTGTTATATGGTGTATCAGGTCGCTGATTACGAAAACAACAACTATTTTGTAATCCAACATAGCCTAAATTTTACACGAGTACTTCTATAGATAAATCAGTAGCCGTAGCCGACGTTACATAAAATCACCCCTGTGGGGTGCGATGGGGTTGAAATGTCATAATATCAATATGGGTGTTGATTCTATGGTTTTCTGGAACGTCAATTACGAAAATGGCATTGATTTGAAAATATAACATAGTGGGCATGAAATTACTTAAAAGGATTTTTCAAATTTTACCCCTAAGGTGAAACGGAGGTCCAAAATTGTATGGGGAAACGAGATTAGTTGGACTATTTTATCCTAAACTTTACACGAGTACTTCTTTATATAAATCAGTAAACACGTGTTCGCCCCGAATTTCACGCGAGCAAAGCCGCGGGCGAAAGCTAGTATAATATATAATGAAGTTTCTAAAATAAACTTAGATTACGTTCCGAAATGAACATTTTCTTAATAAAAGATAAAAATTTCTGTTTGAACATTGTTTTTAGGGTTCCGTACCTCAAAAGGAAAAACGGAACCCTTATAAGATCACTTTGTTGTCCGTCTGTCTGTCTGTCTGTCTGTCAAGAATTTCTATGTCGAGAATGCGTAGAGGTATCAAGCTGAAATTTGAACTGTATACTCAAGTCTACGGTCCCATGAAGTTGTAAAAAAATCAAACTGCTAAGTTTACGCAGAAAAAAGTTACGGCCGTTTATTCAGCAAAAAACGCATATTTCGACACACTCAAGGGAATCAAAACCTATAGGGTACTTCCCGTTGGCCTAGAACTATGAAATTTGGCAAGTAACATCGTTATAGACTACGAGTACAGGAATAAATCTTAAAACTATACATTTGTAAATAGATCTTAAAAAATAGGGGATCTATATTTTTTATAGGGTGTCGAAATTTCAAATTGAAACTACTAGTTCAAATGGGGTATCATATGAAAGGGCTTGATGTACACATTGCAAAATGTATTTTATTAATTTTTTTCGACGCATTATTTCTCCGACTCGCACTTGTCCGGTTTTTTATTTTTTACAGCTTTGCGATATTTCGATATTTCTTCGGTTTAAAATATATTTATTTCTTATTTAAAACACTTACAGTATCACTTACATAAGATTTTGTTAACGTCCGCTTTCCGCGACCCCCTTATAGAGGCCCGTCATGAAGTCGCGCCCCACACTTTGAAAAACACTGACTTAGATGAACTACCGCTGATATCGTTTTCTTACATAAATTATTGAATGGGGAAATAGATAAGCCGGATTCACTATCAAAATTAGCATTAACAATACCTAGATCAAGCAGACGTATTTCGAATGAAAATACTTTCCATCTATCGTTTTGTTGTACACCATAGTGTCGGTATTCTCCGATTAAATGTATGTTCTTTCATCATCATCATCATCAGGTCATTTTAGTCTCCACTACAGGAGCACGACCCTCTCTCGTCCGTCCCAGACAGGAGGATTTGGCATACACTCCCCACGCTGGCCAGACGGGTTGGGGAGGAGTGATCGATGTTTTATAATATATTTTATATTTATATTAAATTTACCTTAGTCGCCTTGTACGACATCCACGGGAAGAGACGGAGTGATTCTATTATAGTCTGCCGGAAACCACACGGCCAATGTGTATGTTCTTTAATTTATATTAAACGTTATTTAATTTATTATTCTATTAATAATAAAAATGTGTAATTTTCATTTTTCAAGAAAAAATGCAGAATATTCCTTCAACAAAGGTAAAAGGAAAATTCTTTAAGAATTACACCATTGACTTATAATTACATCTTTATTAGGTGGCGATTATTTAGACAAAGGAAATCAATAAAAAAAAATACTGTTTCAAAAATTGATAATGAATATTTTCCAACTCTAATTATAATAGAGTATTTTATTATATAGAAAGTAGGATCACTACGATATACAGACAGAACTATAAAGATCAAATTAACAAATCGAGTACGAGGGAGTGAGGTCACCAGAAAGGAAGGAGATGCTGCGTTGGCAGGGGGGGTGGCGGCGCACGAGCGATATTTTATGTTCCGAGCGTTAATATGGCTACGGTAACCGCTTCACATCAGGCGGGCCGTATGCTTGTCTGCCACCCGACGTAGTATAGTTAAATTACACACTGCGATCTTGTCCCAAACTAAGTAAAGCTTGTACTATGGGTACTATATAACTGATATTATACTCAAATACATTTTTTTTTTGTAAATACTTATAATACACAGAAAACAACCAGACCATGACAAACAGACATGTACATGCACACAAATGTTTGTTTTGTGCGGGGATCGGGCAACCTCGGAGTCAAATTGGCCATTGCTAATTCGACCACCGAACTCGACTACAAGAAATAGTCATCTAAAAGAAAAGTCAACCTCAATCTCTTTATGCGTATTTATTATAGACATTATTATTTTGTGACGCAATTGCGCTTTATCTACAAAAGTACATAATTTAACCTATACAAGTTTACAATCTTCAATTACTCAATACAAAATTCGAATGCAAACTGTATTTGAAAGTCCAAATCTTAACGCTCCTCGATCGTCTTAACAAATCGTCAACAACGATAACTTTTGTTAAACAAAGGACAGCAACATTTCAATTGTTCTTAGTTAATGAATTGTTTGAAAGACATTTGAGATAAATAATATTAATATTAAATAATAATACCCAGGTGGATAGCGTGATATTTCCATTAACGCCGGCCAAAGATAAATATTGCGATATTAACACGGTTTCTGATTAACGATGCCGCAGTGCCGGAGCTAGTGATGCCAATGTAGTGGTTAGTTTGTCGATATAGTACAATTTTAATATTATCGATTAATCCTAAGGCGATATTTACAAATTAAAACTGTGGTTTTTTAATATGTTCTATACAATATTGCGTACTCTAATTAATAATAAACAAATTTATACAACTGATATAGATTAATTTCCAATTACAAATTGATCCCAATAATGGAGATTATTATCATCACAATGAGACGATAAATTGGCATATAATTGTATGCCAACACTCACAACGTCAAACTTAAGAACATATTTCTGTATATCCGGTGGTGCAAAGTGTCGTTAACCTTTATGCGCCTTGAAAATACTAAAACACAGGCTTCTGCCAACCAGCAATAGAACTCTATCACGCACAGTAAATCCTTTATAATGGAAGGGAGATCCGTATCCCAGCAATGGCATGATGATGAGTTGATGGTAACAATGACGAATATCTAAAAAAATGATGCAAAGAAAGTATAGTTTTAGAAATTTATCGACAACTTAATCGCACATCACTATAACCCAGTAAAATGTCACAGTGCTGAAATTAAATTTACAAATGAAAATCGTTAAGTTATCGACTTTTATGAATAAGAAATTGATGAATGGTGCTGCATTGCCGCACAATTATTGTTATGGCGATACGAAAGTATGATAAATGACAAAATGACGTAATTCAATAGATGCCTCCTCCTTGAGGCTATTGTCAGAGTTATTGTGTATTTTATTGGTCTTTGATGTTGCGTTTTGACAAAATTATAGGCTAAAATATTATTTTGTTAAAGTATTATGTACATAGATGTACTTGGCTGTAATAATAAGTATTTATTAAGTATAATGGTACGTAAAACACGTGTACAGTCACGTGCAAAAATGCATATAGAATTTTCGAAAGAAAAGCCATGACAAGTTATGCAGAAAATTGTTTTCTATTACTATTAATATTTTACAATGGCGAAGACACGATTTTAATCAAGCTATATATGCAGTTTAGCACGTAAACTGTGGGGTATAAATACCGTGCTCTAGGTAACGAGGCTAAGACAAAAGAGGTAAGAAATGTCGACAAGGAAAGTCAACCTCACAAAATCTTACAGAAGACAACAGTTAAATAACAATGTCTGAGGATTGTTGTGGTCCTTCGAATGTCGCAGCGTGGAGGAGTACGCTCTCATTGCTCATTGCACTCATTCTCATTGGAGATTACTCCATCAATTTAAATGTGATTTTCAGTAGGAACCCTATGGTTACAAGTTACGATCCGGCTTCATGCAGAGCGGTTACTATTTATATATGTCTATAGATGTTTGCAACAGACGGAGTATTTGCTTTTAGCGCGTTGGATGACGAATCGTTGGACTCTCTTTCTAGGTGGTCCGATGGCTTCAAGAAAGCGGATGGATGCGGAATGTGGAGGACCGTATTTAGTGGAAAGCATTGGGGAATGCCTATTTCAGCACCGAGTAGATAGAAGCTGATGATGATGATTAAGTATTGCTTGCATGCGATGCGAGGGAACGATGCATAAGTGGTAGAGGTGCAGACCTCTACCACTTATGCATCGTTCCCTCGCATTTGGTCCCCTCACACTATTGTTGAGATTGAGAGAGATATGCCGTGAGATGGAGGGATTACTGCAGTCAGGCACGTGATATACCGCGGATGGGCTCGTATCTGCTAGAGTCTCGTTTGCTTAACGATAGGATGCACAGCGTACAGATGAGAAGGCTCTAAATATAGTGATGACTGTGGTGTGCATTTTACACCCCATGTAGTTTTTCTTTAGCTAACAGCAAACGGTAACGGCTCGCTGCCTTTTCAAATTACCGCCCTGTATCTTCGACACTGACCGATCACTGTTTTTCTAAGCAGGTTTTTATATTGTCCAGTTTTACTATTTCTACTCGACTTAAGAGTGCCCAAGTAGTCTGCTTGCAGGCAAAAGGGGAGAAGGTCTTCAGTATTTATTCTGTTTTACTATAGATATTCAGGATTGTTGTGTTCCTGCGAGTGGGTGAGGTCACAAGAAAGAAAAAAAGAAAGAAAGAAAGGAAGGAGTATAGGCTGGCAACGGATCGGCGACTTCTTGGTGTTGCTGATCTCCATCAATGGTGGTGATTGATTTCCATCAGGTGCCCCTCATGCTCGTTTGTCCGCGCCTCATATAAAAAAAAATACCTATTTGAGTGTCTGGTCGGTTTACTGGATGCGATAATGTGGAAGATAAAAGTGCTCTTGCCAGGACCCTACCGCCGAAGCTGAAGCCGATTACAATCGTAATTTTTGCATGCGAATATGAAACTACTACTTAGATTGTTGATAATTATGTTGGCCGTGTGGTTTTCGGCAGACTAGAATAGAATCACTCCGTTTCTTCCTCTTGGATGTCGTACAAGGCGACTAAGGGAAATACGAAAGGCGACTAAGGGATATGGAAAGCAGTCTCAGGTTTGAAAAGACAAATGGAGTTGATCCTTATAACTTTGGATGATTTTGAGATGAGATCTCGCTCTTGTGCGCTGCTTCTCCATGGTTCTTCAGAAGATACAAATGAAGATCTGTATCAGAATGTACTGAGAATTTGCCATGACTCACTGGAACTAAAAGACTTCGCTATTGATTCACTTGCTGTGTGTCATCGTTTAGGTGTAAAGACTGATGGCAAGCCTCGGCCAATTTTGATGCGGTTTCGAGATCAACAACTGCGCAATAAGTTCTGGTCATCAAAGAGATTGTTAAAAGGAAGTGGTCTAACAGTGTCTGAGTTCCTTACTAGTAATCGACATGCAGTATTTGTGGAAGCACGTAAACTCTTGGGTGTCAAAGGTTGCTGGACTAATGGCAATGGCAAGATAGTTGTTGTTGATCCCAATGGGTCTCGGCGCAAAATTGTGTCCATGGGGGAATTTAATGCCTTCAAATCATCAAATAATATCTTGGATTCTGATGCCGGACCCTCTTCCCCCCGCCCAGATGCACCTACGAATGCTGCAAAGCCTGCTGAGCAACCACCACGTCAACAAGGCAAGTCGCGCTCGGCACGTTATCAGTCTAAAGCTAAGTAGCCTGCTGAACTTCAGTTTTCTTTTGCACATTGTTTGTTACTTAGATTCATATATAAATAGATATTATCTTCTATCAAATGGTTAGAGTATTGCGAACTGTTTGTTAATTATGATGTCTGGTTGATATTTATTTTATAAACATATTTTTTTTCGTTTATAAACCAAATTAATGAAGGTACACACATATTACTTGAAATGTCGTTTCTTTTAACTGGAAGGTACTAGTTTTGGTTTTAATTTTTTTGTGTCTATCATCTCCTTTTTTATGTTTTGTAAAACGTTAAAAATATCACAATACCGCAAAACAAACATTGCAATTAGTTTATGTCAAATGTCTGTCACTCTCTGTCGCTGTCGGTCAGAGTGAACGTGAACACTCACTCTGACAGTGACAGAGAGTTTTCACGATTATTTTTCGGTGTTGGCAACTACGACGACATGGGTACGCCATTTCTTTTTATTTTGTTTTATTCCATAACATTTAACTCTTGACGTATTAAAATAAAAATATATATTATTCTTTTTTTTATTTATTTATTAATTTGATCATGATTTTGTAATGTTTTACATAATTATTATATATTATTTAAGTTTTTAGAGTCTTTGCATAGTTTAATATCTCATTTGATTGATTTTGTGTATTTTAAATTTTAAAACAGCTGCCGAATAGTGTAGCTAAGAGATTTGTGGTCTCGTGTACTGTGTACACGTAACACAATATAGTTTTCGACTACTGGTATTTTTATTATTCGTATTAATCTATACATATAATAAAACAGTAAAAATAATGTGTCTGTACATTGAATATATTTACAAAAAAACAATTGGAGGCGATGGAGATATAGTAATAGAGTAAGAATTTAAAAAAAAATGTCTGTCTGTTTGTCTGTTTGTCTGTATGTCTGTATGTCTGTATGTCTGTATGTCTGTATGTCTGTTTGTACACGCTAATCTCTGGAAGTACTGGACGGATTCGAATGAAACTTTTTTGTTATATAGCTGTTAAGCCTGGGCAAAATATAGGGTATAATTGATTTTGGAAAGTGGAACACCTGATGCAGCATCATAATGGTTCAGGTAAACTATAAGAAATATAAAAATGACGCCTTAGTAAAAGTTGTTCAGCCTGAAGAGCATTTTCTGTTGAGGTATAAAAATCCAAGATTTGGAACACCTGATGCAGAATTCTAATGGTTCAGGTAAACTATAAGAAATATAAAAATGACGCCTTAGCAAAAGTTGTTCAACCTGATGAGCATTTTTTGTTAAGGTATAAAAATCCAAGATTTGGAACACCTGATGCAGAACCATAATGGTCCAGGTAAACTATAAGAAATATAAAAATGACACCTCAGCAAAAGTTGTTCAGCTTGATGAGTATTTTCTGTTGAGATATAAAAATCCAAGATTTGGAACACCTGATGCAGAACAATAATGGTTCAGGTAAACTATAAGAAATATAAAAATGACGCCTTAGCAAAAGTTGTTCAGCCTGATGAGCATTTTCAGTTGAGGTATAAAAATCCAAGATTTGGAACACCTGATGCAGAACCTTAATGGTTTAGGTAAACTACAAGAAATATAAAAATGACGCCTTAGCAAGTTGTTCAACCTGATGAACATTTTTTGTTAAGGTATAAAAATCCAAGATTTGGAACACCTGATGCAGAACCATAATGGTTCAGGTAAACTATAAGAAATATAAAAATGACGCCTTAGCAAAAGTTGTTCAGCTTGATGAGCATTTTCCGCTGAGATATAAAAATCCAAGATTTGGAACACCTGATGCAGAACAATAATGGTTCAGGTAAACTATAAGAAATATAAAAATGACGCCTTAGCAAAAGTTGTTCAGCCTGATGAGCACTTTCTGTTGAGATATAAAAATCCAAGATTTGGAACACCTGATGCAGAACAATAATGGTTCAGGTAAACTATAAGAAATATAAAAATAACGCCTTAGCAAAAGTTATTCAGCCTGATGAGCATTTTCAGTTGAGGTATAAAAATCCAAGATTTGGAACACCTGATGCAGAACCTTAATGGTTCAGGTAAACTATTAGAAATATAAAAATGACGCCTTAGCAAAAGTTGTTCAATCTTATGACCATTTTTTGTTGAGGTATAAAAATCCAAGATTTGAAACACCTGATGCAGAACCATAATGGTTCAGATAAACTATAAGAAATTTAAAAATGACTCCTTAGCAAAAGTTGTTCAGCCTGATCAACATTTTTTGTTGAGGTATAAAAAACCAAGATTTGGAACACCTGATGCAGAACAAAGTTAAATTTATTTGCATATACAACACGTGATTACAATAAATTATAGTTTTTAAAAAAAGTAAAAAAAACACGCTATAATAGCCAATAGAACTAAAGTTTTTATGTAACTTTTTTAGTTCTATTTGCTATTATAGCGTGTTTTTTTTACTTTTTTTAAATCTATTTATTACAATACATAGATTACAATAAATATATTAACAAAATATTGAATGTATTGTAAAAAAAAAACAACCGCGGGGTGCTATTTTTATTCTTACCTGCTACAAGTTAGACGCAATCGTTTTATTTTATTTATAAAGGTAACGTGGTCTATTTAGTCAGTTTATTATAGACGTGTACGCTAAAATTTCAATGGAACGATTGGTATATATTCGCACAAACCAGAAGAATACGTGCATTTGCGGGACGCTATGTAGCAAGATCAGAGTTTATTTGATTTGGTGGTGGAAAGTGTTTTAAGCAACGAGGGGAAACTGTTTTCCTTAACTGCTCCAGGAGGGACTGGAAAAACATACCTGACGATAGCAATCCACGCTGAAATCAGGCGCCAAAATAAGATCTCGCAGCAGCATCGTCAGGTATTGTAGCCACATTACTACTAGGCGGAAGTACGCAAATACAATGTTCAATATCCTACTCGATTTAAACAGAATTGAAACACCGACATGCTCTGTGACACGAAACTGTGACAAAGCGAAGGTGTTTCAGGATTGCTGTCTAATCGTTTGAGATGAATGCGAAATGGCTAACAGTAAGGCACTAGAAGCTGTAGGTAGAACTTTACGTGCCCAAGAGTTTTCAAGAATATTATTAAAATTTGAGGAAGATCTCCTTTCTGAAGTAAAGTCAATGGCAGCGCAATATAATTGAAGCTGAGATTCTCACTGGGAGTGGTGCCGGTGAAACTGTATTTATTCCGCGTATACCACTCTTCTCCAACAAAAAAAAAAATCAATTTTAATTTTAAACGTACGCAGTTGACTGTGACCACTTGCTTTGCTATGACAATAAAAAAATGACTAAAATTCGCTGGTGTCAAGCTTAGGACTGGTTGTTTTTCGCATGGCCAACTTTACGTGGCTTTCTCGAGAGTTAGTGACGCTTCAGGTCTGTTCATAATAGCTCCCGAAGGAAAGACTCCCTTAATTTTTTTTTTAAACTATGGTTACAATGTTAAACATAAAAAAAAATGACTTTTAACGTATAACAAATATTTTCTTATGTATCTACATTAGTTCGTATTTGTATTAATACGCCGGAACATAAAGTCCACGCGAACGAAGTCGCGGGCATCAGCTAGTTGTTAATAAACTACCAAATGACTGATGTTACCACGTGCAATTCTGATAGTGAATATTACTCGTTATCATCGTCATTTGAAAGTGTTGGTAGTTCAAGTGATAACTCCGATGCACCTACCTTGGGCGCAGCTTTGGATGTAACTTTTGCACCATTGTCCAAAAATTTTAATGTTGTTCATATCAACGCTCAAAGTGTTGCTGCACATTATGCGGATTTGCTCTCCACTTTCACTTCAAACAATGTTCATGCCATACTAATATCGGAAACATTTCTCAAACCATCTCTTCCTTCCACGCTTTATCCTTTACCAGGGTTTAAATTGATCAGGAATGATCGCACATGCCTTAGAACCCAAGATAATACCTCCAGAATGGTGGGTTATGGTGGTGTTGCTATTTACTTGCGTGGCGACATTCCTTATCAAATTATTTCCCAATCCTCTCCCCAATTTAAGTCACCTGAATACATGTTCCTACAAGTAACCCTTCATCACTCTAAAGTCCTGCTGGGCGTATATTATAGTCCTTCGCTTCATATTGACTATTTCGACTCTCTAGAGGAACTTTTAACTGACTTTGCCGGTCAGTTTGATCACACAATTTTGATGGGAGACCTTAATACCTGTCTTATTAAGGATGACTCTAGATCGAAGAAGCTTATTTCTCTTTTGAATACCACCAACTTACACCGTCTTCCTATGAGGCCCACCCATTTTCCCCACAATGGCCCTCCATCCTTGTTGGATTTGATCATCACATCGTCGCCCGAACTTGTTTCTGCTCATGGCCAATTCAACGCCCCGGCATTTTCTGCTCATGATCTGATTTACGCTTCCTTCAGGGTACGTCCACCTAATCGTAGGCACAAAACCATACTATTGCGTAATTTTACTGCTGTGGATAGGGACGAACTATTGAGGGATGTTTATGCTACGGACTGGGATTCTGTTCTTTCAGCCACAGATGTCGATGCGAAGTTGAGTGCCTTCAACAGTTTGATATTAAAAATATACGACAAACACGCGCCTCTTCGCCCTGTCCGCGTTAAACATCTTCCAGCGCCCTGGCTAACGTCAGAAATCAAACATCTTATGGCTAGACGGGATAGAGCTAAAATTAAAATGCGCCATGATCCTTCCTTGGAAAATCGACATAAATATATTAAATTACGTAATAAGTGCAATAAAACCTGCAGAATATCGAGACGTGCGTATATGCACTCGTCAATAGAGGACTGCCCTCCTAACAAACTGTGGAAGTTTCTTAAGTCTAATGGTGTTGGCGGGGAAAATCCATCTGTTTCATCCAATATTGATCTTAATGCCTTGAACAAGCATTTCTGTTCATCTCCCGTCAGTCTTGACCCTCTCAAAAAGCTCTCAACATTATCTCAACTGAACTCAGTGTGTCCCGATTTTGCCCAGTTAGAACTAGGGGAAATATCAGTAGCTGAGGTAGTCAAATTG
This sequence comes from Hypsopygia costalis, assembly GCA_937001555.2. Taxonomy (NCBI): domain Eukaryota; kingdom Metazoa; phylum Arthropoda; class Insecta; order Lepidoptera; family Pyralidae; genus Hypsopygia; species Hypsopygia costalis. The sequence continues at coordinate 26,986,969 of OW443339.2, read as the reverse complement.
CTAGGCACCATCAAGTCCAAGGCTGTAGGTAACGATGACATTAGCATTAATATGTTGCATCTTATAAAAGAGAATATTGCTCCCATCCTTGCTGATATTTTAAATTGTTCCTTGTCTTCTGGTATCTTTCCTTCATTGTGGAAGGACGCTCATGTAATTCCTCTTCCAAAGAAATCAAACCCGTCATCTTTTTCAGATTATCGACCTATATCCATTTTACCCGTTCTTTCCAAGGTTTTGGAGCACTTTGTGCATCAACGCCTATCCATGCATCTTCGTCAGAACAATCTGCTGAGTGAGCACCAGTCGGGGTTTCGCGCAGGGCATAGCACTGTCTCTGCTCTTGTTAAGGTCACCGATGACATTAGGCTTCACATGGACAACAAAAAATTATCAGTCCTGGTTTTACTCGATTTCACAAATGCGTTTAATACGGTGGACTTTGACATATTGCTTGGCATGCTGCGTGCGGTTAATCCATCACTATTGGCCTTGTCCTGGTTTAGTTCATATTTACTTAATCGCCGCCAATTGGTGAAGGTTGAAGGTACCAAATCTGACTGGTGACAGCTCAGCTCCGGTGTTCCTCAGGGAGGAGTACTTTCTCCTATTCTCTTTTCTATTTTTATTAATAATATATCTTCTTTGCTGTCTTCTTCATATCATCTTTATGCTGATGATCTCCAAATCTATGCGGCTGCTTCGCTTGATAATCTTGATGATGCTATTGGCATAATCAATAAAGATCTCTCCACCATTGCTAAATGGTCTAATGAATTTGGATTGAAGGTCAATCCTTCCAAATCGCAATCTATTATTATTGGTACACCTTATTTTATTTCAAAATTGAATAATTTGAATGTGGGGCATATTACATTCAAATTATTCAATTTTGAAATAAAATAAGGTGTTATATATATGTTATAAATAAGGTGACATTGTTTTTAATGATAAAATCATTCCTTTCTCTTCCTCCGTTAAAAACTTGGGCATAATTTTCGATCAAACCCTGTCTTGGGCCCCACACATAAGCGAAGTCAGCCGCAAGGTTTTTGCCTCTCTCCACTCCTTGAGACGACTTCTCCCTGTCAACACCAAGGCACTATTAGCACGTAGTCTTCTCCTTCCACTCATTGATTATGGGGATGTGGCTTTTTTGGATCCTTCGGAAGTATTACTTAATAAGCTAGAACGTATCCAGAATATGTGTATTAGGTTCGTCTTTGGATTGCGTAAGTAAGATCATATTTCGGAATACCGCGCGCGCCTGGATATACTACCAGTAAGACAACGGAGAATCCTTCACATCATTTCCTTTCTTTATCATGTTCTATTTAATCCCACGGCTCCTTATTATCTACGTCAACGTTTTGAATTTCGCACTATTGATGATCGTCTTCGATCTTGCAACACTCCTTTATTGAATATCCCTGTCCCAAACTCCTACTCCTACACTAAATCCTTTACTGTGCAAGCAGCTCGTTTATGGAATTCGCTACCGCCTAACGTGATGATGTTGCAAAGTATCGCATCGTTCAAGCTGCACCTGAGGAAGCATGTGATGCTTCAGTATATACTTCATTATTATTACATTTTTCTTTTTTTTGTTATTATTGTTACCATGTGATTGTGTTGTACCTTAATTCGCCATGTTACATGTTTTTCCTTTGTATATTAAATGGTTGGCTGGAAGAAATCCCATGTGGGATAAGTCCGCCATTGTACATGTAGCTATCCTATTTTTCTAACATATTTGTAATCCTTGTGTACAATAAAGATTTTACAACAACAACAACATTATCAAATATCGATCAAGCCTCCCCAACCCGTGTGGCCAGCGTGGGGAGTGTAGGCCAAATCCTCCGTCCGTCTAGGACGGACGAGAGAGGGTCGTGCTCGTAGTGGAGACTAAAATGGACCCGATGATGATGATGTTTCGCTCAGCTGGTATAAAGCCTCGAGCTCTACCGACTAAGCTGAAGATGTTTGTAATAGCAATAACTTTAATCTAAGACCAATTTTTGGTATCAAAAAAGCTACCGACTACCGCCGAAGCTGTAGCCGATTACCATCGGATTTTTTGACTGCGGAAATCAAACTTCAAGTTAGATTAATGCTTTTTTTTTTTTTTTTTTTATACTACGTCGGGTAGCAGACAAGCATACGGCCCGCCTGATCTGAAGCGGTTACCGTAGCCATATTAACGCTCGCAACATAAAATATCGCTCGCGCGCCGCCACCCCCGCTGCCATCGCAGCATCTCCTTCCTTTCTGGTGACCTCACTCACTCGCAGGAACACAACAGCCCTCAAGGGAACCGTTATTTGGCTGCGGTATTCTGTGAGGTGGAGGTACGTTCCCCAGTCGGGTAGCTTACAATTACGCTCCCTACCTCTCTTTTCGCCAGAGCTTCGTTTGTCAGTCAGCAGGGTGCACCACGTGCAGGTGAAGTTGGCTTTGGTTCACAGATCTTGATGAACCACTTACACCCCAAATGCTACTTGTGTTTAGCTTAGCTGGTAGAAACGATAAAGCTCTGCCGACTAAGCTGAAAGTGTTTGGCAATAACTTAAATGTAAGACCTATTTTTCGGATCAAGATATTCGGTGGTAATCGACTTCAGCTTAGACGGTAGGGCCCCTAGTTGGTTTACTGTTCGAGAAACTCGTAATCATGTAATATGACTACAGGATATATACACAGGAGCAAATTAGCTGTAGGCAGAGGCTACTTGCCGATTTTGATAATGTCACACATACAAAAAGTGGTTATAAGTCGACCACCCCGTTGCGCAATTTTTAACTGGACATGGCAATTTTAAGGCTAAACTCTTTCCGTTTAAATTAGTGCCGTCACCCTTATGCGAATGTTCTACTGCTAATTATGAATTCGATCAAACAGCACACCATGTTCTCTGGGAGTGTGATCTTTGGCGGCGGGAGCGGGATGACATGTTGAATTCATTGCAAGTTGCATTCGGGGTAGTATACTATTCAGATTTGGTAGCAACAAGGGAGAATTACCAAGCGTTCAGACGATTTTGCAATTCATATTATTGGAATCGATGTGTTAGATAACAACTCAATGTTTTAGGTCCCCAATAATGTTAGAAACTTAAAATCCGTGGTGCACGGCAGTTGAGCTTCACTTGACTAGCCATCTCTTTAGGCTTTTAATGCATTTTTTGCCATATTGCTGTCTCTCACATTGCTAAGAGTAGAAGTCAAATTCCAAAAGCTTCCTACTCCTACTAATATCTTCTGATTAAATTCGTTGTGAGTTCCAAGTCAGCCGTAGTTTTACCCCTGGGACTGCAATGGACTTCATTGTTCATTGCCTTTTTTGGCGGTCGCCGCTGATAATCCTGGCTATACAGGAGACACAGTGGTGGGAATGTGTGGTGGGCCCCCGTCCCAATCTAATGTCACATATACGAAGTCGTAGGCAAGATCTTGTATTATATAATGGCAATTAAACTAGTTACGACACGTCAAAGGGAACTAATAACATTGGCTTTTAACTGGCATTGATTCAGTCTGGTTAATTAAGTAGATTACACGGAATAATCACTTAAGAGCATGTTGTTCATACATTAAACATAACCTTCTCTTTCGGTAGTCGGGTAAAACGTAATAGCTTGAAATCTGAAATACAAACGGACTGTATCCTGCAATGAATGTATAATGTGACTGTTTTTTTATTTATTTATCAAAGCGGTACTTCCTCTGCAGTTTTATTTAAAAATATATATATAATAATAAATAAATGAATACTATGCATAATAACCGAAGTATTTATATAATTGCATGATTTCTAAGCAGTATTTTTTTTGTATTTAGGATGTGAAGGTTACTGTAGCCATATTAGCGCTCGCAACCAGAAATATCGCCGGTACCCCGTCTGCTAACGCAGCAACTCCTTCTTTTCTGGTGACCTCACTCACTCGCAGGAATTCTCAAGGGAATTGTAATTTGGCTGTGGTATTACGTGTATTTAGTTCTGTATTTACCTCTCTTTCGCCAAAGTCACTTTCCCTAGTCGGCAGGGTGTATCACATGTTCACATCACATGGCTCTAAAGATCGTGGTGCGCAGATAACTCCCCATATATTCTAATTAAATATAAATATATCTTAGACACAATAATTATAAAATATCAAACAATATAAAAATAAAGAATAATAATATGTTTGTTGTTTTTAAATTTAAAATATTCTTGGACGAATTAGACACTGCCATCTAGTCCCAAATTAAGCAAAGCTTGTACTATGTGTGCTAGATAACTGATAGATGTACATAAATACATTTCTTTTTTGTAAATAAATACATAGAAAATACCCAGAGCATGACAAACAGACATGTTCATGAACATAAATATTTGTCATGTGGGGGGATCGAACCCGCGATCTCGCAGTCAAAGTGACCATTGCCAGCCATTCGACCACCGGGCTCGTCAATATATTTTAGACACTAAATAAAGAAGCTATTTGTTATTTTTTCATTGGCAGACCTTCCTAGCTCTAGCCTCTAGCGACTAGCCTCTTAACTCAATCTATTTATGGATCCGTGTTCACATAAGCGGATTGTTATGTTTCTCTTTGTCGTAGGTAAGACGATAACGTGTCTTATTTTGAGATGCTAAAACCCTTTTACTCACATAATGTTATAATAAAGCACTTGTACTGTTCCACGTAATTATATTTACTTTCACCGACCGGTTTCGCCGCTAAGGCATTATCAAGGTAAACAGGTGTTTGTGTTTCTACAAAAGATTTTTATACAGTGAAATCAATGACAAAAACCCTCTTACTCTGTGATTCGACCATGATATTTTATATATAGACGGGCTATTGGCGAATGTCACGGGCAAGGCAGTAAAAATTGGATGAAAAACGCATGCAGTACGCAAAGAAATGAAAAGAACGTGAACACACAAAACGGAATTTTATCTACAACTTTTCCATAATATAATAAAAGTTATTATAATTGCTTAGTGGTTTCGGTATTTTGACGACCCTAGCGCTTCGCGCGAGTGTAGGTATCAAGAATGAAGTACATGCATGAGATTTATTTCTGTACTCTCTTTGTTTTACTGTGTCTATCTCTGTGTTTACGACTTAACGTATACTTATTCCCCTTGATCAAAACTAAACGAGAGGTTAACTTTTTGGCAAATCAATTCAGCGCAATGTAAAATTAAACCCGCGCGCGAACGTTCCATCAATTTACGAATATCGTAAATGACACAAAGACATAATGAGGGGTGATTGTCGGACATTTAACTATTAATCAGGATTTGTGAATTCGTTGAACTGGCGATCAATCAGCATTGTGTACCCGCGCTGATGAAGGGCTGGCATTACCGGCCGATTCAGCTGAGCTTTGTCCAATGATATTCTGCAATTGAGTAGACGCGTCAGACTGGTTAATGTAATTTAAAAAATATTTTTCTTTATTCAAAAGAGGTACTATTTGCTTTTACTATTACTACTTACTATTTGCTATGGCTTTTGAACTACCCCCTAATTTCGTAATAATCGTTTCAGCCTTTATCTATCAACCCCTTCTTAGCCGGTTGGTGATCGCAGTGGACTTCGGTAGTTCGGCTCCTGTAGCGAGATAACGCTTCTGCCTATCATCCGATATTGCATATGCCGCATCCGATACTGCAAATTGCTTCTACGGCACCCACGGGATGAGGGGGTGGTGCAACTCTAAGCAACCACATGGCAATAACCTAATTTATCAATTTTAATAAAAACATAAGCAATTATAGTTCATGTGGTTTTATTTTTGTAGATTTAGCTGTAATCTTGGATATTTTGTATTTAAATAAAAGTTTTTGATATAAATTTGATTTTATAAATTACAAATTTTAAGAACTTCTCAATAAATCATAACAGCTATGGTATACATAATACCGTACCCGAAAGGGGACTATTCCAATCGCCAGTTTTGACCATCCTTCAAGACGGGAAGTATATGGTGGCAACACCACACCAGCATAGTGGCGCTTCGCTGCTTGAACGCCGCGACTTATACGCGCAGCGAGGAGCTAGCCGCGATACCAACTGCCACCGCCGACCGCGCAGACCACTTTCGTATCCAACGACGTGGTTGCGACACTGCGTCGTTATTGTCGGGCATTATTAGTATTATTTTTTAAGCATGTAATCTATCTATTTTTACAGTCTATTTATTATACTCCAAATGGGTTGAATCTCCCCGCAACTAAACTCTACCGCATCTAAACTGCGTTAGTGTTTAACTATGATACAACCGTTTGCGGTGCAGTGCCAAAAATTATTGTTACCTTACAACGTAACCATTGATAAAATATCATTGCCCTTATTATATTTTCCTGCTTATTCGAAATTCGTGTGGTTGGCTTAAATTGGTCCATAAACGGTGCTTACGTGGTAATTATTTATGATATTAAATTTAGTTTGTGGTGCCAGCAGGCGCATAATAAAGTTCGGTTCAGATTTTGTAACGTTAAAAATACGGTTGTCTAAATATAAAGTCTATTTGTATTAATATTATGGCTTTATAAGATAGTTCTGGTAAAGTAGAATGATGAACTGTTGGATGCCCCCCCCCCCCCCCCTTCCCCCCTTCTAGGTGGGTCGATGATCAAGAACACGGGTAGAAGCGGCGGCGGGAAGCGGAATGCAGAGGATCGCATTCGGTCTAAATATCGAGGAAGGTATTCAGCAGTGGATAGATAAAGGCTGATGATGATGCATACGTAAAGTTATATTTTTAATTAATAAGATTTTTATATAATAATAATATTTATCTTAGCTCGAATGGCCACAGTCATTTAAATTTGAGGTCCCAAAATAAACCAAGGTATAACGATATCTCTTTCAAAAATCCTTACTTAGCCGGGAGATGCGCATCCGAGTATTCGAAAATCATTCTATTTTTTTATTTTATTTTATTTATTTAAGGAAACAAACAGTCACATATTAATATAAATACAGGCATAATTTTTACAAATAGACCTATAGTTCCATTAATAGATACTTTTTTTTTTTTTTTTTTCAAATTGCGAACAGTGCAAGTATCAGAAAACAATAGATAAGTAGGTATATACTACACAATGCAATATTGTTCGTGTTCCCAACATAATTCCAAAGCAAACCAAATGGCGCAAACTATTACAAAGGATAACCATTGTAACAATTCGCACCACTCAATCTGATCCAGACCCATGCTAAGAGAACAAAAAATATATATGACAAACATTCTCAGATCGAGGAAAATAAAGCTGTTAAATCCTTTTTGTATTTTCCTATTGTTGAAGAAAATATATCGACATGATTCAATGACTTATTATAAGTGTCGCATGAGCGTCTAATGAAGGTATTTTTAGCATAATTTGATGTACATAAAGTTATATTAAATGTTTTACCAGAACGAGAGGAGTATCGTGGGATGTAGAACTGGATTTGTTCTAAGAGGAAGCTGGAGTCTATATGACCATTTATTATTTTAAATAAAAATATGGAATCCAAGTAGGTTCGTCTATTCTTTAAAGACATTATACTATGTTTTTTAGCGGCACTTGCATAATCAAAAAAGATACCACTAGTCTTATATTCTAATGCTTTTAAAAATTTGTTTTGTAGCTTTTCTAATCTAGTAGCATGTACCGTATAGATTGGATTCCATATTACACTGCCAAATTCTAACAAACTACGGACGTGAGAAAAGTACAAGGTTTTAAGCGTAAACGATTTTTTAAATGGTTTAGATAACCGCAAAACAAGACCGAGTCGTTTATAGGCTTTACCTATAATATTCTCGATGTGTAAATTAAAATGCAATTTATCATCTAGTTTTATTCCCAGATCACGAATGGATGAAACGCGTTTAAGTATCACCCCTGATAGTTTATACGGGTAGATAATTGGATGGTGCTTCCGTGTAAAAGTTATAGTATTGCATTTGTCAGTATTGAGGATAAGCTGGTTACGAATACAATACTGTTGAAAATTGTCGAGATCGGTCTGTAGTTGGAAACAATCGTCAATCGAGCTAACGACTTTGAAAATTTTTGTATCGTCTGCATAACACAAATGGCAGGAATTCTCGAAACATGTATTGATGTCATTTATATATAGGGTAAACAAAAGGGGCCCTAGATGGGAACCTTGAGGAATACCTGACGGGATATCAAGAAATCCAGAAATAAAACCCTTGATTGCAACTGCCTGACTACGGTTTCGTATATAAGATTCGATCCATCGCAACAAATTGCCGTGAATACCGATTGCTGACAATTTATCTATTAATATTGAGTGATTAATTTTATCAAATGCTTTTGAGAAATCGGTATATACGGCATCAACTTGACAACCGGCATCCATGGCATTAAGAATAAAATCAGTGTAGGAAACGAGATTGGTGTGAACACTTCGTCCACGAAAAAATCCGTGCTGGGCTGGAGATATATGATGTCCAACAGTGTCCGTTAGTGTTTGAGTAACTAGTTTCTCAAGGGTCTTTCCAAAAAAGCATAATTTAGATATAGGTCTATAATTCATGACATCATGTTTATCTCCACTCTTATGAATCGGTGTAACCAAAGCACTTTTCCAAATTTTCGGAAAAGTGCCTTCTGATATTGATTTACGGAATATGATGGTTAATGGGACGGAAAGTTCCCTTGCCAATCTCGAGATAACAAGGGGATGGATCTCATCATAACCTGGTCCCTTGTGTATATCAATACTTTCTAATTGTTTTAATACTACACTTTCAGAGATATGGATGGAGGAAATATCGATAGTAGGCTCGAGATTGTTACAATCGTAATAATTTTGATTATCGGTCTGGGGAACAAATACAGAGTTAAAGTAGTCGTTAAAATAATTACATATAGTTTCACCGTCAGAGGAGTTCTCATTTCCGTATTTCATATAGTTGGGAATATCATTCTTACTAAATTTAGATTTAATGTAAGTCCAGAAATATGCAGGAGATGAAGTAATCTTATCTTCAGTACATTGTATATACTGGTCATAACAATGAGCTTCGAGCTGCTTTTCCCTTCGTCTCAAACACTGAAACTCCAGGTAGTCACGTTCGTTTCGGTACTTTTTCCAATTTTTGTGGACTTTGAGTTTTCTACGAATTAACTTTATTAACGGACGTGAGTACCAAGGAGGATAAAAATTCTGTGATGAGGCCTTTTTTTTCGGGATATGTTGTTGTATCAATTTATGCAAGATGGCATAAAAATATATAACAGCCTCCTCGGTGCTCATGGGAGCCAACACATTATGCCAATCGATATCAGACAGTACCGAACCCATGGCATTGTAATCTCCGGCATGGTAAATAAATTTATATAACGCGCTATTTTTTAAAGGTACACTTTGATTAGGGGAAAGCATTATACATAAAGATTTATGGTGAGAGTCCTCAGGAGTAAGGGGTGAGGGGCATGGCGATACAATTGTGTTAATATCACTAATTACTAGGTCTAATATACGATCATTATCATTTTTACACAAGTTGTGTTGGGCGAAATTAGTAAAATTTAAAAAGTCCGAGAGTATTTGTACGTTCCTATCACAATTACAATTTGCGTCCAACGTTATATTGCCGGCGTCATGACGCCATAACGCTTGGGAGATGTTAAAATCACCAAGTATTAGATATGAGTCGTTGGGATTCTGCAAAGCAATGTTAGACGCGTTATCAAAGAAACCTTGTAATGACGAAGTGTGATTGTTATTGTGAGGGAAATATGCACAACCTATACGTAGATAAGAGGTAGGGGTGCGGGGTGCACGCGCCGAGCCGAGCTCGATGCTCACCCACAGCTCCTCGGAGGCGGCGGGCACGGAACACAGCTCAGGGCAGCGGCGCGACGATAGCTCACGCCGCACCGCCACAAGTACGCCGCCGCCGCGCCCACCCGACCCTCTAACCTGTTCCCTGTCAAGTCTATACACCTCATAATTATGATAAAAATACTCGGCACTATCGAAATCGGAGGTGAGCCAGGTTTCTGTAAGACATATTATATCATAATTACATAATAGGACATTTGTCAAAAATGTGTGCGATTTTGTACGAAGACCCCTAACGTTCTGGTAATATATATTGAGTTCGTTTAGTTGATACATTTTAAAAAATTAGCATATCCATAAATAGTTACTCGTAATTGAATTAAAAAAAATTATAATATTCATTATCATATTATAATAAACGCGGCACTTGTATGTTAAAAATACACTGATAAGTTCGAATTGAACCATTGTTGTCGATCTATTATATACATAAAAAACCAAAGCATTAATTATTGTGAGCGAGCTTCGTCTGATATAAAGTGATGAATAGCAATATGAGTTTGACGAACAAAAAATTCCGTAACACAGTAATACAGTGACATTATTGAAATAGTTATGAACAGTAAACAATAGTCATTTTATTTTACTTAAATCCGCCTCTTTCGAAATTCGAATAATCTTTGAATTATCGCTCTTACGCATTAGAATTTTAGCGTCTCTCACCCACAAATAAGAATAATTGTATTCCTTCTTTAATTCACGAGCACTTTTAAGAAGTAATTTATTTGTCGGGGTGAGGTGATCATTAACAAAAATGTTATTACACAGACCCGGCATGCCAATATCTGTAGTAGTTAACCCGCGCCGCACTTTGACCGCTGCGATCAGCTGATCCTTGCGCCTCCGTTGAGTGAAGCGAACAATTATCGATGACGTCGGGTGGGTAGATTGTTTACCGTTATCACCGCTATCACTACCACCCTCTTCGGATTTTTTAAACGCTCGTACTCGGTGAATTGTGTCGATGTCGGTCTCACTACAGTTAAATCCTACCTTGGCGCATATATTATGCAATATTGTGGTCAAATTTTCGCCACTCGTAGAAGGAATGCCAGCTATTTCAACGTTATTCATTCGAGAAAATTGATTCTGTGCGTTGTTTTCAAACTTAAGAGACTCGATAGTTTGCAGTGCGTCATCCAAAGTTGTTTTAATGTGTGATGAGGATGTTAATTTTTGCTCAGCTGTAATGATGCGTTCTTCGAGTATCTTGTATCCATCTTCCAGCTCCGACCATTTCGTGTTAATATCTTGGATATTTTGCATCGCAGTACGTAAATCACCTCTGATACCGTCAATCTCAGTTTTGACCGAGTCAAACTTGCCACTTACAGAAACAATTTCTCGCATTACATCCGCCAAACTAACTGCACTGTAATCCTGCTGTGTGGTCCGACAAGTGTTACAGCGCCATGCAGTCCTCTTCTCGGCTCCCATTTTCCGATAACTCGTCTCGGCTAGGCCCGCGCAGGCAAAGTGGTATGTTCCCTGACAGTTTTTGCAGGGAACATAATCGGTAACTGGCTGCTGGCACTTCGTACACAACATCACGACTATTACACAGTACGCAAATTCGAGAAAAAAAAAAAATATTAACTTATGAAGGACTCGTAAGTAGGTATGAGTATGAGTCACACGGATTGTTTAGATCAACCGTTCCGTGTCGCTTCTAGAACGCAATTGATTCTGATTGCATTCTCTACCAAGCTAAGTCAATATTCAATATTGTACAAAGAAAAACACAAATCACACATCCAGACGAACTGAGACTGATATCTTTTTTTGAAACTAAAACTGTTGTTACAGAAATCAATTACACGCCCGTAGGCAAAATATCGGAAAAAGCGAACGGTTCGAGTTATTCGCACAATATTTTGCCGATATCTAATCTGCAATATGAATGGGCGGGTCTGATACGAAATGAAAGTCTGGCTCAATATGGTGCTCCCAATAATTACGGGACGACGGGCTAACACGTTGTCATACGTGACTATAACGACTGCGCCAATATAGGACCCGTGGAGTCTACACCCGTATGTAAAAATAATTTAGCTTATATTATTGTACGTTCGGGAAGATCTACTTCCAATGTAAGAATTATTCTGTGTGTTTCTTTATTGCTTATCAAATTATCGATACATTTTTTTTTTATTTTTTTGTTTACATCATTCTCCCGAAGACGTAGATGAGTTAGATCTACCGTCTGCCACCACGTCATCGTCGAAGGCGGTGACCTACCAATCAATGCACCAAACCCTCCATCTCACTCTTTCGAGTCGAAAGGGCATTATGCCATTATGGCTGATGTCCATGGGAGGTGGCGATTGCTTTCCATCAGGTGATCCACGTACTAGTTTGCCCACCTCAATTTTTTTTTTTTTTAAGAATGATTGAACCAGTTAATCAATTCAATCATTCATTCAAAATTATTTGCTATATAAATAATATAATATAATATAAGGTAACCAATAAGTATAAATACAAATTATACTGTATTTTATTCATTCATTGTTTCATAGTCGTAGAGCTAATCGGGTAGCTTTACGTAATCACCCTTAAGCGAGTCAATATTCGGAACTGCTGCCCGGAGAAGATCCTTCACCGTACAGAACACTGCATTCATTTTTTTTATTAGCTCAGCATATTGGCTCCGCTTTGCCTGATGGTAAGCGAAAAGAGGACCACCAATGGCATCGGCAACGAAGAAGAGACCTTGATGTCGTGTGATTTAACGCTGCCATGTTGACCTACAAGATGCTTTTCCACGCTTCGCTTGAAGGATCCCATGTATGAATGAGGAAATACATAATACTGGCAATGTTTCTAGTGTTTAGTTACTAAAATCTCTAGTGTTTAGTTGTGAATGAACTAAACCTTTTACGTAGCTATTTAATAATATAAATCTGAGAAACCTATATTAAGTTTGTATACTCTTTGATTATATTTACGGGCATATACGGGAAATGCGGTCGTTTGTCTTTAAGAAGAATATTGTGCGCGCGTGCCGGGAATGCAGCCGCGAGTAATACTTTGTTTCGGTGATGAAGTGATCTTTGTTGCTACCAATACATAATACCAGTGAGCTTACTTTTCTACAAACATATATGTATTTTATTTTTATTTTGAGCGACTAAGAAATACTTTCGCTTAGGATGTATAATTTAACTGGGCAGTCAAGCCTCCAAGTCGCTTACTTGATGATGGAAAACATCGTAATGTGTAAATTGTATCTTTGTTTTATATTGCGAATAAAGTATGCCCTGTCTATCAATCAAGAAAATGTTTAAAAAATTGTAGCCCGAATAAAATTCAAAGTCACAGTATCTACGTATATACGGCCTCTCCCTGCCACTTTCTCGTATCAACCTCACCTCCCTTCTGCCCCCTTACCACCATCTCTTATTGCGATTCAATAATTGAATAGATTGCTTATTCATACCAATGAATAAGCGACTCTATTCCATTTGAAATAGAGTCGCTTATTCATTGGTATAAATAAGCATTGCAAGCAGGGGGCTGAGATGAATGTGGAACAAGGTGTTTTAAGGCGCCGCACGCAAACACGTTCAATCTAGCTCTGTACAGACGTCATTGTTTATGTAATAGTGACCGACGGGACATTTGTATGGAGTGGCCGAGGTGTGCTCAAGGTAAAAATCGGTTTCTTCTATTACTGAACTCTCTTAAAATATAGCCTACGTTACCCCATAATAATTAATCAATTGACAAGTAAATCATCAAAATCGGATGAATAGTTTAGGTGCTACGGAGAAATATACGTAAATATGAACATACATACATAGTATTATTAAAACTCACGACGACAGACAGAGACATTATACTAAATTAATTAGATAAAACCACCCTTTCCAGTCGTGCGGCGCGCGCATTGGCGCGCAGTGTCCGGCGCGAGAGACAAAGGGTGGACGTGTCTGGACATTCGCCCTGAAGAAGGTCTCCTTTTGAGATCGAAACTAGTCGGCTTTCCCGACAAAAAGACGTAAGTGACCCGTTTAATTTATCTAATTAATTTAATACATACATAGACTGCTAAAATCATAACTCTTCCTTTTGGGTTCGCCGTAGTTGGGTAAAGAGGTATACGCGCCTCTACATCCAAAATCAGCAATGCTATACTGTGTTCTATCCCATCTCGTGCAATCTACTATGACGTGGATAGTACAGTCGGTTCGCTAAGATAACTGACCACCCTGCCATACTAAATTGTATGGTAAGGTAGTCCATTATCTCAGGGAACCGAATGTACTTTCAAAGTAAAATTTCAGATTCGTGACCTACGTTAGTAGTAGCGTCGTTGCGGGTGTCAGTCTAGTCGATCACACAAGTTAAGCAACATCGACCGTAGCCAGTCAATGAATGGGTTTATTTATCTCTAGCTCCTCCGTACTTCAGAGGGCATATTAAGCCGTCGGTTCCGGCTGTTTTATTAGATAAAAGTCGTTAAAGCCAAGTCAGTGGCCTTTTGGGCGGCTTGAAAAAACTAAGCTCTAACTAACTAAGTAGTTGAGCAGCGTGGTGAAGTACGCTCTAAACTTCTTCGACTGAGGGGACACCCTTATTCCAGCAGTGGGATGAATATGTGTTGAAATGATGTATATTTTGGTGAACCATAATATACCTCCCGTTTCAACACATATACGTTTCCACGTAGATACAGAATATATTGTTAATGATAATAGAGCTTTACAAATGGGGATGGGAAAAATGGGTGTAAATTGACTTTCCCTATAACTCAAATGGCTAACAAATTTCAGAAGTTCAGGACGTTTTCAGATCGTTGTAACTGATAGATAGGTTATATCTAAGTACATGGCCTAGTTAGCGGCTGAGAACTGTACTAATAAAACACACCTGCGTTTCTATCAAATATATCATCATCATCATCATCAGCCTGTATCTTTCCACTGCTGGATGTAGGCATTTCCCATTACTTTCCTCCATATGCGATCCTCCGCTTTCCGCATCCAACCGTTACTAGCCACTTTTTTTTTTATACTACGTCAGGTGGCAGACAAGCATACGGCCCGCCTGATGTGAAGCGGTTACCGTAGCTAGTAGCGAGTATTAACGCTCGCAACATAAAATTTCACTCGCGCGCCGCCACCTCCGCTGCCATCGCAGCATCTCCTTCCTTTCTGGTGACCTCACTCACTCGCAGGAACACAACAGCTCTCAAGGGAACCGTTATTTGGCTGCGGTATTCTGTGAGGTGGAGGTACATTCCCCAGTCGGGTAGCTTACAATTACGCTCCCTACCTCTCTTTTCGCCAGAGCTTCGTTTGTCAGTCAACAAAGTGCGCCGCGTGCAGGTAAAGTTGGCTTTGGTTCAAAGATGTTGATGAACCACATACACCCCAAGCCACTTTTTTGAGGTCGTCGGTCTATCTAGAGAGGGGGCGATCTACGCTTCATCGCCCCATACGTGGCCTCCACTCTATGACTAATATATTATGGGCCTGCCAAATTCAGATTAAAATAAAATATTATAGTTTTTAAGTAAATAAATAAATAATGTTGGAAAGCGACATCTAGGCCCAAACTAAGCAAAGCTTGTACTTTGGGTACTAGATAACTGGTAGACGTACTTTAACCCTTTAGTTCAAACATTTACGACATGGGAGCCTTCAAGAAGAGAGTCTTTATTTCCCTTAAAAGGCTGGCAACGGATCGGGGACCCTCTGTGTTGCTGATCTCCATGGGCGGTAGTGATTGCTTTCCATCAGGTGACCCACATGCTCGTTTGCCCAAACATCTTGTCTCATAAAAAACAAGTCGATAAGAAAAATATGAACATTACGTACATAAAGCCCAGCTAATGAATATTAATACGAGAGGCGTTCTTTTCCTGTTATGTTTTCCAGTCGACCCTCACAATAGAACCGATTATGTGAATACCTCGTTACCCGAACGGAAAATTGGTTACACCAACAAAATCATTAATCAGTGCGACATCGGCTCATCGGTTGGTCCTTCAGGCCTGATTTTAATTCTGACCCCCGGCCGCTAAATTACAAGAAGATTAATCTAATGCAGTGGAGCCTATGATTTATGGTTTAGCAACAGGTGCATTTAGGCGAATAAGGGGTAATAAAAATATAATATTGAGGAAAAAATTAACATTTTATTGGAAGAAATTACACAGTACAGCACGCTTTATTGCACTGAAGAAAAAACACAACCATGAAGAAAGGTAAGGCCGTAAGGCGGTCTTATGGAAAAGCAATCTCCTCCAGAGAACTTTAGGCTAGAGGAGAAATAATGAGAAACAAGGAAGGTGGTAAAGCACGAAGACTTGAGTTACGTTTACAAATATATTCCCGTGAATAATACTTCACATTGCACATACACATATAAAAATCAATAATTTATGTAGTAAATACGTATCATCATCATCAGGTCCATTTTAGTCTCCACTACTGGAGCACGACCCTCTCTCGTCCGTCCTAGATGGAAGGAGGATTTGGCCTACACTCCACACGCTGGCCAAACGGGTTGGGGAGGCCTGATCAATATTTGATAATGTATTTCCCTTAGTCGCCTTGTACGACATCCACGGGAAGAAACGGAGTGATTCTATTCTAGTCTGCCGGAAACCACACGGCCAAAGTAAATACGTATACCATATTATAAACAAAGAGATTTGACTTTTCTGGGCAGCATTCGGAAAGTTTAGGTACATCTTAACTACACGGATTCCTCAATGCTTGATAACTAAAGTGCTCAACCAGTGCGTCTTCCCCGCTATGACTTGTGGTACACAGTAGACACTGACCGACAGGCGGGTTCAGAAGCTAAAAGTCGCACAGCAAGCGACGCAGACCGCTATTCTCGGAGTTTCACTAAGCAATCGATTCCGAAACGTGAAAATTAGACAGATTATTGTTAACCAAAGTTGTCGACATAGCTTCCAAAATCAGCAAGCTGAAGTGGGGCCGGCCGTACCTACCGAGTTGGCTATGGCAGTTGGGGGAGGAAAATCCTGGAGTGGAGGCCGCGTATAGGGCATGAAAACGCTGCCCCAAGATGAACAGCCCCCCTAGCCAAGTGTAATTCGTAGCGTAACGAACGTTAGATAGATCACGTGACCTTTGTCAAAAGCGAACATTTTAGTATGAGAATTGACAAATGTCACGTGATCTATCTAACGTTCGTTACGCTACGAATTACACTTGGCTAGGGGGACATGTGATCTAAAAAAAGCGGCTGGAAGCGAGTAGATGTGAAAATCTGAGGATCGCATATGGTGAAAAGCATTGGGGAGGGACCTAAGTTATGTCTTATTGTAGGCAGTTGTAGTACTATGTTTATTTGTCTATATTTATATTTATAATGACTGCTTTTTTTTCTACTGTAGTTAATGTACCTAACCCTGTCCTAAATAGTTCATTTTCAAGCATTCTTTGGTTGACTGGAAGGGATCCCTTCTGGGATAAGTCCACCATTGTTTATGATATTCTGTACTTGTATTTTTTTTTTATACTACGTCGGGTGGCAGACAAGCATACGGCCCGCCTCATGTGAAGCGGTTACCGTAACCGTATTAACGCTCGCAACATAATATATCACTTGCGTGCCGCCACCCCTGCTGCCAACGCAGCATCTCCTTCTTTACTGGTGACCTCACTCACTCGCAGGAACTCAACAACCCTCAAGGGAATTGTTATTTGGCTGCGGTATTCTGTGAGGTGGAGGTACATTCCCCAGTCGGGTAGCTTGCAATTACGCTCCCTACCTTTCTTTGCGCCAGAGCTTCGTTTGTCAGTCAGCAGGGTGCAAAGGTTAAATAAAAAAATTAAAATGATGATGTTCCACTAAAAGTTGTCATATCTTTTTTGATATCTATACATATAATAAAACAGTAAAAATAATGTGTCTGTACATTGAATATATTTACAAAAAAACAATTGGAGGCGATGGAGATATAGTAATAGAGTAAGAATTTAAAAAAAAATGTCTGTCTGTTTGTCTGTTTGTCTGTATGTCTGTATGTCTGTATGTCTGTATGTCTGTATGTCTGTTTGTACACGCTAATCTCTGGAAGTACTGGACGGATTCGAATGAAACTTTTTTGTTATATAGCTGTTAAGCCTGGGCAAAATATAGGGTATAATTGATTTTGGAAAGTGGAACACCTGATGCAGCATCATAATGGTTCAGGTAAACTATAAGAAATATAAAAATGACGCCTTAGTAAAAGTTGTTCAGCCTGAAGAGCATTTTCTGTTGAGGTATAAAAATCCAAGATTTGGAACACCTGATGCAGAATTCTAATGGTTCAGGTAAACTATAAGAAATATAAAAATGACGCCTTAGCAAAAGTTGTTCAACCTGATGAGCATTTTTTGTTAAGGTATAAAAATCCAAGATTTGGAACACCTGATGCAGAACCATAATGGTCCAGGTAAACTATAAGAAATATAAAAATGACACCTCAGCAAAAGTTGTTCAGCTTGATGAGTATTTTCTGTTGAGATATAAAAATCCAAGATTTGGAACACCTGATGCAGAACAATAATGGTTCAGGTAAACTATAAGAAATATAAAAATGACGCCTTAGCAAAAGTTGTTCAGCCTGATGAGCATTTTCAGTTGAGGTATAAAAATCCAAGATTTGGAACACCTGATGCAGAACCTTAATGGTTTAGGTAAACTACAAGAAATATAAAAATGACGCCTTAGCAAGTTGTTCAACCTGATGAACATTTTTTGTTAAGGTATAAAAATCCAAGATTTGGAACACCTGATGCAGAACCATAATGGTTCAGGTAAACTATAAGAAATATAAAAATGACGCCTTAGCAAAAGTTGTTCAGCTTGATGAGCATTTTCCGCTGAGATATAAAAATCCAAGATTTGGAACACCTGATGCAGAACAATAATGGTTCAGGTAAACTATAAGAAATATAAAAATGACGCCTTAGCAAAAGTTGTTCAGCCTGATGAGCACTTTCTGTTGAGATATAAAAATCCAAGATTTGGAACACCTGATGCAGAACAATAATGGTTCAGGTAAACTATAAGAAATATAAAAATAACGCCTTAGCAAAAGTTATTCAGCCTGATGAGCATTTTCAGTTGAGGTATAAAAATCCAAGATTTGGAACACCTGATGCAGAACCTTAATGGTTCAGGTAAACTATTAGAAATATAAAAATGACGCCTTAGCAAAAGTTGTTCAATCTTATGACCATTTTTTGTTGAGGTATAAAAATCCAAGATTTGAAACACCTGATGCAGAACCATAATGGTTCAGATAAACTATAAGAAATTTAAAAATGACTCCTTAGCAAAAGTTGTTCAGCCTGATCAACATTTTTTGTTGAGGTATAAAAAACCAAGATTTGGAACACCTGATGCAGAACAAAGTTAAATTTATTTGCATATACAACACGTGATTACAATAAATTATAGTTTTTAAAAAAAGTAAAAAAAACACGCTATAATAGCCAATAGAACTAAAGTTTTTATGTAACTTTTTTAGTTCTATTTGCTATTATAGCGTGTTTTTTTTACTTTTTTTAAATCTATTTATTACAATACATAGATTACAATAAATATATTAACAAAATATTGAATGTATTGTAAAAAAAAAACAACCGCGGGGTGCTATTTTTATTCTTACCTGCTACAAGTTAGACGCAATCGTTTTATTTTATTTATAAAGGTAACGTGGTCTATTTAGTCAGTTTATTATAGACGTGTACGCTAAAATTTCAATGGAACGATTGGTATATATTCGCACAAACCAGAAGAATACGTGCATTTGCGGGACGCTATGTAGCAAGATCAGAGTTTATTTGATTTGGTGGTGGAAAGTGTTTTAAGCAACGAGGGGAAACTGTTTTCCTTAACTGCTCCAGGAGGGACTGGAAAAACATACCTGACGATAGCAATCCACGCTGAAATCAGGCGCCAAAATAAGATCTCGCAGCAGCATCGTCAGGTATTGTAGCCACATTACTACTAGGCGGAAGTACGCAAATACAATGTTCAATATCCTACTCGATTTAAACAGAATTGAAACACCGACATGCTCTGTGACACGAAACTGTGACAAAGCGAAGGTGTTTCAGGATTGCTGTCTAATCGTTTGAGATGAATGCGAAATGGCTAACAGTAAGGCACTAGAAGCTGTAGGTAGAACTTTACGTGCCCAAGAGTTTTCAAGAATATTATTAAAATTTGAGGAAGATCTCCTTTCTGAAGTAAAGTCAATGGCAGCGCAATATAATTGAAGCTGAGATTCTCACTGGGAGTGGTGCCGGTGAAACTGTATTTATTCCGCGTATACCACTCTTCTCCAACAAAAAAAAAAATCAATTTTAATTTTAAACGTACGCAGTTGACTGTGACCACTTGCTTTGCTATGACAATAAAAAAATGACTAAAATTCGCTGGTGTCAAGCTTAGGACTGGTTGTTTTTCGCATGGCCAACTTTACGTGGCTTTCTCGAGAGTTAGTGACGCTTCAGGTCTGTTCATAATAGCTCCCGAAGGAAAGACTCCCTTAATTTTTTTTTTAAACTATGGTTACAATGTTAAACATAAAAAAAAATGACTTTTAACGTATAACAAATATTTTCTTATGTATCTACATTAGTTCGTATTTGTATTAATACGCCGGAACATAAAGTCCACGCGAACGAAGTCGCGGGCATCAGCTAGTACTTAATAAATATACATAAAAATCACATTACAGCCCAAACAAATGTCGATTTAGTACAAAAGAAACGATCCGACCGCGATACCACCTCAATTCTGAATATAAACTAGCCTAGCATGTTTTAGTACTAGGCTTAAACTACAAATATACTTTCATCTGGTGCAGTCCCCTACTATGAAACACAAAATTTTAATATATCTAGGAAATATTATAAACCCGAAAGTAATGCTATCGTTTGCGTATCCTTATGTGATTCGATAATTATTACAAAATTCTTAAATTAATATTCGAATTCTAATGCATTTTTTACGCTTTGCATTATGAGGCTATATATATATATATATATATATATATATATATATATATATATTGTTAGCCCTTCAACGAGCTAGGAGGGGTGGTACGTCGGCCGCGCTTATAAAATGGCGGCCTGTCCGCCCGACAAGGCATTTGCTTGGCAGACTTCGAACAGTGCACTCGGTGTGTGTGACGTGTTTTGCTGCGATTGGGTTCGTTATATTTTGTTTAAACAATATTTGGTGTTTTGTTTTCTCTATAGTTGTAATAATGTAAACGAATTACATGTATTGATTGGTACGGTCGTTTTTTTTTAATAATTTTCGTCTGACATTCCTAAAATCAGAAGTGGGATTAAAAATCTTCGCCCACTACTTTCAAATTGCTAAATAGCGTTCATTATTTTATAAGAACAAGACACCAACATATTTGTTGATTTATTTCGTAATTTTGTGTTGTGGTTTATCATTTTTCGGGTGCACTTATAATTTTGATGTGATTACCTTCGTTTGTTACCATGTCTGATAAACCTCGTGATTCACGTAGCAGGACACGTCGACACGATTATCATAGGTCGCGTGATAGGTCTCGTGATAGATCGCGTAACAGACGGTCACGTACGCCACCTTATATGCCTCGCGAATATGATAATTCGATGCAGCATACGTTGAATTCTATCTTAAAACGTTTGAATACGTTAGAAACTAATCGTTCCATAACTACCGCGGAAAATCGTGATCTACCTGCTGCAATTTCCAATGCGACCGCGCGTGATAATAATAGCCCGGTTCGATCGAATTTATTGTCAACTACGAACGTCATATCATTAGAAAGCGAGGTACATCGCGACAAAGTACCCACTGTGCCTATTCACGTTGACCTCGATCGTGTTATTCCATTAGCAACACCCAGTATATGCGTAGAAACGGAACCCTCGATTGCTGCCTCAAACAAACCACGGGCCGTAGCCAATGACGTTTTTTCTACCTCTAATGGGGAGGGAATAGCGGGTACCGCCCGAATTATCGCAGATGCCATTAGATCAATTAGTGTTCAACAATCACATTCGTATTTTGTATCTTGTTTTGATCCATCACTGCATGACATAAACACATGGTGTTCAGAGGTCGAACGAGCTAAAATGACAAATGGATGGAGCGATTCAGAATGTTTATCGCGAGTATCAAAGTGCCTTAGGGGTGACGCGCGTACTTGGCTCGACGAATGGGTAACTAGTGATAGGACATGGGCAAATTTCATACGGGAATTTAAACCTCTTTGCCCGCGTAAACTTGATTAGGCAAATATATTGTTTGAGGTTATGAACAGTACCTCCGATAAATTTAGTACTTATGCTGAATATGCTCGTCGATCCCTATTGCGTTTGCGTGTAGTTAAAGGGCTGAGCGAAGAACTTATGGTGTTAATCATTATACGCGGTACTACCGACCCTCAAATCCGAGCCACAGCTGCAAATGCTGATCTGACTTGCGACAATATCGTCTCCTTCTTGGCTATCTACAGCAAAGCTAGTAACAGTAGTTCCGTTAAAAGAGATTTTAAACATTTTCCAAATAAGAAGCGATTTCTACCCTCACTGCATACTAACAGTAAATGTTTTAATTGTGGTCAAGTCGGACATAAAAAGTATTCATGCCCTAAGAAATCGAAAGAACAGTCCACCGCTACATCCTCCTCGACCTTAGAAAATAAAGTACCCATCTGTGGCTTTTGCAAAAAGACAGGACATCAAGAGAGTAATTGTTTTGCAAAAGATAGATCAAATCCTCGAAATAAACGAAACATAAATCTATGTACCGAGCTGTCACTGCGCGATCCGTTTCGGTCTAATGATGTGACGACCGCGGTAATACAAGGTATCCCCGTTGATGTTTTAATTGATAGTGGTGCTTTAAATGTTTCGCTCATTTCTGAAGGTGTTTTAAAATATTTTACACATTAACTGAAACCAATCAGTTGTGCATTGAGGGGAATAAGTCAAAATATTATTCAAGCCGATTATTACGTAACACTGACTATTGAATTTAATGAAATTACTCTCGAGGCTGATTTAATCGTTGTCCCAAAACCCTGTATTGCATGTCCAGTAATAGTGGGTACGGACATACTCAACCGAGATGGCGTCGTTTATGTCCGGTCAAAAAATAGTCAATACTTAACTCGTGCTCCTTTGGGTCAAGCTCTCGTGAATACAGTTGTACCTAATATAAAAGATCAAGTTAATACACCTCTTCAAGGTGAACAGCAAGAATTGTTAACGTCGGTTATTGACGAGTTTTCAAATTATTTAATATCGGGAACAGCGTCGACGACTGTAACTACAGGTAAAATGAGTATCACCGTTAAGGATGACACTCCTGTTGTTTACCGACCATACAAGTTATCTCACCAAGAGAAACTCAAAGTGCGTGAAATAATACGTGACCTTAAAGAGAAGGGTATCGTTCGTGACTCAAATTCGGAATACGCAAGCCCCATCCTCCTCGTAAAAAAGAAGGATGGAAGCGACCGTATGTGCGTCGATTACCGGGCGCTTAATCGAGTGACAGTTAGGAACCGGTATCCAATGCCTCTTATAGATGATCACATTGATCGTTTAGGAAATTTTAAATACTTTTCGAGTTTGGATATGGCTACCGGATTCCACCAAATACCACTTGAGGAGGAGTCAGTACACCGCACGGCATTTGTTACCCCTGAGGGACATTTTGAATATATAAAAATGCCGTACGGATTGACAAATTCTCCGATTGTGTATCAGCGTATCATTAACGATACCCTTCGGAAGCACATCGAGGCTGGTAATGTGTTAGTTTACGTAGATGACGTATTGTTAATGAGTAATACGGTTGAAGAAGGCATAAATTTATTACGGGATGTACTGCGTACTCTTACCAGTGCCGGATTTTCAATAAATTTAAAAAAATGCTCGTTCATTTCAAGGGAAATTGAATATTTGGGACGTGTAGTGAGCCAAGGTCAGGTTAAGCCGAGCCCACGTAAAGTAGAAGCGCTTGTAAATGCACCGATTCCAACAAACGTCAAACAAGTCAGACAATTTTTAGGCCTAGCAGGTTATTTTAGGCGCTATATTAAAAATTATGCCACCAGAACAGCTTGCATATCGCGTTTGACTAAAAAGAACGTTGACTTTTGTTGGGGAGCGGAGCAGGAGCGCGCCCGTCAAGACATTATAGCTTGCCTTATTAGCGAACCGGTACTAGCTATATTTGACCCCGCGCTTGGCACGGAAATTCATACCGATGCTAGTAGCATGGGATACGGTGCGATACTATTGCAAACAGGGCCCGATGGTAAAAGGCATGTGGTATCGTATTACAGCAAAAAGACTCTGGACGCAGAAAGCAGGTACCACTCATACGAGTTGGAAACCTTGGCGGTCGTGAAGGCATTGCAGCACTATCGTCATTACCTAATTGGAATAAAGTTTAAAGTTGTCACCGACTGCAATGCTCTCAAGGCCACTGAGAAGAAAAAGGACCTGCTTCCTCGCGTTGCCAGATGGTGGGTTTACCTCCAAGATTTTAACTTTGATATCGAATATAGAAAGGGGGAAATGATGCCACATGCTGATTACCTCAGCAGAAACCCATCAGTTGTAGAGGTAAATCTGATTTCTAAACCTCGTAATTGGGCTGAAATTGCGCAATCAGCTGATGAAGAGACGCAGGGTCTCATTCAAAAGCTACAAGAGGGGGAACTAGACTCTAGTCGTTATGTCCATCAAAACGGTCTGCTTTATTACCGTTATACACAGGTGGGTCATGAACCGAGACTACTATGTTATATCCCTAAGGGGCATCGTCTAAGCTTATTGCGAATCTTTCATGACGAACATGAACATATAGGCGGGGATAAGACTTTAGACTTAATACTTAAGCATTTTTGGTTTCCCGGCCTTAGGCAATTCGTTGCAAAATATGTTGCTCATTGTTTAGTGTGCATATCTAAGAAACGCGTACCAAGAGCAACTCACCAGCCCATTACGTCATGGGAAAAGCCGAACGTTCCTTTTGATACATTGCACATAGACGCCCTTGGGCCCTTGCCCGAGTCCAATGGCTACAAATTCGTACTGTTAATGGTAGATGCTTTTACTAAATTTTGCATGTTATATGCAATACACCGGCAAGACGCAGGTGAACTTATACGCACACTAACCAATGCAGTATCGTTATTTGGGGTACCAAAATTACTGATAACTGATCGAGGGCGGATGTTTGAGTCCTCTAACTTTGTTAAATTCATTTCGGAACTCGGTTGCACAATCCACTACATAACACCCGAGATGCATCACTCTAATGGGCAGATAGAAAGATACGTGAGAACCGTACTAAATATGATTAGAATCGAAGTGAATCATAAAGGAGCGTCCTGGTCCGATCAATTGTGGAAGCTTCAACTTGTCTTAAATATCACCAAGCAAAAGACAACACAAACTTCAGCTCTAAACTTACTGGTCGGAACTGAAGGTACTACACCTGTTATTCGCTCACTCGTACGAGATGTAGCTGTAGAAAATTCACAGCCCAACCGCGAAGCATGGCGGGAGATGTGTAGAACAAGAGCCAGTGAGTTACTAAAAAGAAACCAGGAGAAGCAAGATGACTACGTTAACCGAGGGCGACGTGCACCTCGTGTTTTTAAGATTGACGAATTGGTATTCGTCGTCAAATATTCACAATCTACTGGCAAACTCGACCCAGGAATGAGGGGACCATACAAAGTTATAAAATTACTACCAAGCGACCGCTATGAGTTGAGACTGTTAAGTGGCTCGTATGGGAAAACTACACAAGCGGCTGCCGAGTATATGGTTCCATGGCACGGAGAATGGTGTCCAGAGACGTGTGCATCATTTTTCGAGAGTAAGTTGACGGTTGCTTACTTTCTCCTTTCGTTTACCAGGTATATGTTTGTGTTTTAGCTGGCCAAAATTTCTCATAACTCATAAAATAGCATTCCCTTGGTAACTGACATACTGACTCATCTAACGCGACTATTTTCTCTTAATTAATCCAAAGTCTATGATGTTAGATGTAGGTGGCCGGCTAAATTATAAGCATAGTGCTAGGTAGTTTGTAAAGGCAACCGGCTGGACAGATGATAATTATGAGACGTCCAGGTCTATAAGGGGAGGTGTGACATCTAGAGTCAGTAAGAGCGTGCGATTCAGCGATGCCTCCGTCTTACTGGTGGAATAAGGCTTTACAATGGCGTGTAATGTCCTTATCGGTAAGCGATTCAGTGATGCCTCTGCCGGCAGGCTTTGGGGACGCCCTCTGCCTGAATCTGTTCACAGGTACTGGAGTTCCACCGGCCGCGCGTCTGGGGAAGACTGGAAGTCTCCGTCATCATGTGGTAACAATGACAGAGCTCTGTACACGCTTTTACAACATTACACATATGTAACGTGTTAGAATTTTCTGAATGGTATATGTGTGCTTAAAGTAATATTCTATGGCCAAGTCTTTATTTAGTGTGAAAGCTTGAAGGATGGATGAGTTATGAAATAAACCATTTGCGTGACGTATAAAATGTTTCCAGATGACGAAAATATTGACAGTGGTGATACTGGTGCTGGACCATCAGGATTGCAGACAGGTGCCCGGACTCCTCAAGGCACCATTGCAGATGATCTTCGCTTATCTTCGGACGACTCCGACGAAGATACAGGAGTCGGGGACGCCTCCAGTCAGGGTAGGCCGTGTTAGGCCTTCAACGAGCTAGGAGGGGTGGTACGTCGGCCGCGCTTATAAAATGGCGGCCTGTCCACCCGACAAGGCATTTGCTTGGTAGACTTCGAACAGTGCACTCGGTGTGTGTGACGTTTTTTGCTGCGATTGGGTTCGTTATATTTTGTTTAAACAATATTTGGTGTTTTGTTTTCTCTATAGTTGTAATAATGTAAACGAATTACATGTATTGATTGGTACGGTCGTTTTTTTTTAATAATTTTCGTCTGACATGCCTAAAAATATATATATATATATAGCCTCATAATGCAAAGCATAATGATAAATAAAAAAAAAATAAGCATATATATATATATATATATATATATATATATATATATATATATATATATATATAAATCCCTCCAAG
This sequence comes from Hypsopygia costalis, assembly GCA_937001555.2. Lineage (NCBI taxonomy): Eukaryota > Metazoa > Arthropoda > Insecta > Lepidoptera > Pyralidae > Hypsopygia > Hypsopygia costalis. Next base: position 26,959,976 of record OW443339.2, on the reverse strand, counting down.
ACACAGGTTTGTGCGTTTACCGCTAAAAAGTCCCCATTCGTCGTAGCTCCTAGTTTGGAAGGTACTCCCCTTAGTGTAAGAACTAGCATTACCATCTTGGGTGTCGACATATCGAGTGATGTTCAGTTTCGCGGTCACTTGAAATGCAAGGCCAAACTGGCTTCCAGGAAGATTGGTGTGATTAGTAAAGCCAGGCGGTATTTTACACCCCGACACCGCCTTCAACTATACAAGGCCCAGGTTCGACCGCACATGGAGTACTGTTCGCATCTCTGGGTCGGTGCGCCCCAGTACTTGCTTGCTCCATTTGACCGCATACAACGAAGAGCAGCTCGAATCGTCGGTGACCCAATGATCTCGGATCGATTGGACTCTCTCTCTACACGCAGAGATGTAGCGTCTCTTTGCGTTCTATACAAATTATATCACGGGGAGTGCTCCGATGAGCTGTTTGATTTGATACCTGCCGCTGAATTCCACTATCGTACAACTCGCCATAAATTAAAATTCCATCCACATCATCTTGATAATTGGCGATCTACTACAGTACGTTTCCTAAGACATTTCATACCACGAACAGTGAAACTGTGGAATCAACTTCCATCAACGGTATTTCCGAACAACTACGACATGGGTGCCTTCAAGAACAGAGTTTTTCATTTACCTTAAAAGGCTGGCAACGGATCGGCGACCCCTTGGTGTCGCTGGTCTCCATGGGCGGTGGTGATTGCTTTCCACCAGGTGACCCACATGCTCGTTTGCCCCCCTCTCACATAAAAAAAAAAAAAAAAAAAAAAAAAAACAATAATAATAGACACATTTTCTGCTACGTAACAATATCACTTAAAAATTCAATACTTCCTTTTCCATGTCTAAAGAAAAAATAATACATTTATTTTTTAGTTTACAAGTGACATACTTGCCGTCATTTAGAAAGAAATTCAGTCACAATTTTTAAAAATGTGGGTTTTTCTGTTTATTGTTCATATTCATTTTTCTAAATCTAACCTTACACTATTATTTGTACCGAACCTAAAACTCGGGTTTTGAAAAACTCCGATGATATTTGAATCATTAGGTAGAGGTAGTTTTAGTATGTAAATATTATTATATATAAATATGTAAATATTATTTTATTCTATCTTAAGAGGTATAAATATTTTTAAAAAGTATGCCACCAATTCGTCAAGATTACTAACTTGTCTGCTTTAAAACTCGTTTCTATCTCGAATTAAAGTTAGTTCTAGAACATCTAAAACCATTAGTACAAGCCATCTACCTACACGTCGCTCCTTTCAGCTGGAGTAGGTCCTCGCGCAATATCGGCGCCTATTTACACAGAGTCTGTATTGAAATTTGTACGCTCACTACTTAGGAATCTGTGTGTTACTTCGGCTTATACTCGCAACGTATATCGGGTCGTATCACTGTATTTATTAGGCATTTCTACCTGGCGAAAAGCGAAAAGTAAGCGGGATATGTAAGATGTAGTCAATTCAGGGTAGGAAATCTCGACATGGTTAACGATATAATCGTTATCTATTATTTTCACACCAATGTTGTTATCTTCAAAATATATATTAATACGTGAGAGTTGTTTTTAGGTTACCGTACATACAAAGAATGAGTGGATTACGACGAGCTCGGTGGCGTAGCGGTCAATGACGCGGTTTCGACACCAACGCTCGTGGGTTCGATTCCCACATAGGACATACGTTTATGTGCATGAATATGTCTGTTTGTCTTGGTCTGGGTGTTCTCTATGTATCATAAGTATACATACTTATTACAAAAAAAATGTATTTACGTATGTTTATCAGTTGTCTTGTTCCCATAACACAAGCTTCGCTTACTTTAGGGCTAGATGGCGCTGTGTAATTTGTCTGACAATATTTATTTATTTTGTTGTCCGTCTGTCAAGCAAGACCCTCTTCTCAAGAACGCGTGGAGGAATAATCTATATATTAATACGTGAAGCAAAAACTTTCTACCCCTTTTTATGAAAATTGCGCAGACGGAAGAGTATGAAATTTTGCACTCTTATCTAAATATATAAAAGGAGAAACTGACTGACTGACATATCAACGCACAGCCTAAACGGCTAAACGTAGGCACTTGAAATTTGGAAGGGACGTAGCTTAGGTACCGTAGAGGAGCACTAAGAAAGGAATTCCCGAAATTCCCACGGGAACGGGAATTAGCGGGAAAATCCTTTTGTATGAAAAATCTAAACCGCTTAAGTTAGACGCTTGAAATTTGTCATGCAGGTACCTTAGTAAACTTAAAGCTTAGTTGCAACAGGATATTGCAAAATTCCCACGGAAACGGGAGTTAGCGGGAAAAAACTTTTGTATGTAAAAATCTAAATCACGTAAGATAGATGTTTTCAATCTAGCATGCATGCATACCTTATCTAGCATGCATGCATACCTTAGTAAATATAAATTTTAGTTATGGCTGTATTTTGAAAAATTCCCATGGGAACGACAGTTAGCGGGAAAAAAATGTTGTATGAAAAAATCTAAACTGCATAATTGTATATATAGTACAATTAAAGGTGCTACATCAAGGTGGTTGCGCTGCGTGTTAGACTTGGCTTGAATAATAAAATGATCGAATTTCACGCGAGCGAAGCCGCGGGCGAAAGCTAGTTGTTTCTATAGAGAAGTTTTTTTTTTTAAATTATGCATAAAAATACATTAAATGTATAGCCATGTATTTGACACTCACACGCATACTCCTTTGCTTATTGTTAAAGTGTGTGGTCAAATTGAGAATAAATTAATATAATTATGATCGAATTTCGACCACTGGGCACCCATTAGTTTCTATAAATACGTAACTAAGCGTCAAAAATTAAAGCTCGAAAAATGACCCAATGGGGATGTTTGATATTTTTTCTGACACCAGATGTCGCTAGGAAGGCGTCGGGTCCAGATTGTCAAATTGTACTGAATTTTTTGACAGTGAAACTTCAAGACTACACAAGACGTCGACAAGACATTTGACAAGATGCTATGAATTGACAGAGGATTGGACTCTACGCTACAGTGACCCTACGCTACAGTGCTGCCATAAGACCATCGTTGTCACATCCCGCACTTACTTCGCACAAGCAACCCGACGCACATAACGTTTGTGACAATAGGCTAGTGGACATTTTTTTTCCGAATTGCTATGTAAGGACGTCACTATTGAACAATACAATTATTAAACTATAGGTGAAATAATTACTTCGATAGCATAAAGCAAGGGGGAAAAGTCTCTACTGGAAAAGTGGTATAGGTATTTTTAAAATTTGTCGACAGACATATGTGTCTAGATAGACACATAATTATGTTTGTCGACAGATTTCCATCTGGATTCTTACTAAGCCGTGTCGTTTAGTTTTTATATCAGTAATGCAAACCACAATCCAAGTGTCAGTTAATCTAAAGCTGGAAAGTGTTATAAGTCTTTTGTTGATACTGGTGATACTGGTGTTCGCACTTGGTCATACTTGGTGGAACTTTGTAGACATTCGAAAATTGTATGAAAGAAATCACTTGTGCACTTGGTGCACTTAATTTAACTTTTTTTTTACCGACCGATTTCGCTTTCTGGTGTTATCAGAGTTAATGCTTAATATTCATCTGCCGAGTCAGCGATGGCAGATGGGGGAGGAAACTTCTAGAGTGGAGGTCACGTATGGGGTGACGAAATGTAGTTCGCCCCCCTCTAGATGAACCGTCTACCTCAAAAGAGTGGTTGGTAACGATTGAACGCGTAAAGCGGAGGATCGCATATGGTGGAAAGAATCGTGTAAGGCCTGTATCCAGCAGTAGGTAGATGCTGATGATGATGATTGCTATAAGACAAAACTGATTAAGTGGAACAATACAAGTGATTTCATTCATACAAAGTCCAACGATTATTGTAATATGCAGCAATTTGAAATAATGACGTGAGTCATCAAACTTACACGCCCGAATCATTACCACGAGTATCACTAGTTCCAACCCTCAGCAAGTAAAAAGGTACCAGAATAAAGAATAAGATACCTTAAACCAACCATCGAAAGGTGTAAAACCCTTCGAACGAAAATAAACAATCTATTATTTTATTACGATGTTTACGCGTGATTACACGCTCCCATCGCGTACCCGTCTTAATAAAGATAAATGTTTCACAGCTATACCCGCAATGATTAATGATTCAAGTAACAGGTGGAAGGTTTTTTTTTTTATTTTTTCATAATCCCGTCTCTTGTTACCTGATAAATGTCATATCCTTTAAACTTCCCAGCCGCCATGGATTAGCGGATCCATCAATTATTACGTCCAATTTCGGTTTCCACGGTTTCAGAGGTGTGGGTGTATGAGGGTTAAATAAATAAATCTTATTCACGCAAGCTGACCCACAATTGATGATTTTCTCTAAGCGTTAGTTAAAAATATCATTTACATTGCAAACATCGCGTCTCTGGAACACGTTCCCTCATTCCATCAGAGAATCTTCCAGTAAGTTCACTTTCAAAAAGAATCATCATCAGGTCCATTTTAGTCTCCACTACAGGAGCACGACCCTCTCTCGTCCGTCCTAGACGGAAGGAGGATTTGGCCTACACTCCCCACGCTGGCCAAACGGGTTGAGGAGGCCTGAACGATATTTGCTAATCTATTTCCCTTAGTTGCCTTGTACGACATCCACGGGAAGAAACGGAGTGATTCTATTCTAGTCTGCCGGAAATCACACGGCCGAAAATTCAAAAAGAATGTTCAAGGTTATTTATTTGAGAATTTATCCAAGCAATAATCATCATTGTCCTATTTACTGCTTTTTCTTTGCGTTTCTGTGTATAATCATACCTATATATATGTTTGATTATGTATATGCGTATAATTAGCATGACTGACCATTCATAATTATAACAATCATAATCAATCAATATGGTAGAGAATGCTCTTAGCGTCAATATGCTCTATGGTCAATGAATCTTAAATAAATAATTAAAAAATATCACATTGTTGGTTGGTTGTCTTTCCACCAGGATAACTGATTAATTGATTACCTGGATGTATTGTCAATCATGTTGGCAGATATTTTAATTGACAATGCGTCTATATAAAGCTAAATTATTTGGCAACGTCACTAACGTGTCTAATTTGTTGGCTTATTTATAGCAGCTTGTAAGCTGAATATTAGTCATGTGTATTCATCATCATCAGGTCATTTTAGTCTCCACTACAGGAGCACGACCCTCTCTCGTCCGTCCCAGGCAGGAGGATTTGGCCTACACTCCCCACGCTGGCCAGACGGGTTGGGGAGGCCTGATCGATGTTTTATAATGTATTTCCCTTAGTCGCCTTGTACGACATCCACGGGTAGAGATGGAGTGATTCTATTCTAGTCTGCCTGAAACCACACGGCCTAACCTACTGTTGTCATGTGTGTTATGTGTGTTATATCTACTAATACGATTGTTCAAATGGTTTAGCTATTTAGCTCTGGGGGGAAAAGCTTCATAGAAACAAAGGATTTTCATAATAGTTAAAGCAAGGTTTCACTAAGAGATTAAATCCTGGCGAATAATCAAATGGAAGCGGTAACAACTTCTCGTCAGGCAGGCCGTGTGCATGTTTCCCGCTTGATGTAGTATAAAAAACATCGAAACAAGGACATAATGATGTACAAAACATTTTATATCTCCGATTTGATCTAAGTGAATGAACAAATAGGATTTTATTGATCAAAATCCGTACTTGTGAATTTCATTACATACACTCGGCTAGGCTTAAATTTACACGGTCATATAAAAATTCATTTTTTTAATTGATTCCCAAAAATGTTTGCCCATTCCTATCTAAACGGCGTACAGTGTCCACACAGGTGTAATAGCCGCCCGATCCGCGATAGATACGCCCTGTTTATACCACCATTGTGTACGTCCGTAATTGTGTTTGTCATAGTTAACAGCGGGCCCTTGCCGCGGGCACCGGCCAGTATTGACTACCGATTGCAGTCCCAAGTAATGAGAGACAGCGATTTTGTATTAATAAACAACAAGAAAGGTTCAAATACAACTCTATTTGTCATTGGGCCCTGGTACGCATGCAAAAGAAATGTCTTGCAAATATGTACATAAAAACGACCTGTTATTTCTATTACGTAAAGTAATTCCTAAAATACAAGTTTTATACGCCGATGTATGCAGCCATAATAATCATAAATTGTGCCATAACTTGTGTATGTATAATAAGCCATAAATTGTGTAATAGTGTTGTGTTGTGTTCTTAAAAATGTTTTCTTCTTCTTCTTCTCCTTCCATAAAATAATACTTATTCATTATCATTAAAAATCCTGTGTTCTTATTCTCATTTGGAGCCTATTTAAAAGTTTCAGTTAACCCGAGTTAAATACATTGATATAGAATTCTAGTTATTAATGAATACAGTCTACTCTATCTCTGAGGAATATCGGCGTCTACCCTTAGTTATGCCACTGATGGGACACGGGTCTCACCTCAGTCGAGGGGTTTGGAGCATACTCCACCACGCTGCTCAACTGCGGGTTGGCCAGTGTTTTAAAGCCTCCTAAAAGCCACTGACTGGGCTTAACGATTGTAATCTATTGACAACAGCCAGGACCGACGCCCTAACGTACCCTCCGAAGCACGGAATATGAAGGGGAATATGCTTCTGAGGAAAAGAGAAACCTTCGGCCCTGCTTTTGTTATCAGATGACATTGCATTTGAGTTGCATAAAAACATTGGCCTACACCTTTTACAACGGAGCACTATAACCATTTCGATTATAAGGAGATCACTGAGAGCCTTTGCTCATTGCTCTCCAAGCGTTAAGTCAAGTCAGTAGCCTATAGGTGGCTTGAAAACCCTGAACTCAACTAACCCGGAATTGAACAGCGTAGAGTATGCTCTAAATCCCTTCGACTGAGGTGAGAAACGTGTCCCATCTCGAGGACGAGCTCGGTGGTCGATTAGCAATGGCCACTTTGACTCCGAGGTCGCGGGTTCGATCCCGCACAAGGCAAACATTTGTATGCATGAACATGTCTGTTTGTCTTGGTCTGGGCGTTTCTATGTATTATAAATAAGTATGTATTTACAAAAAAAAATGTATTTAAGTACATTTATCAGTTGTCTAATACCCAGCTTTGCGCTTAATTTGGGACTAGATGGCGCTGTGTAAATTGTCCAGAAATATTTATATTTTTTTTATTTATTTATTGGGGAGACCCGTATCTCAGCAGTGGGGTTATTTATTTATATAGTTATTCACCCCACAGCTGAGATACGGGTCTCACGATCGAAGGGGTTTAGACAACGACGTATTAATCCAATAATCGCTAAAAGTCTATACCTTAAACCAGATCCCTATACTTCGGCATTATTAGCTTTATTCAAGGGAAAATCCGCTTTGCTTCCCACAAGTAAATAATGAAATATGTACGAATCGAATTCGCGGTCATAATTGCGTAGGTAGTCTAACGGCAGGTAGAATAGCGTTTGCATAACGATGTTTCAATATGGGTTTTATGATTTCTGGGCACGTAAGTTTAATCAAATTATTGATTCGGTAATGGAATTGATGTTTTCTTATTATATTAAATGTATCGTTATCGTCCTCAAATATGATTGATCTCACTGTTGTGATACGGGCCTCCCGTCAATCTGAGGGGATTAGAACATACTCTATCACAATCAATGCGGGTTGGCGGAGGCCAGTGTTTTCAGGCCGCCTAGAGGCCACTGACTTGGCTTAACGATTATCATCTAATAACAACAGCCGGGACCAATAGCTTAACGTGCCCTTCGAAGCACGGAGAAGCTCGATATAAATAAACCTGTCCATGGACAGGCTACGGTTGACGTTGCTTAACTTGTGGATTCGATTAGAGTGGCACGCGCGACGCCATCGAGCTCCTCTTATCAAATTAAATTTATATTTCGGGCGGGCTGAACGTACGAAATATATATTCAAGTTGATAAGTGATATTGATACGAACGTACGTAAGCTCTTTCTTTGAGTGGAGAGCCGTATCCCAGCATTGGGATGAATTGGGTTGACGCAGATTAATAATAATAATAATCGTTTATATCTCACCATAAATCAGGATGACTAAATATATATCCGTGTGGTTTCCGGCAAACTAGAATAGAATCACTCCGTTTCTTCCCGTGAATGTCGTACAAGGCGACTAAGGGAAATACATTATCAAATATAAATCAGGCCTCCCCAACCCGTTTGGCCAGCGTGGGGAGTGTAGGCCAAATCTTCCTTCCATCTAGGACGGACGAGAGAGGGTCGTGCTCCTGTAGTAGAGACTAAAATGGACCTGATGATGATGGTATGATGATGAAACATATATCTACATGGATTGTGATACAATATGATACTATGGTGGGTTGGCAGATCTCAGATTGTCAACCCTCCACCCCACAGAATGGACTGACTCATGAAACCTAATACAAATTCTGCACATTGAGTTCGCTTTGAAAAATCAAATAACAAATTACTCCTCCAGATTGAATCCACGAATCCACGTACGTAGTACCTCCCGGGCGACGTAATAAAGTCGACATGCAGGGGCCGGCGATATAAAACAACGGCGTCGGTTTATTTCGACATTTGTCGCGTATAAATCACAATTTGAGAAGAACTATGGCGGTGCTGTGCCAAGAAACGCCGCGACTCGAGTGCTTATGGAAATATACGGATGCGTATTGTGTTTCAACACGCAGTATACGTAACTTGACTGATATAATTATGGCCTAAATTGCAGTAGCTGGTGTCGTGGACGATATGCGTCCCTAATTTCGGACTACCATACCATAGGTACTATTCCTGAAGCCTGATTTTTTTTTTAATACAAATTGTCTTATTGTGAACAACAGGTTTTACAGATGTTACAAGAACAAGAAGAAGACTTGTTTGATTGTGTGTAAAGACTTTATTATAGGTGCTATAAAGGTTACACACACTGTTAGTAACAGTTATTTGTACAACGCGACCGCGGCCTTATCCCATCAGGGATCTCCTCCAGTCAACCATAAAATACCCTTAGGATCAAATTAAGCACAATGTCTAGATAAATAAATACATATACTACATACATACACAAACAGACACATACATGTGTACTACATACATATACTTATTCAATTTATATATAGACATAATTAGATTATATATAGATAGTTTGTTTAGCTCACATATTAGAATACTGAAATCAGAGCTTGTGCAATTTCGATTTCAAATAGTCAACAGACTGAAACATTTTCACATCATTGCGGAGTGAATTCCAGAACCTTGTTTTTGTGTATATTAAAATTGCGCGCAGGCAGGTGTAAACACAATACCCACCCGTGTATTCCCACCGGAACCTGGCCGCGTTTGCATCGCGAATGTAGATATGCACTTATATTGCTCGAATTTACATATCCTATGTAGGTATTGTATATCTTGATATTGTTTACACAAGCCCTCGCTTCCTGCTTTATGTATATAAAATGAAATTGGCTTTATTCAATGATAGCTCACGTTGACAACATCTATTCAGATTTAAACGGCTCTATAGTATTTTATCTCTATATATATATATTAGACTCTATAGTAATTTGGCCGTGTGGTTTCCGGCAGACTAGAATAGAATCACTCCGTCTCTTTCCGTGGATGTCGTACAAGGCAACTAAGGGAAATACATTATAAAACATCGATCAGGCCTCCCCGACCCGTTTGGCCAGCGTGGGGAATGTAGGCCAAATCCTCCTTCCGTCTAGGATGGACTCGAGAGGGTCGTGCTCCTGTAGTGGAGACTAAAACGACCTGATGATGATGATGATGATAGTATTTTAAGTTGACGAGTCCGGTGATGGAATAGGTTCGATGTCCGCTCAAGACAAACATTTCTGTGCATGAACATGTCTGTTTGTCTTGATCTGGGTGTTTTTTGTGTATTACATGTACGAGTATGTATTTACAAAAAGTTCTCTGGTACCCATGATACAAGCTTTGCGCTTAATTTGGGACTAGTGTAAATTGTCCTGAAATATTTACTTATTATATTATTTATTTGTTGCATTGCGTGGTATATGATGAGGGTTTATTTTCGGATTCAAGTAGTTTACCATCATTTTAGAGACAAATGCAATCTAACCGCAAGTAATACACCCTGTCATCAAGGAAATTGAGACTCTAAAAAAGAGATACAGTGATATTTAATTATGAGCAAATCAGTAGTACTCGGTAATGTTTTTCATAAATTAACTGGTGGCGAAAGAACAAAGATCATAAATCAAATGCATGGAAGAGCAAATCGACTGGTGAGCAATGAATTAACAATCACCTATAAGCACTTGAAACACAAAATTATTTCCTGTCTGAAGTGTAGCTGTAGCAGCGTAGAGTCCGCTCTGAAATTCGATTGTTAGTTCCCGTAGCGTTCAGCTACGGCGTAGCTTGTCGCTACGAGCAGTAGACATACTAAAGAAAATATTTTAGTTTTCAGTTTCATCATCTAGGCATGTGGTATTGATAATATGTGGTATAATGAATGATTAAATGGTTAAACAGATTGAAAACAAAAAATAAATCATTCTCGCTGAAAAGAAAAGGTTCTCTGGAACATCATTCAATTAAAAAGTCAGTCTTGGAACATGAAGTGATACAACAAAAAATATTGTTTTTGAATAAAATTTGTATCACGTAACAGGCCGTAGTGCACGCCAGAGAGCCTTGTTTGACCAGTCATATCTTTAAAGGTATCTAATGCCTTATTGGACATATTGTTGTTGCCTCTCACATCGCGATGGGGGCAAATCAAAGTCCATAGTTTTGTCAACTACTAATTTCTTCTGTGTCTAATGTTTCTAATTAGTGTGAGTTCTAAGTCAGCCGTACTTTTATCCCATGGACTGAAATAAACTTAACCATTTATTGACATTTAGATGTTTGCTGGCTACACTTGACACATTACAATATGTTTACTATTATTTAAATAAACCAATAAAGTAGCTTTATCTCTTTGTTTTACCATAAAAGTTCAACGAAACATAAAGTAATCGAACTCTGACATAACCAAAATTAAAACACACATTTTGAATAAATTTTACTTACCTCATTTAATTTTAATGACCAAAAATGAATTCACAACCCTTTGTCACCACCGCCCACCAACCACACAAATTACGGTATCAGAGTAATTTTATATTATAAATTAGTACGTGCATGGTTTATTTTTGTCAGAATGTCACGATGAAATTTCAACGCGTCGAAGCCTCAGAGCCTACAAAGTTGCGGACGCTAAGTGGCGCTGATATCGTGCACCCAGCGAATAAGGTCGATAATTTCTAAATTAGAAAGTAACATAGATCTAGTCCAAATCCTCCTTCTGTCTCCTCCCCAACCCATCTGGCCAGCGTGGGGAGTGTAGGCCAAATCCTCCTTCTGTCTGAGACGGACGAGAGAGGGTCGTGCTCCTGTAGTGGAGACTTAAATGACCTGATGATGATAGATCCAGTAATACCTATAAACAGTATTGAACACTTAAATCTGAGGAGAGACATTGCTTCCTTTTGTGTATTCTTATAATCATGTATAAATAAATGGGTATAAATAGTAAATAATAACATTATCATACGTTGCTTTTAGAGGAATTATTGTTTTCAGGTAACGCAAACGGCGGCTCTACTATCGCTCGCTATTGGCAAGGAATTAATCCTCACAATGTTAGAACTGAAATGGATTTCTCCCACGTTCCATCAAGCGTTGTTGTGTGTGATGTCACCTGTCGAAGTTTTCCCAGTAGGCGACCACATGGGGTTATTCAAAAAATAATATGAAGAGGTTTTTAAAGAGTCGGCAATATACGTATGATGTATATTGTTATAAAAAAATTTTTTTTGGGGTGTCAGTGGTTCACTATATTCTTTAAACCAAAGCATACCTTACCTGCACGTAGTGCACCTTGCTGACTGATAAACAAGGCTCTAGCGAAAAGAGAGGTAGGGCATAGCGTATTTTTTTAGCTGCCCAACTGGGAAAGTACCTCCACCTCACAGAATACCGCAGCCAAATAACAATTCCCCTAAGGGTTGTTTTGTTCCTGCAAGGGAGTGAGGTCACCAGAAAAAAAAGGAAGGAGTATAGGCTAGCAACGGATAGGCGGCCCTGTTGCTGATCTCCATGGGCGGTTGTGATTGCTTTCCATCAGGTGACCCACATACTCGTTTGCCACATGTTTCTCACATAAAAAAATCTGGGAACTGACCTGACTATGTCTATAAAGTAAATTTTATTACCTAATTTTATTTTCTTTACAATTTATTGTTATTATCTATTTATCCCCAAGACATCAGGCCTACATATCGGGAGTTTCCCCATAAAAGCACGGAGGGTTCCCGCTGTAAACACTGCCTGCCACTGGCGCTGTAATCCTCCGGCGACGTCATAAAATGTCCGAAATCGTTTATTCATTGCCACATCAAAGGGTCTTGTTAAAATTCTATTCCCTCCCCGTATCGGTGCGTTGTGTGAGCTTAACTTTATTATTGGCTATTAGATTTTACTCAATCTATCATATATAAAACTCAATGTCCCTTCAAGGGATTAGAATTTTATATTTGAAGAGGTTTGTTATGTTTACATTGTAGGCGTCATTTCACAAGGATTTTTTGAAAATATTGTACCATTTTTAGGAGTCCGTACCGAAAGGGTAAAACGGACCCTATTACTTACTAAGGCTCCGCTGTCCGTCCGTCCGTCCGTCTGTCACCAGGCTGTATCTCATGAACCGTGATAGTTAGACAGTTGAAATTTTCACAGATGATGTATTTCTATTGCCGCTATAACATCAAATACTAAAAAAACAGAATATCCACCCCCGCATCTCCTTCCTTTCTGGGTGACCGCACTCACTCGCAGGAACACAACAACCCTCAAGGGAATTGTTATTTGGCTGCGGTATTCTGTGAGGTGGAGGTCGAGTAGCTTACAATTACGCTCCCTACCTCTCTTTTCGCCAGAGCTTCGTTTGTCAGTCAGCAGGGTGCACCGCGTGCATGTGAAGTTGGCTTTGGTTCAAAGATGATGATGAACCACTTACATCCCAAAAGCAAAATCATCTATAAATTACGGTAACCACTTCACATCAGGCAGGCCGTATACTTATCTGCCTTATAATAACTTGCCAATAAAATATATCCCTCGGGGTAATTTATAATTTTAATAAAATTACTTTACGTGTGTACTAATGACTATCTAAATGTTATAAAGAACCGCGCTGTATGTGGCCGCCCTTAGCGTTAATTACCAGCCTTACAAACAGGCCTTTGCGGCGAAACGTGTTTGACTTTGGTGTCAAACAACTCACCAGTTCACTCGCCGTTGATGTGGTACAATTAGCAAATAAGATAAATAAATTCTGCTAGGTTCTGATTTAGAAGAAAATGTTTTTTTTTGATATAGTTTATGTATTATGAGACAGAATAATTATACAATTTAACTGCAGAGTATTGAGTAAGTAAAATCATTGAAATCTTTATATGAAAACTTGATTCTGAATTCATGGTTCGGATTTCTTATCACCTTTGTTGCCTATACAAAGGAAATAAGAAAAAACCTCACCCTCTTGTCCAAGTGCGAGTCGGACTCGCCCACCGAGGGTTCCGTACGTAGGATCATTATAAATTTGAAATTTTTCATTATAAATAAGAAATACTGCGTCGGAAAAAATGAATAAAATATATTTTGCAATGTGCACATCAAGCCCTTTCATATGATACCCCATTTGAACTTGTAGCATCAATTTGAAATTTCGGCCTCCTATAAAAAAAATATAGACCCCCTATTTTTTAAGATTTAATTACAAATGTATATATATATATATACATAGTTTTGAGATTTATTCTTGTACATGTAGTCTATAACGATGTTACTTGCCAAGTTTCATAGTTCTAGCTCAACGGGAAGTACCCTATAGGTTTTGATTCCCTAAAGAATGTGTCGAAATATGCGTTCTTTGCTGAATAAACGGCCGTAACTTTATTTTACGTAAACTTTTTGATTAAACGCAGTTTGATTTTTTTACAACTTCATGGGACCGTAGACCTGAGTATACAGTTCAAATTTCAACTTGATACCTCCACGCATTCTCGACATATAGGGTCCTGATAGAAAGACAGACAGACAGACATGCGGACAACAAAGTAATCTTATAAAGGTTCCGTTTTTCCTTTTGATATATTTTATGTATTAATTTATAAATTTATAAAAGGAATTGCTCACGGCAATGGCAATGAAATTTAATCTCCTTGGCACACTCTCCATACAATGTTTGCCTAAAGCCATGTACGCACAGACGATCACAAACATCGCGAACACGAACATTGAACACAATTTTTTTATGTTTGTACCTATGGTCGTAAATTTGTTGGTACGTAGCATTTTATTTCTTTTTGTTTTTCGGGACGGGGGCCCACCACACCTTCCCACCACTGTATCTCCTGTGTAGCCAGGATTAACAGCGGCGACTGCCAAAAAAGGCAATCAACAGTGAAGTCCATTGCAGTCGCGGGGGTAAAACTACGGCTGCCTTGGAACTCACAACGAATTTAATCAGAAGAAATTAGTAGGAGTAGGAAGCTTTTGGAATTTCCCCTCTTAGCAATGCGAGAGACAGCAATATGGCAAATAAGGGAAAGTTGCGTAACGTTTGTCAAATATAATTCATGGAAGTACAAAATTGGATGGTCAACGAACATTTTTGGGAAACACAACGTTAGATATTCGTTAGCGGTACGCGGGTAAGCACATATAAACAATGTCGTCCGTAATTAAACGCAACAATTTTGTTTGTCCGGGTGTACACGACTTAAGGAAAGAATTTAGTAAGTATAAAAGTTGTAACTACGCACTACGTAATAGTAAATAAAAAATCTTAGTTGGGGTGTAAGTGGTTCATCAAGATCTTTGAACCAAAGCCAACTTCACCTGCACGCGGTGCACCCTGTTGACTGACAAACGAAGCTCTGGCGAAAAGAGAAGTAGGGGGCGTAATTGTATGCTACCCGACTGGGGAACGTACCTCCACCTCGCAGAATACCGCAGCCAAATAACGGTTCCCTTGAGGGCTGTTGTATTCCTGCGAGTGAGTGAGGTCATCAGAAAGGAAGGAGATGCTGCGATGGCAGCGGGGGTGGCGGCGCGCGAGCGGTATTTTATGTTGCGAGCGTTAATATGGCTACGGTAACCGCTTCAGATCAGGCGGGCCGTATGCTTGTCTGCTATAAAAAAAAAATCGCAGGGTATAAGTGGGGATTGAAGATTGTATGAAACTCCGTCATAATATAATGCGAGTGAGTGCAGTGGTGGAGGAAGTTAGTATTATGGCGTGAATACTTCCTTAAAATTGCTTCCACAGGGAGGCAATTCAAAAAACGAATGATAACAAAATCGGGGGATACAGTTTGGTGTTGCAGCTACATATTTATCATCTCCATCCAAAATACAATCACACCACTACTGAATAGATGAAGGATCAAAGAACTTATAACGCTAAGTAAAGACTATAGAACATCTAGGGGCAGGGGCGCCGGCTTTTAGAAAATCTCATGGGTGATCATGCTCATTTGATGACTCTAAAAAGTGGCGAAGTGTGAGAAGAGAAATGCACACTGATCGACCGACAAATAAATAAATGTCCTACTTACATACTGCGTACTTATTTACTAATTATGTTTGATAAAAATATGAAATGAAACTATTATATAAAAACGAAACTAGTTTTCATTATCAAGAAATATTATAATTTAAAGATGCTAAAAGGTGATTACTGATCTGTTTCTGTGGTCAGGGGTGCCCGAGCACCCCTCGTGTGTGTCGGCACCCACCAACAGTGGGTGCCGACACCCACTGTTTATTTCTCATGGGTGCTCGAGCCCCCGAGCACCCACGGAATCGGCGCCCATGTCTAAGGGAACGGCTGCCATTTTGAGATAATTTTAGTGCATATAACATACAACTCACGACTGTGTCTATGACACAGTCACACCCCATTTTTTTGTTAATACTTTTTAAAAAAATATATACCGACTTCATTGAACATTTGAGTGATTTATTGTTTTAATGTTATAGCTCTGATGTCTAAGTACATCTATATATATAAAAGAAAGTCGTGTTTGTTACAACACTTATAACTCGAGAACGGCTGGACCGATTGCCATGGTTTTTGATTTGTTGGATTTGTTTCCGTCCCGAATAGCACAATAACTCTTAAAAACATTGGAAAATTCTCGAAAAAATAAAATAAAAGAAAAAACATTTTCCCATACAAATGAAAGTGTCAGTTGAAAAAGGGATTACGATATTTATTGGTTGTCAAATATCAAAACGTCAAATCGATTGGTGTCACTTTTATGTCGCGAAAGTTGTCTGTGATTTGTTATGAAAATTTAAAAATGTCAAATCGATAGGGGTGAAAACGCTTTTCCCATGGGGTTCGAGCGCAAGAATCAAATCAGAGTAAACATCAAAAGAAATGACAATTACAAAGCACCAAAATGATAAAACCTATTTCAAAACTAAAAAAAATAAAATAAAATGTTTTTTTTTTTTTTAAATTACAACAAGGAAATCTTTATTTTTATGAAATCTTCAGTTTTTATGGATACGGGTCTTCCCTCAACCGAAGGGGTTTAGAGCGTACTCCAACACGCTGCTCAACTGCGGGTTGGCGGAGGCCAGTGTTTTCGAACCGCCTAAAGGCCACTGACTTCACTTAACGACTGTCATTAAATGATAACAACCGGGACCGACAGCTTAACGTGCCTTCCGAAGCACGGAGGAGCTCAAGATGAGCTAATGATAACAACCGGGACCGACGGCTTAGCGTGCCTTCCGAAGCACGGAGGAGCTCAAGATGAGCTAATGATAACAACCGGGACCGACGGCTTAACGTGCCTTCCGAAGCACGGAGGAGCTCAAGATGAGCTAATGATAACAACCGGGACCGATGGCTTAACGTGCCTTCCGAAGCACGGAGGAGCTCAAGATGAGCTAATGATAGCAACAGGGACCGACAGCTTAACGTGCCTTCCGAAGCACGGAGGAGCTCAAGATGAGCTAATGATAACAACCGGGACCGACGGCTTAACGTGCCTTCCGAAGCACGGAGGAGCTCAAGATGAGCTAATGATAACAACCGGGACCGACGGCTTAACGTGCCTTCCGAAGCACGGAGGAGCTCAAGATGAGCTAATGATAACAACCGGGACCGATGGCTTAACGTGCCTTCCGAAGCACGGAGGAGCTCAAGATGAGCTAATGATAGCAACCGGGACCGACAGCTTAACGTGCCTTCCGAAGCACGGAGGAGCTCAAGATGAGCTAATGATAACAACCGGGACCGACGGCTTAACGTGCCTTCCGAAGCACGGAGGAGCTCAAGATGAGCTAATGATAACAACCGGGACCGACGGCTTAACGTGCCTTCCGAAGCACGGAGGAGCTCAAGTTGAGCTAATGATAACAACCGGGACCGACGGCTTAACGTGCCTTCCGAAGCACGGAGGAGCTCAAGATGAGCTAATGATAACAACCGGGACCGATGGCTTAACGTGCCTTCCGAAACACGGAGGAGCTCAAGATGAGCTAATGATAACAACCGGGACCGACGGCTTAACATGCCTTCCGAAGCACGGAGGAGCTCAAGATGAGCTAATGATAACAACCGGGACCGACGGCTTAACGTGTCTTTCGAATCACGGAGGAGCTCGAGGTAATATAAACCCATCCGTGTACAGGCTACGGTCGACGTTGCTTAACTTGCGTGTTCAATTAGACTGACACGCGCAATGACGCCATCGAGCTTCTCTATTATTTTCTACTATTCATTGTTTTAATTCCATAAAATCATAAATTTAGTTCAGCTAATATGTACCACGACATTCATTGATTGTTAGGCGGTACGAAGTTCGCCGGGACAGCTAGTATTATATATTATATACGTACAACTTTCGCAGAAAAATGTGCAATTGAACAGCAAACATACATATATTCGACAAACCCTATCCTAATAGGATCAGTAGTTTTTGAAAATAAAAACAGCAATACATACGTGTAAAAGAACCTCCTTATTTGAAGTCGATTAATAACAAGATTTCCACAAAGCCAAGTGACGGATATATTTTCAAGTTATGAAAGAATCACAAATGTTCGCTATCGAAAACTTTTGTATCATCTATATCGGACGAAGCGATAGCGCACGCTATGTTGACTCCTCAAACTTTTAATGACCGGGAAAGAAAGTTCAAATCGTTGTTGTTAGGTACTTAAAAAGGATAAAAATATTCATGGAGAATTCAGTGATTGATATTATTCACTATACTATATTATTCATTTTCATTCACTATATTATACAAACATTACGTCTAAGGCCACACGCACACTTGCCAAAGCCAAGCATGTATTTTGAATGTTATAATTACCTAATCTATACAAATAAAAAACATTAAAAATGAATGTTGCTAAGCGCCATACTCGAGAACGGCTCGAACCATCCTGCGATATTTTGTTTTAATATTTTCGTTAAGGTATAAGGAAGGTTCTTATGGAGAGAAAAGACGTACAAATTGCGAGGAAAACATAACACTACTTTCAACCCGTGCGAAACCGGGACGGGCAGCTAGTATATAATTTCTTCATCATCGCAATGATTCTGCGGCTAGTCGCTGACCGCTCTAGTTGTGCCGTGTGCCAAATACCTTGCGCGCAATCGGCGCAGCGGGCCGCGTGCTCAGCAGGATGCGGCTAGCCGGAATAAGATGTGTCGTTTCGGTAGGCTACGTGACCTGCTGCCGGCCGCAAAAGCTACGGATGTTTATTTAGCCGACAATAATTGGCCTAAATGAAATATAATATAAAGAAGAAGATAATGACTTCTAATCATCATCATCAGGTCCATTTTACTCTCCACTACAGGAGCATGACTCCCTCTTGTCCGTCCTAGACGGAAGGAGGATTTGGCCTACACTCCCCACGCTGGCCAGACGGGTTGGGGAGGTCTGATCGATATTTGATAATGTATTTCCCTTAGTGAAGGAAGAAAGGGAGTGATTCTATTCTAGTCTGCCGGAAACCACTCAGCCAATACTTCTAATACTATGACATAAACAAGAAGAATATAATACGAATTGAAAATAAGCTAAACAAATTTAGGATAAGATCCATATTTTGAATCGATTAGAGCTATATAAGTTGCTATATACCTACCATTATATTATATATATACCTACATATCATTATTTAGTAGTAGTATAGTCGTATACGACATATGTCGTATACGACATCTTTGAAATACAAACACGTAATACCCTTTTTTGTATCGGAGGTATTGACTGGCTAACAGGTCTATCTACCTTACAATAAATGCTAAAAAAAATTTTTCAAATTTCTCACAAGATACCGGAGTACGCACGTAAGAAAAGCTACGTGCCTATAAAAACGAATCCAAAACAATAAATATCCTCCCATTATACAAATCGCCCAGCATCCATCCACATCAACATTAGCCTGGTCCAAGAGTAATTGAGCCGTAAGGTAGACATAAACCCCGACCGGACAGCGGGCTACATCAGCCGCATTTCTCATAATCCTAGTTTATCTTTATGAAAACTATCCTATGTCATGGACCGTGCATCAGTATGCCTGGTGGGCACCCAACCAATCCGTCAGCGAGACCGGCCGTCCGCGTGACTGGAATACACTGAGACCACGCCACGGATATAGAGATGTAGAAGGGCCTGTGTAGGCAACAGCAAAAAATGTCTAGTATAAGAGGAGCTCGTTCCATTTTCCATGTAATATAGTTGCTATACTTTAGGTGCAATCTAGTATTAGCTGTGAAGAAAAGGCTGATAAATGATGTATCACTTTTATTTTCTGCTAACAACTTCCACGTTCAACAGTCGAATAAAGAATGTTCAACACTTCAACCGGCCGCGTTGTCTTCAAGTCTCGATCTAAATTTCGCGGTAAAAATCAATGACTGAACGCTAGCCTGTGATTGGATAGCCAATCATAAACCATACAGTACAGCTTAAAAGAATGAGTTGCCGGTGCATATAATTTAAATTAAACATACGAAAATGATACCAAAACTAACGAACCCTAACACTAGTGACGTGCAACACATATATCACGGCATATTGGGGTTGGTGTTCTCGACCGGAAGTATTAGTAACTTGAAGTTATGACGACAAAATATAAATCACCGATCGAACGAATCGAATTGGGATTTTTTTCTATTTTCGATTGAATTGATCTGAAGGATCTTAATATATACACATTTAAAATACTCTTAGTCATATCCAACTAAGGCATCATACAGCAATTATTGAAATATAGAATTTGTTTTGAAAAACAATTTGGATCAGTTTGCAACAAAATACGAGTGTTATTGATCTACGTTTAAGTTTCTGCTAGCTAATAAAATCATATTTATTGACTGAGCGTACAACGTCTCCGAATCAAATGGTGGCAAAAATATTTTTTGTGTTTGTAAATTTGTATCTCGATAACTTTCCAATTCGACAAAACCTATCAATGAGATAATGTACCCATAATCCTTGTGTGAAAGGGCATCGCGATCGGTGTATATTTATTTTTGAGATATTGAAGTTAATCTGAAAATATAATCAAAAGGTCTTGTTTCAAGACAAACGACTTGTTAATATATTTAAACCTACACTGACTACAACATAAGCTTTTATTACTTTCATCTTGTAAGTTAAATTGGACCCACTTCCCAGTGTTCGATTGCAAGATTACTTAGTCACACCATTCTTAATCCGATATGGCAGCAAATGATTGATGAGCAAAGCGCAGTAAGAAAGCTTTTAGTTTTTTTTTTAGTTTTTAGTTTTGTTTACTCTTGTAACTAACGTTGTAACTAACGTTGAAGTGCAAACTTCACAACGGCAATGTCCACTCTGCCTCTACTGCTCCGAATGTACGATACCGGATCGAGGGCACATCTAGCAATTTGTATCTCTAAAGTTATGAAATGTTACGAACATACAATCGTTATGGCCCGCTATTGACTTAGATTCAATGACGTCATTCGGTAATACGGCCCGTGGCCAATAACTGTAATATGTTTCGTGGAATACCTACGTTCCAATATGATATTAAGCTGGGTTTTCAAACGCTATTCAGACGTGTAAATGGCGCAGCGTTATCCCATACGCACCGTTATATGACAGGTTTGTTAGACATCGTAATCAATTCGGTAGTTTTATAAATTACGATATTGATTTGAAAAAATAA
Source organism: Hypsopygia costalis (assembly GCA_937001555.2). Taxonomy (NCBI): domain Eukaryota; kingdom Metazoa; phylum Arthropoda; class Insecta; order Lepidoptera; family Pyralidae; genus Hypsopygia; species Hypsopygia costalis. Next base: position 26,938,655 of record OW443339.2, on the reverse strand, counting down.
TTATGAGGCCTAAATCGCGAGGTAACTTCGAGTACCACAGAATAATTAGATCACTATTGATCGAGTAAAGCGTTCAAGATCCTACCGTCTAAGTTAAAGCCGAGTCCCATCGAATATTTTGATTCCAAAAATAGGTGTTAGGTTAATTAATACTCACGTGAGACATTATACTAAATTAATTAGATAAATTAACAGGTCACTCACATCTTTTTGTCGGGAAAGCCGACTAGTGTCGATCTCAAAAGGAGACCTTCATCATCGAATCGAGCGAAACTAATCGGCTTTCCCGACAAAAAGACGTGAGTGACCTGTTTAATTTATCTAATTAATTTAGTGTTAGGTTAATGTTAAAGATTCTTCAGCTTAGTCGGTAGAGCTCTAGAGTTTCTTCCAGCTGAGCTAAACATAATTACCAAAAACTAAGCGGTAGAGTCATTTCCGCATCCAAAAAATCCAATGGTAATCGACTTCAGCTTCGGCGGTAGGCCCCCTGGTCTTGGAGCGAATAACCTTATGAAAACACATGTAACACAAAAACTACTAACGTCTAAACCGATTGTGATGATAAATATATGAAGGAAATAACATACCTACCAAATTTTATTCAGCAATATAAAGCAGAGTAGGTACGTATTTAAAAGTTATATCGTCTGTCGAAAACGATAACACAATTTTGAAGTACTAACTTCGTAAGATATTAGCGTGATATAAAAATAACAACGTCTCAATTTACAGCGATTTACTTCATCCAAAGAGGAGTAGTCGTAATATGTGTTATTGTTGGAAGAATGTAAACAGAGCCTATGCCTATAAATAACTTTTTAATTTTTCTCTGCGGGCCAACGCTCGCGGCGCCATCTTATGTCGCTATCTCCGCTTCCGTTCTAATGTCATGTCATGTCAAATCAATCGATCAATGTAACTTGCGCTTTTTCAATAAACCGTTTTATTTAATCTCTATTAATCGTATTATTTCTACAGTTATTTATTTTATGTCTGCTTTATTCTGTCTGACGGAAACACACCTATATTCGAGAAGAAATGACTGCGTGAAAACACTGGACAGTTGCGGGTCGGCTGGTTTTTCGCTTTGCTCGTGAAATCCTTAATAAGTACTATGTGGGTGGATAATACCCGAACTATGTCGCGTAGTGCTAGCGGCATTTCAGCGAATATGTCCTAGCTATATACCATAATATTATATTTTTTATCCACAGGTGCCAAACAAGTATTGGACCCATCTAATGTAAAGCCTATAACGCTTACAATAGTAGGGGTATTACTTGCGTGCTAGCATCCCCGCTACTAACTCGACATCTCTTTACATCTGATCATATCCTCACTCGTTGGAATACAACAATCCTTAACGGTATTATTATGTTACTTGGCTGCCGTCTTCGGTGAGGTGGATTCGGGTTCAGTGTGCCATACCTGTCTTTCGTTAGAGCCTTGTCTACTAATCGGCGGGGTGCATCACGTGAAGTTGAGGTTAGCTAAGACTTTAAATAGGTCACTTTTAACCCAAAATTCTCGAATATAGTACACCTGTACTGTAATGTGATTTACTGGAACTGAATGAAAATGAAAAACAGATCAAAAATCTCATACAATAAATCATGCCGAAAATTTGGGGACCGACCCGAATAGAAGATGGAATCAGGAGGCTAAGGAAGAAACAAGACAATCAAGATCCGGTGTTCGAGACCAATATCATCAGATTATACTTTACTGGCTCGGACACAAAAAAGGAATGAAGGAGGATTGTGCCTTGAAGAAATCATACTTTGTACTGACCGTCGTGTCGACAGGTTAGATGTCCCAGGTAAGAATGACAAGGAAAGCCTGGTGTCGCCTGGTCTCGGAGGCCAAGACCTACTTTGTGTTCCTGCACCAACGTAGTAAATGCCTACTTGGAAATCTACAGTAATATTCGTCTATAACAAATTCCCAATAGAACCTTATTTTAGACTGTATCAATTTGGAGTACTAAGTAGAACAACTCAATAAATGTATTACATAACACTGTTGCTAACCGAAGAATCAAATACAGGTCCAATACCATTCAACTTATTTGGCACATTTAGACTAATCTTGAGACGTTATAAAATTCTCTCCTATTTTTTGTAATACCTCTGTCTGTAGTTTTGGAATATAGGTTAGGACATTATCTTCCGATATTTTAAAAAAAAATGTTGGGGCATGTTGAAAATTTTTAACATTTTCATGTGATTATAGCTTCCTTCCTCTTTGAAAAATACGTGTGAGGCAGACGGCATAAACCAAAGTGACTGAATAAATGTTTAATTCTCTTGGTTTTCGTGATTTATTATTGCCAAATGGCATTGTGCGTCACCACTAGCTAACACCAATGTTGTTTCGAACAATGCGTTGTACTAAAATCATGGGAGTACCTCACTGGTGGAGTTATTCGCGAATAACAATCATTGTCTCGAAGAATTACTAAATAACAAGCTGATACTAAACCGGTCAAATTAAATGCCTCGTCCTGTACATGCTGTGATACAAAAGTGATCTTCGCATCTGGTCGCAGCCGCCAATATCTTACCGCGAGTCGATTCCAGAACAGACTCCCGTTTTTCCCTTTTTCCAATTTCCTGGCGCTCGAAGCGTTCGTATTTATTATTATTTGTTTTCAATTGCAAAGTAATCTACGGAGTGTGCAGCTGCGAGACGAGGCCTGAGAGACACGCCGATTATTATTTGCCAGGGACTGCTTTGTGTGAACTTAATGAAGACCGGAAAACCACGGTGATTTGGACCTTCTACGTTGTCTTGTCTGTAGTGGTATTAGTGTCACAATAGGAGCAAACGATCCAATCAGTGGAAATTCCGCACTAGGTGTAATTCCGCAATAAATTGGGTTAAGTATTGTTACAAGTTGATAATACAATATGGCTAAACCAAGCCTAACAATTTATTCAATAATCTTTTTATATTATTTTGTATGAATTTGTATGAATGGGTTATATAATAAAAACAACTCGTATAGTAAACAGATATTTTATGTTCTCTAGAAACTATTGAAATTATAAATAAATAAATAAATATTCCAGGACGAGTTACACACGGCCATCTTAGTCCCAAACAAAGCAAAGCTTGTACTGTGGGTACTAGATAACTGATATAATACTTAAATATTTATATCATTTTTTTTTTCCTTTTTTTTAAGCTATTGCATAGCTTTTATCGCGGGCTTTGAACGCGGCGACCGAATCAAGAAATTCCGTAACGAAAATAAAACCTAACACGATTTGATAACCAATGTCAAATATGACTTTCTCAGAAGTGACCGCTATGACTGAATGGATTGATGGACGGACGGACGGCAAACAAGCAAACGAACAAACGAGCAAACGGGCAAAAGGCCAAACGGCCAAACGGGCAAAGGGCTGAACGGGCAAACGAGCAAACGGGCAAACATCCAAACGAGCAAACGGGCAAACGGCCAAACGAGCAAACGGGCAAACAGCCAATCGAGCAAACGGGCAAACGGCCAAACGAGCAAACGGGCAAACGGCCAAACGGGCAAACGAGAAAACGGCCAAACGGGCATATGGCCAAATGGGCATACGGCCAAACGTATATATACATATATATTAAAAAAGAGCAAACGGCCAAACGGCCAAACGAGCAAACGGCCAAACGGGCAAACGGCCAAACGAGCAAACAAGCTAAATAAATAAATAAACAAATAAATAATTATAATTGCATAAGTTGATAAAAAATGATAAAAAATACCGCGGCAGTCCCCGAGTGCCACACTTTTTGTTTTATTGTAAATACATACATATAATACATAGAAAATACCCAGACCAAGACAAACAGACATGATCATGCACACAAATATTTGTCTTGTGCGGGGATCGAACCCGCGACCTCGGAGTCAAAGTGGCCATTGCTAACCATTTGACAACCGAGTTCGTCTATTGAACACAATACCAATTAGCAATGGCTCTGCAATGTTGATGATTTTGGTGAGGATCAAGAATTCAAAACCCTTTCCAATGGGTAGACGATGGTGTAATTAGGATTTGGCTCAAAAAGGTTGAAAGAATACGCGACCAGCAAATGTTAGCCGTATAGTTCGAAAACCATCGTTGTATCGATTTGTCTTACGATAAAGTGGCCATTGCATGCTCTGGCTTCCGCCAACTCACAATTAAGCAGCATGGCGAAGTACGTCCTAAATCCCTTCAATTGTTGGTGAGGCTCGTATCCCAGTAGAGAGATGTATATGAGTTGAAGCAAATCGATCGCTTAATATGATTTTAATAGGACCATCAACTTCCTAACGAAACACTAATCTACTAGCAAGTTCTAACATTAATTTCTAAACACGAAACAGAAATTTGTTATTGAAAAATAACAGTTAGTCTTACATTACCCAGTATGCCTACTCTACAACTAAATTCATGTCATCAACTGATCATTAGCGAGTGTTGTAAGCACGTGAAGTAGAAAATTACCGGTGTGCTCCAAACTTTACCTTGACCTTAAGGAAAATTGCTCAGTTCGGGAACTTGTCTAGAATATTGTTCCAATTTTTTTACTAATGTAAAAAAGTGTTTCTCAGGGTATAAGAACTTCTATGTCTGTTTGCTTACGGACAATACCATTCAACTTATTTGGCACATTTAGACTAATCTTGAGACGTTATAAAATTTCTCTCGTAATTTTTGTAAATGTTTAATTCTCTTGGTTTTCGTGATTTATTATTGCTAGATGGCATTGTGCGTCACCACTAGCTAACACCAAGGTTATTTATTTTATTGATTTTATTTTATTCCTATTGGTTTATTTCTAATAACATAAATTCTCTTAGATGAGAATTGGAATTTAAAATGTAAGTGGCTCACCACGATCTCTCTCTCGAGAACTAAAGCCAACCTCACCTGCACGTGGTCCACCATGCCGACTAGCGAAAGAGTCTCTGGCAAAAAAGGTAAGGTACAGCGTATTTATAAGCTGCCTGATTGAGGCAGCGCCTCCACCTCAGAGAATACCGCAGCCAAATGACAATTCCCTTGAAGGTTCCTCAAGGGTCCTGCGAGAGAATTAGAGCGCCAGAAAAGAAGAGTGTATATAGTGCATTGGCAGCGGGGGTGGCAGCGTGCGAGCGACATTTTCTGGTACGAGCATTAATATGGCTACAGTAACCGCTTCACGTCGGTCCCGGTCGTTGTGTAAAGTGGACTTTAGATGGCCGTTGTGTCAAGTCAGTGGCCAGTAAGTTTAGGTGGCTTGAAAACGCCGGCCTTCGCCGACCCACAGTTGAGCAGCATGATGTATCTCTAAACCCCTTGGATTGAGGGGAGACCCGTATCCCAGCAGTGGGATGAATAAGGGTTGACGACGGCAGTGTGGAACAGCCCCCTACAAGATGGTTCGACGATCTGTTAAAGATTCAAGGAGAATGCAAAATGCACAAAATCGATTATCGTGGAAATGTATTTACGAGGTTTAAGTTCAGCAGCGATCCTTTGACTAAAATGATGCATATAAGTATTTATGACACTAAGTTACGAGGAGACAGAAGCTATATGCAAATGCATTTGCCAACGTCTGCTCAATAGTGGGCATCACACCAAATATTATATTATCCTATGTACTCTGTACTAGACACACTTTAAATTTCAATTTTTATACATACTTTCATAGTTCTTGCACACCATACAATATAATACACAATTCATACATGTCGTACACCACACAGATTACATACAGAGCACACATAGTTACACTTAGTTGAGCTATTTATTAGTTGAGCAACTTGATTGATTTACTAGTTTTATATAAATAAAACATGTAATAGGTACATATCAACACCTAATTGTTATGGTGGAGCAGAGTTTCCTAGCACAAGTATATATGTAGATGTTGACGAGCTCGGTGGCGTAGCGGTCAATGACGCGGCTTCGACACCAACGCTCGTGGGTTCGATTCCCACACAGGACAAACATTTGTGTGCATGAACATGTCTGTTTGTCTTGGTCTGGGTGTTTTCTATGTATCATAAGTATGTATTTACAAAAAAAAATGTTTTTATCAGTTATCTAGTACCCATAACACAAGCTTCGCTTACTTTGGGTCTGGGTGGCGCTGTGTAATTTGTCTGACACATATTATATTATATACTTAAAAGGAGACTCCAATCACAAATTATTTGTTCACAAAACTGCACCAAATAAAGATATTGTGTATTTTGTATTTTTGTATGTATGGAATGTTAGTGGTTTCACATTCTTGTTTAAAAGCCAACATCAACCTCAAAATGATGCTGTACACTGCCAACTATTGACCCATGCTATGGCAAAGAAAGAGGTAAGGAGTACTGAAATTCAATATTTCATTATTGCCTTCCTCTTTTTTTGTATGTAGCCCAACTAGGTAAGTATTTACTTCAGTCGTATAGAAAATTTGAATCAAATAATAGCCCCGAGTCCCTGGGAGTTGTTTTGTTCCGGCGAGTGAGCGATTGTCAGTTAATGGCGTATTACTAATACTACTTAGATTACAGTGTTTAAGACGACAAAAAATGTATCACAACGTAGAAATTAAATATCAATAAACCGGACAAGTGCGAGTCGGACTCGCCAACCGAGGGTTCCGTACGTAGGATCATTATAAATAGTTCAGGAATCAAACCCCCTATTTTTTAAGATTTAATTACAAATGTATAGTTTTGAGATTTATTCTTGTACTTGTACTCTATAACGATGTTACTTGCCAAATTTCATAGTTCTAGGTCAACGGGAAGTACCCTATGAGTTTTGATTCTCTTGAGAATATTTTTTTTACGTAAACTTAGCAGTTTGATTTTTTACAACTTCATGGGACCGCAGACCTGAGTATACAGTTCGAATTTTAGCTTGCTACCTCCAGGCATTCTCGACTTAGAGGGTCTTGACAGACAGATAGACAGGCAGACAGACAGACAGACGGACAACACAGTGATCTTATAAGGGTTCCGTTTTTCCTTTTGAGGTACGGAACCCTAAAAAGCGTATAATTATTACCAAGACGTTATTGGAACGAAGTTCCTTAAGGGGCGTTGCGGAAGGGTACCCCAGCTGGCAAAAAACGTCCGTAATGTTAAAAAAAAACCGTAAGATTTTTATTATAATATATCTATGTATGATGATAAATAAAATAAAGGTGTTAAGATAATTTTGTAAAGTAGTTTTTTAGTTTATTTCTTTCTTTATTATTTTAATTATTTTTTGTTTATATCAGGTATTTATAAATAACATATTAGTTATATCCCACAAATGTTTGGTATGATCCACTTGCCTATTCATGAAATCCTCTCAGATACTCTAAGGTTGGCTGGAAGAGATCCCTGAGAGGGATAAGTCCGCCTTTGTACTTTTCCTTTAACTTACTATGTTGTAAATTTTTACGCCATTCTGCCAGCAGTACCAGTAATGTATCGCTTTAGAAATACACTTCACATCTGATGTGATTGATTCAGGCGAGCTGTATGCTGGCTTGGTACCCGAAATGGTATAATAAGAACTAGAATTTTAAAGTTGAAAACTTATAAAATGTCGTGTACCATAATGAATAAACGAGTTCCTTTTAGTAACAGTAGAATTTTAAAACTCCAGCGTTAATTAATTTTAACGAGAACTTTTTAATTGTATTTTTTTTAACTCAATGGAAATATGTCTGTGAAAACAACGCGAAGAAACTAAATATTAATATTTTCAGTATTTTTAAAAGCTGGTATGTCAAAAAAATTATAGTTCTTATAAGGGGTCCAAGACACGGTGCCTATGTTTCAAATAAAATAAAATAAAGTAGTTAATAATTTCATTTCATTTTACCTTTTAGCACACCCCGGCCACTCCATACAAATGTCGCGTGGTTTACTACTACATAAACAACAATGTCTGTGCAGATCGTGAATGAGCGTGTGTGCGTGTGGCGCCATACAAACTGTTCCAGATTTGTCTCAGAGGGGAGGTGTGGTTGACATGATAGAGCGGCAGGGAGAGGCCATACTGTACGTAGTACTAATACTTATACTGTGCTATTAGTTAATTATATACATATAAAATATTAGTAATTTCAACAAAGAGATCGATAGACGCATTCGACTGGGCTGGGCGAGCTTTTGGGAAGCTTCTGCACATCCTCACCGCAGATATACCCCAATGTTTGAAGACCTAAGTTCAATCAGTGCGTCCTCACCGCTATGACCTACGGTGCAAAGACTTGGGCGCTGACCGTTGGACTGGATCACAAACTAAAGTCGTACAGCGAGCGATGGAGAGAGCAATGCTTGTCGCAAGAGGCTTAATTCCAGACATATAAAACGCTAATGAACTTTAGCAGGACTGAAGAATTCCAAACTAGTCCCAAACTAAGCAAAGCTTGTACTATGGGTACTAGATAACTTATATATGTATGTACGAGTATATACTTAAATACTTTTTTTTTTAAATCCATACATGTAATACATAGAATACACCCAGACCAAGACAAACAGACATGTTCATGCACACAAATGTTTGTCTTGTGCGGGGATCCCATAACCTCGGAGTCATAGTGGCCATTGCTAACCATTCGACCACCGAGCTCGTCAAGTACAGTGGTTCATCATTACCTTCATAAAAAAAATTTTCGTATATGGATACGGCCAGTGTACTCAACCGGGTACAGTACTTAACTAAGTGTAAAATCTTTGTACTATATTATATCAATATTTGTTTATTGTTTTTAAATAAATTCTTTAAATTTAATTCCGTCTAAACTTAGCCATAGTAAAAATAAAGATTTAAAAAACTAAATATAAACTTTATTTTTACTATTTAGCCATAGTAAAAATAAAGTTTATTTTTACTTTAGCCATAGTAAAAATAAAGTTTATTTTTACTTTAGCCATAGTAAAAATAAAGTTTAGTTTTAGTATGACTTAGCCGTTATGGTAGCCGGTGGTCGAATGGTTAGCAATGGCCACTTTGACTCCGAGTTCGCAGGTTCGATTCCCGCACAAGACAAACATTTGTGTGCATAAACATGTCTGTTTGTCTTGGTCTGGGTATTTTCTATGTATTATTAGAAAAAAAATGTATTTAAGTACATTTATCAGTTGTCTAGTACCCAGACAACTGATAAATGTACTTTAATACATTTTTTTTCTAATAATACATAGAAAATACCCAGACCAAGACATAACACAAACTTTGCACTTAATTTGGGACTAGATGGCGCTGTGTAAATTGTTCAGAAATATTTATTTTATTTATAACTTCTATTGATAAGCGATTGTTCTACGATTATTACATACATAAATTACATTGTTAATACATTTATATGTGGACGAGAGGCAAAGTTATATCTTCATTAAATTGGTACTCAAAAGTCTGCATCTGATTGAGTAGGTAGTTACTTGCAATAAAGTTACATTTTAGAAATCGCTGGCAAATGGAGTGCTCCATTGAATCAAACTTTACGATTACGGATAACCCCTATTCCAAATCGATACTAACGAATCACGACACTAAACTTTAAGGGTACATTCCAATGTTATGTGATTGAAAGTAAATTTGTTCTAGCTATCTAGAATAAACTAATGTTTGAATTAGGGCAGGCTGATTAATTATTGAATAGGGATCAATTTAAAATGGAGCTACTTTAAGTTATGGACGTCACTTTGTATTAGTTATTCCAAGGACAGTGAGGGCGATGTCCCAGTCTAGTTTGTAATTATTTTGGGGAATAATGTATCTGCAGGTCGTGTATGGGGTAGGCATTTTGAAGTATCTATATTTCGATGTATCGATATTTTTAATGCGATACATCGATATTTCTAGCCGATATATTTTGATCCGATATATCGATATCTCAATATGAAATATCCAATATCGAAAATTGTATCAAAAACGATATTTTTTTTTATTTATGCAACTATATATACTGGCCGTGTGGTTTCCAGCAGACTAGAATAGAATCACTCTGTCTCTTTCCGTAGATGTTGTACAACTAAGGGAAATACATTATAAAACATCCATCAGGCCTCTCCAACCCGTCTGGCCAGCGTGGGGAGTGTAGGCCAAATCCTTCTTCTGTCTGGGACGAACGAGAGAGGGTCGTGCTCATGTAGTGGAGACTAAAGTGACCTGATGATGATGATGATGTAACTATATTCCCTAGAATCTAAAACCGTAAAGGAATGAACGGAAAAAAGTAACTGTATTGGGAACTGAACAATTGGGTCATGACATCTGGCGGTTGAAATTATAACTATCAATAGCTTATATTGTCTTTGCATTAGCATTTGTGAAATTTGTTGTCACTAATTCATATTTGGTGTCGAAAATAGCTTACATAGAAATGTATAAGCCACTCCTATGTGTACATTTCTATATAAGCTATTATAGGCATTTTTTTTTAAGACATTCCTATGTGTTGGTTCCCAATTGTTGATAATTTTTTGGATAGACACAAGACATCGACCTCTGCTCCTTCAGAAAAAGTGCTTTTGCTGTTAATTTGGCAGTTCCTAACAATAGGACCCGCCTGATAGCGGAGTATGTTAAGAGCAGAGCTTTTCTACTTTCGCTACAGGACAAATATAACTGGTTTGCCTGATAATTTTTTTAAAAAATTTTGGTTAGATAGCTTTTTCGTTTTTGAAATTTTTACCCGCGACGGAACGGAGACGGTATATGCGTTTAGGGTGCTAGGATGTTTGTGCAAATAAATGTTTCCATTTATCTCCGAAACTACGAGTCCGATTTAGATGCGGTTTTCAGTTATGGGTTCGGTTTTGATTGGTGCATGTTCTTAGGTAGGTGTTACGGTGACAACTCACCAGGGGGCGCTGCAGTAAGCATTTGTTTGTGAAATCAATGTTGCCATTTATCTCCAAAAGTACGAGTCCGATTTTAATGCCGATTTTAGTCATGCGTTCGGGTTTGATTGGTGCATGTTCTTAGATAGGTGTTACGGTGACAACTCACCAGAGGGCGCTGCATTAAACATTTGTTTGTGCAACCAATATTGCCATTTATCTCCAAAACGACTAGTCCAATTTTGATGCGGATTTCAGTGATGGGTTCGGGTTTGATTGGAGCATGTTCTTAGATAGGTGTTAGAGTGACAACTCACCAGAGGGCGCTGCAGTAAAAGTTTGTTTGTGCAAAACCAAAACTACTAGTCTGATTCTGATGCGGTTTTCATTTGTAATACCTATGCTTGCTCTTTAAAAAGTTTGAAATAAAACCAAAATTAAAAATTTTGAAAAAACCCACGACGATTAAAACGTAATTGAAATAGGATAAAATAATTTTGAAACCCCCGACTTAAAGAATGTATGCTATGAACTTAATAAAAAAACCCAAGAAAATCCGCCGGGGGCTGCCATCTCTAGTTTTGATTTCAACATAAATATAAATAAGTATACAAGTTACTATAAAACTGTCAAATTACTCGTAGTTCATTAAATGGCAGCCCCAACGGATTTTCTGGGGTTTTTTTATTAAGTTCATAGCATACATTCTTTAAGTCGGGCGTTTCAAAATTATTTTATCCTTTTTCAATTACGTTTTAACCGTCGTGGGTTTCTCAAAATTTTTAATTTTGGTTTTAATGCAATTATTGCCTAATAAAAAAGAACACTGATTGAGCTACATTTACTATTATTTTAAAAACACAAGACCTTACAGACCGTTGACTGTACATATAAATAAATTTTAAAATAACTATGGAGATATAATTTATTGCATATAAAATCGATATCTTCGCTAAAAACTGTTTTGTATCCATATTTTTCTCATTTGTCAATAAATTGTTATTAATAATTGTTTTAATTGAGATCGGCAAATTTTGGTAGGTAAACTTTTTTATTTTAACTTTCAACAACATAATAAAAAAAGGTCTCATGAAAAACATTTTTTTTTTTTTGTATTACGGCACTCCACTAATATGTAAATCTCACTCTTCCACGTCCATTCATACAAATTTTATTTCACAAACAAAGTATGTTGCAAATTGTTATTGTGATTTGACTCATAAGTGTTTAAAATATCAGCTAACTGTAATTTTTTTTTTTTTTTTTTTTATACTATGTCGGGTGGCAGACAAGCATACGGCCCGCCTGATGTGAAGTGGTTACCGTAGCCATATTAACGCTCGCAACATAAAATATCGCTCGCGCTCCGCCACCCCCGCTGCCATCGCAGCATCTCCTTCCTTTCTGGTGACTTCACTCACTCGCAGGAACACAACAGCCCTCAAGGGAACCGTTATTTGGCTGCGGTATTCTGTGAGGTGGAGGTACATTCCCCAGTCGGGTAGCTTACAATTACGCTCCCTACCTCTCTTTTCGCCAGAGCTTCGTTTGTCAGTCAGCAGGGTGCACCGCGTACAGGTGAAGTTGGCTTTGGTTCAAAGATGTTGTTGAACCACTTACACCCCAAATATAAAGTAAATACTTCTCACCCTACGTAGTGTAAATAAATAAATTGAACAGTCGCGGGACGCCTGCGGGACGTGACATGTATGCCTTAGTCGGATCGTCAAACCGACCTGAAGATCTCCAAACCGAATGGGGAGAGAGCAATGCGTCAACAGCCGGCCTCACTCGCCCTATTAAACAATTCCAATTCAATTTAAAAAATAATAATATCGATAAAATAATAGGATAAGACAAAATAATATCATACTGTTAAAGAAGTGTACGCAATATTTCATAACATTGGCCTAATTTTCAGAGCCTATTTAACTTTTCAACCCAATCCTACTTGTCATTAACAAAGTTATACAAAAGTTCAACTCTTAAATGAACTTTAAGCCCGTTTCATCATTAACGGGCTGTCAGCTAAAGACGCCGAGCCACGTATCAGAGATATTAAAAGTATCAAAGTCTCGTAATGACAGATTCCCATCGCATCATTTTGACTTCACAATTTTAGCTGAAAGGAAATAAATTACAAGTAATATTAAATTTATAGGTAGCTTTTGGAAAGCTGTTTTCTCACTGAGCGTAGTATCAAAGTTGTAGTTGACGGAGCATGCTCGTATCCACTATCCTTGAATGCAGGCGTATCGCAAGGCAATATATTTTACGCAACATTCATTGCTTATACGTAACATTCATTGCTATGCGGATGATAGTAGAGTAGACGTAAGATAATGTTTCTCTCGATTGAGTCGATGCTGACCATTGGGCTGGTTCACAGAATAAAAGTCGCACAGCGAGCGAAGAAGAGAACAATGCTTGGGGTTTCTCTAAAAACTACCGAACTGATTCTGTTGCCCAACGAACCTATTTCTATTTGTGAATTCATTTTACGTACCTACCATACACACACTATATCAAGACTAACCTCAGGAGCTGTCTCTATCTGTATGCAAAGTAAACGATATGAAAGATTCCCTTAACCCAGCCAATAATGTTTTAAGCATGAAGCTCTTACTCTCCATGTGCGTATGATCGTCGAAGTCAAAAATTTTGCTATGCCCTCTTAGTACATAGTTAATGCAAAGGCAGGCGTCAAGATGCCCCGAGAAATCCTTTCTAGATTATATAATATCATTATGCAAATCTGTTTGATAAACTATTGTCTGCCTCTTGGCGTTTCGTTACATTGATTTGTGAAGACGAATAGTGGGTATGGAGATTTTCTTGAATTTTTATTTTCTCGAATTTATTTTATAGCTTGGTAGCTGTAGGGGATTAGAGGTCTTGTGTATCTCTTGCTAAAAATTAAGATTATTTGTGTACAAATACAAAGCGAAGTCCGCCTGATGAACCGTTTGTCCGCATAGACTTCGTAAAGTATACTATACTAACTGTTAATCGCGGTTTCGGCTGCGCGGACATTACTTTAATAAAACTTTTTTCTCCCTGGAATAAGATCTTTTACCAGAATAAAAAGTACCTACCCTATGTAATTCTCAAAACCTTAATCTAACGCAGTAAACAAAACATATCACTCCATTGGTTCCTTTCTACTGGGTGTAAGTTTAAACAAACTGCGCTAAATTTTAAGTTAAACCTTTCGTAAAACTATTGCGCAAACAACAACCATTTTCATGCGGTAGTTATTGTGTAAAGTGCGTACAAACATCGAGCAAAAAAAAGTCTATTGTTTACTAATGTAAATGCAACTAAGAATACGAAAGAATAACACTTTCATTCTCACTACATGTGGAAAACACACATTTTGTTTATGAAAGTAAATATTAATTTTATAAATTTTACTATTATTTTATAGTATTTGGTTTTTATTAGTAGTCTGACATAAATATATAGTAATAAATTATTGTTCATTAATGTATTTGCATCCCAAATATTGGTGTGACACGATTGTCCTGTATTTGTTTGGATATGCTTTATTATCTATTTCTATCCACCGTGTTAGTGCAAATAAAGACATTTTATTTCAATAAAATCCGAAATTAAGTAATCAATTAGTAACAAAGACCGAAAAATGTATTTCGCGCGTTTGTTTTTATTTTTCTCAATTTTTTGGAAAGCTTTCGGAAAACTTCGGTACATCTTCACCGCATTCACCGCAGGGATACCTCAACCTATGCCTCAACGCTTGTAAACTATAGTCTCCAACTAGTGCGTCCTCCCCGCTGTGACCTACGGTGCAGTGACTTGGACACTCACCGTCGAGCTGGTTCATAAGCTACAAGTCGCACAGCGATCTATGGTTAGGGTTATGCTCGGAATCTCTCTCAGGGATCGAATCAGGAAAGAGAAAATCAGACAAAGAACCAGAGTTATCGACATAGCTTTCAAAATCAGTAAGCTGAAGTGGCAATAGACCGGTCATATTTGCAGAGTCAGCGATGGCAGATGAGGGAGGAAAGTTCTGGAGTGAAGGCCCCATATGTCGCAACGAAGCATTAAGTGATCGTTATGTAGCTGCGGTACTGTGTGTTTTCCAGTGGGTGCTTATAAATACGCTGCCATAAGTCTCTTTCACTAGTCAGCAAGGTGCGTCACATGCAGGTGGGGTTGGGTTTGGCTCTAAATAAGCCCCCCCCCCCCCTCCCCCCATGACTTACTTGTTTGCATCTTATTGCAATAAAGTTTATAAACAAAGACTTACATACCCTTACCCACAAACACTGGCCATGTCTGTACCTAATAAGTCGACCTACAACTCGCCTGGGTATTCGAATAAATAAGCGAAAAACTTCCGATACCAGATACATGATAATATTTCCAACTACTTGTACGAAACTTGGATAAAAGCCTCTGAAACGGGTCGGACGTTTTTGAGAGTTTTTCAAATTTCATACCCGAGGGATGATGGTGCGGTGCTTGTGTATTTTTATCGGCGTTTTTATTTGGGCTACGGTCGATTGAGGGATGCGTCGAACACTTTCTTTCATAAAGAAGAAAATTGCCTCTTCTGTTTGTAACAATTGTTATTTACATACTCGTATCGTTAATAAATTTGATATTAGGTCTGTTATGGAGATATAATAATGTAACTGGTATCTTTTCATTTATTACTTACAATAAAGTTTAGAGGTTTAAGAGGCTCACCACAATTTTCAGCCTCCATAGAGATCAAATCCAACTTCATCATAATCAAGTCCATTATGACATATAATATATTATATTAGGTTGGGGAAAAAGTCTTTTCGTATTTTATATGAAAATTCAAAACATTTTTAATAAAGTTTATTTACATTTAACTAAAGTATGTAGGTGCCATTTTGTTCGATAACTTTTGGCCATCTTGTAGGTAGAGACATGATCCCATTACTATAGAAATTTTGGGACTTCTGTTCAAAAAACCACGACAAGTGGTTTTGGCAGTCTTCTCGTGATGGTAACCTGACATTGCCTAAAGAATTCTGAAGAGACCGAAACAGGTGGAAATCAGAAGGTGCAAGGTCAGGACTATACGGCGGATGCATTAACACCTCCCAGTCAAACTCTCTTAATTTTTGCTGAGTGGCTAAAGATGTGTGAGGTCTAGCGTTATCATGATGAAAAATCACACCCCTTCTGTTAATTAATTCCGGCCGCTTTCTCTCAACTTTTTGCTTTAATCTCATCAGTTGTTCACAGTAGAGTTCAGAATCGATAGTCCTGCCTGGCGGTAACAGCTCATAATGAATAATACCCTTCCAGTCCCACCATACACACAGCATCACCTTGTTGCGGGTTAACCCGGGTTTTGCCAGAGTCTGTGAAGCCTGACCGGCCTTTGACCACGACCTTTTTCGCACGTTCTTGTCGTACGTGATCCACTTTTCATCACCAGTTATAAGCTTCTTCAAAAACTGTTCGCTTTCATTACGTCGTAGTAAAGAATCGCAAATGAGTACACGGTTCATTAGGTTTCTTTCAGTGAGATCGTGAGGCACCCAAATATCGAGCTTTTTAGTGTACCCAGCTTTTTTCAATTGCGCCAAAACTGTTTTGCGGTCAATTCCTAATTCTTCAGCTACGTCGTAACTACTGATATGCCGCTCTTGCTCCACTTTTTCAAAAATGGCATCCATTTTATCCGTAACAGGGCGACCAGAGCGACGTGCATCTTTCACATCAAAATTTCCTGATTGAAAACGCTTAAACCAAATTTGTGCTACTCTCACAGACACTGCACTAGGTCCATAAACGTCACAAATTTTATTCGCAGCTTGCGTTCCATTTTTACCTTTTTTGTAGTAAAATTTTAAAATGAATCGAATTTCTTCATTAGATTCACTCATCTTGACAGTAAAAAAAACAAGTGAAAATCACACATTTACCTAATTTGAATTTGGAATTATCTTTTTTAAAATATAAACTTTTTAAAGATATCAAAACCTGCCAGACACAAATGGTATAACCAAAGAGATTTTATTACAAGTTCATACATACTATAATGCGAAAAGACTTTTTCCCCTACCTATTATGAATAGACAATGTAATTATTTGAATAGACAACGATATATTCACACGTTGCCCATATTGGGAAATATATAAATTATATAAGTGAAACTAAAAAAATGTAACATGTGTACCTATTTATTACCTTGTTTTTGTGAATAAACGAATTGTATCTTATCTATCTTCTGCACGCGGTACACCGTGCCGTCTAGCAAAAGGGGCTCTCACAAAAGAGAGGTAGAAGGTACAGCGTATTTAAAAATAAACAAAAAAAAAGACTGTTCCTGAAGGCTTTCATGACATAAATGTTCGGAGATACCGCACAAAAATGTTAAAAATACATACTGTCGATGTAGTTCTTTTCGTGAATTGGTAACAAAAATAGCGACAATAGACTCAAATTCCAAAGATACGGCAGTTCTCGTGATCGAAATCACAGCCCGAGAGCAAACTCCGCGGCACACCTGCCCAAATCAATTTTCTGGTGTGCGGGCACACTGCTTTGTTCTTTTCCTGCGAATATTGGAGCTTACACAGTGACGACATGCTGGTACAAGTACTTATATAAGGGTGCTTGCTTGTTTGTAACGTCTTTATTGCATTAAATATTACATAATTCAGATTGTATTTGTTGTTGACATAGTATACAAGGGCGGACTATAAGGGATCTCTTGCAGTCAAGCTTTGACTTTTTTTTTTATACTACGACGGGTGGCAGACAAACATACGGCCCGCCTGATGGGAAGCGGTTACCGTTTAAAAATTAACGCTCGCAACTTAAAATATCGCTCGCGCGCCGCCAATCCCGCTGCCAACGCGGCATCTCCTTCCGTTCTGGTGACCTGACTTACTCGCAGGAACACAACAACCCTCAAGGGAATTGTTATTTGGCTGCGGTATTCCGTGAGGTGGAGGTACATTCCCCAGTCGGGTAGCTTACAATTACGCTCCCTGCCTCTCTTTTCGCCAGAGCTTCGTTTGTTAGTCAGCAGGGTGCATCACGTGCAGGTGAAGTTTGCTTTGGTTGAAAGATGTTGATGAACCACTTAGACCCCAAACTTTTGTTACTTTAACAAATTTGCTGTTTACAGTCCAAGGTATTCTTAGCATTAGTGTCCAGCACCACAGCCTTCAATGCTAATTCTCTTGGGAAAATAGAAGTATCCCTTTGCCTTCTGTCCTCGCCATTTTAGAAGTTATTTAGACACCAAGGCCACTGCTGCTTAGTTGATTATTATTACAATACAATAGAAATAAATATTGTCTATAAATATAAAGTACTAACTTTTCTATACCTAAGTTATTGGAGGTGACTTAGAAGTCACTAACATGTTCTACAAAGGCATAACTTTAAACTTGTTCTTTCAAAACACCATAAAAGTTTCAAGTTTTTTCATAAAACTAGATTTACTTGGATTTACAAGCGAAACTTCGTAACCAATAAGTATTAAAACTAAGCTCGTAAGATATAAATTTCAGCATCACTTTATTTGTTGCATTAATAGGTATTTGTTACTTCACCGTACAACTCCTACAGCATGAAATTTTTGTTCGATGTATGGACATATTCTTTCGACGAATAAACGGCTGAACGGATTTTGTCGAAGTTTCATAATGTTTTAATAAAACACATATACTGTTCCACGTAATTACATTTATTTTTACGAACCAGTTTCGCCGCTAAGGCATTATCAAGGTATGCAGATGGTGTTTGTGTTTCTACTCTGAGTACTTACTTGCTTACCTTGATAATGCCTTAACGGCGAAACCGGTCGGTAAAAATAAATGTAATTACGTGGAGCAGCACAGCTGCTTTATTATAACATTATGATAATAGTGTTCCACCAAGTTTCAACAATGAAAAGTTTCAATTTTGTCGAAGTTTCTTTTGAATATGAATGGAATTCGGTGGTCAAATAGACGACGAACTCGGTGGTCGAATGGTTAGCAATGGCCACTTTGACTCCGAGGTCGCGTGTTCGATTCCCGCACAAGACAAATATTTGTGTACATGAACATGTCTGTTTGTCTTTGTCTGGGTATTTTCTATGTAAGATATGTATTTATTTACAAAAAAAAAATGTATTTAAGTATAATATCAGTTATCAAGTACCCATAGCACAAGCTTTGCGCTTAATTTGGGACTAGATGGCGCTGTGTAAATTGTCCAGAAATATTTATATTTATATTTAATTGACACAGAAGACTTTTTTAATATACCTAGTGTGCTAAAATCACTCTACCTCGCCTAATGAAAAGCGCAAGTGAAATCCAAATGTCAGGATCGCCATCACTGCAGTTAGCCCTGTACACTTCTTCCTCTCCTTGACGGTCCAAATGCGTCCTTCTATCTTCGTCTATATGGCCCAGGATTAAACGAGCAGTGTATTACGTGTGCCGGTAGAGAATTGAACTGCCAAGTTTTTGGTGTGTGAGGGTTACAACTGTAACTTATGAGGACAAGATTTCAAACCAATACGAGCGGCAGTAAAATGGAAGAGAAGAGACAAGATTAAAGAGCTCTTCAGAACATTCCTGACGGCCGTCGTCTACCAGTATTTGTCCCACTGCTGGGATACGGGTCTCTCCTCAATTATATTACAAAATTACTATTACAAAATTACATATTATTACAAAAGAGAGCCATTAGATCAATTTACAATTTGGGTTCTAGGGATTCACTCCGTGAGTTATTTAAGGAGATAAACATCCTCACTGTCGCTTCTCAATATATTTATGTAAATATTATGTACGTCCGTAAAAATATTTCGAATTTTACAAAAGTTTGTGATATAACTAATGTCAACTTGCGGAACAAAAACAAATTGGTTATTCCAAAACATAGACTGGGGAAGGTCAATAATTCGTTTGTCGTAAATTGCATCCGCTACTACAATAAGTTGCCGGAATCGGTCCTGATTTTACCCGACACTAAATTCAAACAGTTTATTAAGACCACCTTATGTAAAAAGGCTTACTACAGGACCGACGATTACCTTAATGATAAAAATGTATGGCAAATTCTCGGCACAGGATGTGAAGCACAGGCGTCTTATCTTTACAAGTAGTATTGTGGATATACATATTTAGACTTTATACAATATGTATATACACTCTATACTATGATTTTTTATATTTTAATTTTTTTTACTATTTTATTTTACTTATTTTTTTATTTTTTATTTTCTCTCTTATTTTGGTTGACATACCATTTTTTTATTGTACATTGACATTCTTTTTATTGTATTATGATAATATTGTATGGCTATTTAAAAAAAAAAAGACCTATATTGACAGAGTTTCTTTCGGCATTTCTTCTCGTCAATGGTCATTCCGAAATGCTGGTAGATAAAAAAATATACCTAATTGTAAAAGACGTGTCTAAGTGCCCGCGAGGGCCCACAGAATAAAGAATTTTGACTTTGACTTTGACTGACTTTGACTATAAGGGGTTAAAGCATATTTCCGACGGTAAATGATACTCTTATTACATAGAAAAGGAAAAAATAGAGCGCGTAACATAACTCATTTAAATATGTAATTTTTTACTGTTCAGTTTCATAACTTTTAATTCATTTATTTCCATATTTTTTAATTCATTTATTTTAACAAGTCGCACATCTAGATAAAAAGTAGCATAATTCAAAATCATCCACAATCGATTTATTGCAATCACCGTAATCTGCGTCAAAAGCTACAGGATCTTCGAAGTCACCAGTGCAAAAATATCCTTCAATAAAGTGTAAGTAATGCTGTAAGTAAGTTTTTCAGAGTTGCTCTAGAGCACCGCCCGCCAACATCAATAACACATTACCAGTGACGATAATGTCAGCCGGACGAGAAGACGCTGTCAATGCGCACAAAGACTCGATTATTTCGACTTAGTTTTTTATTCATGGTTAACCGAAGTAATTAACCGTGAATTAATTTCAATTTTGGGGTGTAAGTGGCTCATCTACATCTTTGAACCAAAGCCAACTTCACCTGCACGCGGTGCACCTTGCTGACTGACAAACGAAGCTCTGGCGAAAAGAGAGGTAGGGAGCGTAATTGTAAGCTACCCGACTGGGGAATGTACCTCCACCTCACAGAATACCGCAGCCAAATAACAATTCCCTTGAGGGTTGTTGTGTTCCTGCGAGTGAGTGAGGTCACCAAAAAGGAAGGAAGGAGATGCTGCGTTGGCAGCGGGGGTGGCGGCGCGCGAGCAATATTTTATGTTGCAAGCGTTAATATGGCTACGGTAACCGTTTCACATCAGGCGAGCCGTATGCTTGTGCGCCACCCGACGTAGTATAAAAAAAAAAAAAAAAAAATACTGTGCTATTTACAAGGGAATGGCCGGAAGCGGCTGGATACGGAAAGCGGAGGATCGCTTATGGTGGAAAGTATTAGGGAAGACCTATGTCCAGCAGTGGATAGATACAGGCTGATGATGAATGTGGTATTTGTGATTAGAATTATCTTCTTTTTCGGGCAGTCCTTAAATTATTTCAGTTAAACGGGTATTGTTTACAAAAGTGAGTATTTTTATGGTACTAACTAAAAATAGTTTAATATTGGTGAAAATAATTTACATAGTTTGAGTTAGTATTTCGGGGTTAGGGTATTGTGAAATACCCAATCAACTCAAATCAAATGAGCCTAAGAGACTAAAGAAAGTGGAGCTTCAAGAGAACTCAGCAACGAACGAGCATCAAGGTGATGGAGAAACCACGGAGTTATCTTGCATATTTTGTATATCTGTGCTTATTTTGTAACTTCTATTTTGTATTTTGCTTGCTTATTTTGTTCGGGTTCAACCATCGTACATCTCACTGATTAGCAGCGAAATTAGCGTAGACGATGATTCGAATGCAGATTCGCTCTTCAACCGACCTCAATTCATAAATTACATATAAAATATACATAACATTATTTCAATGCACCACTCTTTTTGAAAAATTATAAAAAATACTCGTAGATATTAAAAGTGCATCAATTCAAAATGTTTCCCTAATATGGAATCAATTTGAGTTGATAATATTATTAAACAATATTTTAACCACATTTATTAAATTAACATGAAAAATATGAATTAAAAAGTGAACGTATATTTAAAAGTAATTGAGCAAATAAATATCTTAGTAGAATAATAATAATATACTACATTAAGTGACAATATTTTGAATTGAACAAATATATTTTTTTTTTCTATAATAGAGGTATATTTTGAGTTGTACTGCTCTTTATCATGGTGTATGATGTCATACTAGAGATATTCCTAATTTTAAATTTGTATGAAAACTAATATTATTAATATTCGCCCAAATTATCATATTAAGCTTTGAAAACAGACCTATCTGTACAACATCTTGTCTACAACATTGACATATATATGCAACCTAAAAAGTTCACTTTCAATTAATACATTTCGAATGTTTTCACGTAGCAAACATTTTAAATCACGATTTTTCGTGAAAAATGGTGGCATTTATGACGACTGGTATTTACAATGTCTATTGAAAGCTTCGATGTAATCGTTTCAAATAATTCCAGCTCAATATTTTCGAGTTATTACTTTCGTACATTGCATTTTTATTTTTGAAATGCAGCTTTTTGCGACTTTTGCCTGACTGCAATAGTTTTATCATCTGTATGCGCCATGCTCTTTATTATTTCTTATCAATTAAAGTTCTGGTGAATTTAATCATCATTTAGGGTCAAAGACTATGTAATATCTATATATGTCAAATTACTTGAATTTTGGGGTGTAAGTGGTTCGTCAATATCTTTGAACCAAAGCCAACTTCACCTGCACGTGGTGCACCCTGCTGACTGACAAGCGAGGCTCTAGCGATAAGAGAGGTAGGGCATAGCGTATTTTTCAAGCTGCCCGACTGGGGAAGTACCTCCACCTCACAGAATACCGCAGCCAAATAACAATTCCCTTGAGGGTTGTTGTGTTCCTGCGAGTGAGTGAGGTCATCAGAAAGGAAGGAGATGCTGCGTTGGCAGCGGGGGTGGCGGCGCGCGAGCGATATTTTATGTTGTGAGTGTTAACATGGCTACGGCAACCGCTTCACATCAGGCGGGCCGTATGCTTGTCTGCTACCCGACGTAGTATAAAAAAAATGACTTTCTTTGATCCTCTGTTTTCCACATCCAGCCGCCTCCGGCCTTTCCCTTGAGGTCATCGGTCCAACTAGAGAGGGTGCGCCCAATACTTTGTCGCACCACACTCTCCACTCTTTCCTCCCCCATCTGCCATTACTGAGTCGACAGATGTGGCTAGCACACTTCGACAGAAAAATGCCGAGCATAGCTCAACGACCAGCCCAACGGTCAGAGTCCAAATTCTGGACCTTGTGAGTCTCATACGAGTATATAAACTTAAGACTGCGCAGCGTGTTTTCTAGAATGATGCTCGAAATATATTGTAGGACTCAGGAATGACGTACAATCACAATAGCACTAGATCATTCAATATATTATAATTTATTTGCAATAAATAGGGTAACATTTAAACAAATGTTATTTAAAATAAATCACCAGCCTATTTAGCCTTTATAAATAGCATGCAAAATTAACAATTTTTAGCCTAATTAATTTTTTTTACAATTGATCAATTAATATTAAATTTGTCAACAATCAAATCATACATCAGTATCACAGTCTATTTAATTAAATCATTGGCAGTCGTCTGTGACTATAATCAAAGGTACGAGTTGCCTCGTATAAGGAAACAGAGGAGGTTTGCGACAAAAACGCTGCTAAGTGCCTCAATCCCTCAACGACCAGCACACGCGGCGGAATAATCACACGTTATATCTCATGTCGCTTCGTGCTGAAGTACGTGGCGATTGTAATTGCGTGTGTGGAGACACCACAGATTATACTAAATATAGATATCGGGGGATAATAATCCAACTGTGGTGAAGCCCAAAAGGAGGATAAAGTGATTACTTTATACTCCTTGATTTTCCTGATTTTTTTATACCATTAATGTGGCAAACATACGCATACGGCCCGCCTGATGGAAAGCAGTTACCGTAGCGTATGAACGCCTGTAGCACCAGGGGCATCACACGCGCGTTGTCGACCCTGTGAAAACCTCTTCACGCCCTTTTTGAAGTCTTCCGAGAAAACCTCGACAGGCAGTTCATTCCACAGCTTGACAGTACGCGGGAGAAAACTTCTCTGGAACCGCACAGTACGCGACCACTTCTCACTCCAGCTCCAATGTGTGAGGATGAATTCCCTGCCGATGGCGAGCGGTGCGACTGTAGAAGCAGGCCGTGGACATCATGTCAAACTACTCCTCTGAACACACCCCATTGTACAATCGGTAGAACACACTTTGATTTTCCTCAAGGTTTCTTCTGGAAGGTTGAAGGTTCCGTTTTCTTGAAGGATTATAAGGGAACGTAATATCGGACATGAATATGTCTGTCTGACATGAACAGGAAAACGGTTTTTTTATACTACGTCGGCTGGAAGACATACGACCCATCTGATGTGAAGTGGTTACCAGCCATTTAAACATTCGCAACATGAAATAACGCTCACGTGCCGTCACCCTCGCTACCAAAGTAGCAACTACACCCTTTCTGGTGGCCTCACTCACTCGCAGGAATACAATAACTCAAAGGAGCTGTTATTTTTTTGGCTGTGGTGTTATGTTAGGTGGAGGTACTTCCTGAGTCGGGCAGCTTATATTTTTTTTTATACTACGTCGGGTTGCGAACAAGCATACGGATCGCCAGATCTGAAGCGGTTACCGTAGCGATATTAACAACATGAAATTTGCTCGCGCACCGCCAGCCCCGCTGCCAACGCAGCATCTCCTTCAATTCTGGTGACCTCACTCACTCGCTTATACTACACTACACTTTGCCCTACCCCTCTTTCGCCAGAGCCTATTTAGTCTATGGGTACATCACGTGCAGGTGAGGTTGGCTTTGGCTCAAAGATGGTGGTGAGCTATTTACGCCCCAACTGCGTTTGACCTGTATGAACATTCAATATTATATTCCTTCATACCCCTTCAGGAAAAGGGTTGAATAGGTTTTCATAAATTAAGTTTTAATTACTGTTTCTTATCTTTTTTCAGTGCGCAATGTACTCGGGAGTCCTGAAGATTATGAAGGTGTGCAAACGCACACCTTCAAATTAAACAAGCGAATACGCTGGTTAAGCAATGTCGACCGTAGCCTGTCTATGAATAGGTTTATTAATATTTCGTTCCTCTGTGCTTCGGAGGGTCAGTTGAACTGTCGGTCACGGCTATTATCATTAGATGACCGACGTTACACCAAGTCAGTGGTCTTTGGGCAACTTGGAAACAACCCACAGTTGATTAGCATAGTGGAGTACACTCTAAATTCATCCGAATGATAGAACCACCGCATATCAGCACTTAGATAAATATAGGGTGATGGGATATTGGCACATTTGTACGCAGTGCTCGGCGCAACAGGGAAAGGACAGCTCCTTCTAACGCTCCATGGTGAAGATCTTCGTTGTCGATTCTCCTATTTATCTGAAATAAATATAGGGTGATGCAGAAGGTCGTGAGATATTGGCACATTTGTACGCAGTGCTCGGCGCAACAGGGAAATGACAGCTACTTCTAACGCTCCATGGTGAAGATCTTCGTTGTTGATTCTCCTATTTAGCTGAAATAAATATAGGGTGAGGCTTCTGCATCACCTTCTGGTCCTGAGATATTGGCACATTTGAACGCAGTGCTCGGCGCAACAGGGAAAGGACAGCTCCTTCTAATGCTCCATGGTGAAGATCTTCGTTGTCGATTCTGCTATTTAGCTGAAATAAATATAGGGTGATGCAGAAGGTCCTGAGATATTGGCACATTTTTACGCAGTGCTCGGCGCAACAGGGAAAGGACAGCTCCTTCTAACGCTCCATGGTGAAGATCTTCGTTGTTGATTCTCCTATTTAGCTGAAATAAATATAGGGTGAGGCTTCTGCATGACCTTCTGGTCCTGAGATATTGGCACATTTGTACGCAGTGCTCGGCGCAACAGGGAAAGGACAGCTCCTTCTAATGCTGCATGGTGAAGATCTTCGTTGTCGATTCTGCTATTTAGCTGAAATTAATATAGGGTGATGCAGAAGGTCCTGAGATACCTATTGGCACATTTTTACGCAGTGCTCGGCGCAACAGGCAAAATACAGCTCCTTCTAACGCTCCATGGTGAAGACCTTCATTGTCGATTCTTCTATTTAGCTGAAATAGGAGAATATCCTGTAAATTACTTATCTCACAGTTTCAATAACATGATGGATACTAATGACTACCATATGTCGTTGTCGTTAACTTATTCATGCCACTGCTGGGATACGGGCGTCCCAATCGAAGGGGTTTAGAGCAAACTCTACCACACTGCTCAACAGCGGGTTGGCGAAGGCGAGTATTTCCGAACTGCCTAAAGACCACTGACTTGGCTTAACGACTCTCATCTAATAACAACAGCCGGGACCGATACGGCTTAACGTGCCCTCCGAAACACGGAGAATAAATAAACCCATCCATGGACTGGCTTGGCCGTGTGGTTTCCGGCAGACTAGAATAGAATCACTCCGTTTCTTCCCGTGGATGTCGTACAAGGCGACTAAGGGAAATACATTATAAAACATCGATCAGGCCTCCCCAACCCGTTTGGCCAGCGTGGGGAGTGTAGGCCAAATCCTCCTTCTGTCTAGGACAGACGAGAGAGGGTCGTGCTCCTGTAGTGGAGACTAAAATGACCTGATGATGATGATGATGGACAGGCTACGGTTGACGTTGCTCAACTTGCGTGTTCTATTAGACTGACACGCGTAACGACGCTATCGAGCTCCTATACCGAGAAAGACTACTATATGACCTGAGAAGTATTTTAAGTAAAAAACCCAGCCCTAAGAAGTCTTTTATTTTCTTTTTTAGGGTTCCGAACCTCAAAAGGAAAAACGGAACCCTTATAAGATCACTTTGTTGTCCGTCTGTCTGTCTGTCTGTCTGTCTGTCTGTCTGTCTGTCTGTCTGTCTGTCTGTCAAGAATTTCTATGTCGAGAATGCGTGGAGGTATCAAGCTGAAATTTGAACTATATACTCAGGTCTACGGTCCCATGTAGTTGTAAAAAAATCAAACTGCTAAGTATACGTAGAAAAAAGTTACGGCCGTTTATTCTGCAAAAAACGCATATTTCGGCACACTCAAGGGAATCAAAACCTATAGGGTACTTCCCGTTGACCTAGAACTATGAAATTTGGCAAGTAACATCGTTATAGACTACAAGTACAGGAATAAATCTCAAAACTATACATTTGTAAATAGATCTTAAAAAATAGGGGGTCTATATTTTTAATAGGGTGTCGAAATTTCAAATTGAAACTACTAGTTCAAATGGGGTATCATATGAAAGGGCTAGATGTACACATTGCAAAATATATTTTATTTATTTTTTTCGACGCATTATTTCTTATTTATAATGAAAAATATCAAATTTAATAATGATACTATGTACCTACGGAACCCTCGGTGGGCGAGTCCGACTCGCACTTGTCCGGTTTTTTTTATCTACGTCGGGTGGCAGACAAACATACGGACCGCCTGATGTGAAGCAGTTACCGTAGCCATATTAACGCTCGCAACATACCCCTGCTGCTAACGCAGCATCTCCTTACTTTCTGGTGACCTCACTCACTCGCAGGAACACAACAACCGTCAAGGGAATTGTTATTTGGCTGCGGTATTCTGTGAGGTGGAGGTACATTCCCCAGTCGGGTAGCTTACAATTACGCTCCCTACCTCTCTTTTCGCCAAAGCTTCGTTTGTCAGTTAGCACAAACCCCAAAAGCCTTCAAGAATTCTTTTCTAAATAGATAACCCATCTCAGAAGTCCTATTCAGAGAGCGCTTAACGTTTTAGAATCCGTGGAAGACAGACGCAGCTGCTTAATCAACAGCTCTAGGTTATTTTTCTTGCAGCTCGAGATAGCTCGTCTGGGAATTAGTGATGTCCCACCGCGGCGGGTTAGTTCGCTGCTGAAGGATTTATGGGTGGGGTTACTTCATGACTTATTAGTTCTTTGTTCTTACTATAAACTAGTTATCGCCTCTGACTATACCTGGAAGAAATGGTTTTGATACACTTGAATGAAATACTTCTGAAAACATACCTTGTCTGCAATATATACGGCCCGCCTGATGTGAAGCGGTTACCGTAGCCATATTAACGCTCGCAACATAAAATATCGCTCGCGCGCCACCCCCGCTGCCAACGTAGCATCTTCTTACTTTCTGGTGACTTACTCGCAGGAACACAACAACCCTCATTGGAATTTTTATTCTGCGGTATTCTGTAATGTGGAGGTACATTCCCCAGTCAGGTATCTTACAATTACGCTCCCTACCTGTCTTTTCGCCAGAGCTTCGTTTGTCAGTTTTTGTTCGTTTGTCAGTGTTTGTTCGTTTGTCCGCAGGGTGCACCGCGTGCAGGTGCACCCCTATTATTTTTGAAAACTTAACTTCTCGCGTTGATAATTTGAAGCTCCCGAATATGGGGTGTATGCGGCTCCATGACCTTTAGAGTCAAAGCAACCTCACCTGCACGTGGTACACCTTTCGACTAGCGAAAGATGCTCTGACAAAATACACCATCTGATGTTCTAGACTTACAGGAGGATCTATTGAGATTTCAAACTTATTGCATAACTAATAGACTGGATCTTAATGTTTCCAAATGTTTTTGTATAACATTTACTCGTAAGATATCTATTATTGACATAGGTTATGAATTGTTGAATGAAAAGATTAAGAGAGTTAACGCAGTGAGGGACTTGGGTGTCATTCACGATAGCAAGCTCATTTTTGATCAACATATCGATCACATAGTGCAGAAAGCATCAAAAGCACTTGGATTTATAATAAGAACTTCTACAGATTTTCGTTCTTTAAAGACAATAAAAATCTTGTACTGTGCATTTGTCCGCAGTCACTTAGAATATGCATCGCAAATATTTCCATATTTGGGATGCATATTCTCCTCAGTATTCAGTTTACAAGAACCGAATAGAATGCATTCAGAAACGTTTTTTGCGATACTTAGACTTTAAAGCACAACAGAGAAGTATTGATTGTCAACACCGGTGTAGACGGTACCATTTCTTGCCTCTTGAAATACGACGGAATATAGGTGATATATGTTTTTTGATGCAAATTGCCACAGGTAAAGTAGACAGCCCTGAGCTACTTACCAAATTAACGTTCAGTACTCATCAACTTAAACTTCGACCGCGTCCTGTGCTAAATGTGCCCTTTGCGATTACTAATTACAGACAGAACAGCTTTCTGACTCGCAGCTGTAGTAGTTTTAACAGCATACCATTTGATGTCGACCTGTTTTCTACCATATTGTATATAATATAATATATAAATATTTGTAAAGGTACCTCAACTAATAAAAAAAATAAAAACATGTGTTATAGTTTATTAAGCATATGTGGAGATTTGTAATTAGCATTGAAATTACTATATAGTTCTTAAGCATATTATTGCTATTAGATCTGTAAATCTTCCAAAAATAAATAAATAAAAAGAGAAGTAAGGTACAGCGTATTCGTAAGCTGCCCGACTAGGAAAGTACCTCCACTTCACTCAATACCACAAACAAAATTATATATTATGTAATAATTAAGTTGGAGATGCAGTTGTTGCAGTAATAACAACCTTCTAAACTCCATTGAAGGTTGCTGTATTACTGCAAGAAAAGAACACTAAAATATATATTTATTTTTTATATTAAATAGCAGAACCTGTAATTTTATTAGAAGAACATGTAAATTTTATAATGAAAATTTTCTCCAAATCCATTTGTTTGCGAGTTGCTGTCTCTCATCAGAGAGATGATGTCTTTGGCTTCATTTACTTTTAAAGAAAAATTTCCGTTCCATTATCAGGAAATTGTCTACTTACTTTACAGTGTCCAACTACTCTGAAATGGAATATTTTTAAAATACATTTTGTAGTGTCTTCAAGAAAGCAGAAGTCAATTGCTTATTTATTAACTAGGCCCTGATTGATTGAAAAGTCCACATCTAATCGATGGAAATTCGCTTCTGAAAAATTGCGAGCTTTAACTAAATTTCGGAATTTCTTGCATTAGTACATAAATATTAGTCTTCTACCATATAAATTGGAATTGTGGTTACCGGCTTCAGAAACTAAACAATAACACCTTATGAACAGCCGCTGTGCATCGTAAGGATCCTGCAGCCCTGACGTTTTTTTTTTCTTTCTCGCGAATTTTAACCAAATTTAGGTATATAATTAGGTCCTGCAGATTACTTTCATTGGTTATTAAAACATCTAAAATTAATATTTAATGTAATGTTTAAATGGGAATATAAAGGCAACATGCCTTTATATTCCCATTTTTCCCACCTGGCAATCAAATTACGTGTAAGTTGTCAAAAAATATGTAATTGGCCGCCGGAAAATCTTGGTTCAAAGCTAAAGATATTAAAAAGTACTAGAAGGGTTTTTTTTAAATAATATTACACATAATTTAATTTATGGTATTAAATAATATTACACATAATCTTAATTATTTTTTAATAAATTGATAGATAAGTTTGTCAAATAATCGTAAAAAAAATATTGTACGTCCTAGTATTTACTGAGTTAACATGTGAAGTTTTGTGATATATTTGTGTAAATTCATTAACTTTTCACGGTAATGTGAAAAGATAATGAATTTACACAAATATATCATGAAATTTGGCATACAGATAGAATGCGATCTGTATAATTACATTAGTTTTTGACGTGACAACGTCTTATACTTCGATGGAGCTGGCTGCACGCACGAAAAAACATGAGTCATGCGGCGTTACCTCGCTCTGAGACGTTCCATTAAAATTTTCTTTTGAAAAATGCAAACATTCCATCAGTATTTTCTTATGACGTTGTCACGTTCAACTATCGTCAGTAAACCGACTTTACAGACAACCGATTTTTATTAAAACCAGCCGAGTCTAAAACATTCTTACATCTACTCAGTCTCAGATTCCTAACAAATGTACGTTTCTAAGGCCTCAGTGATACCGCAGCTCTAATTTTGTTATAATGAGGAAACTTTTTACATTTCTTCGGGAATCTTGTAGGTTCCTTTGAATATCTTCGTTTATTTTACGTCCGCAGTCGGCTAATTGACAACTGCAGGGTGGCGCTGGCTGACGCTGGACGAGTCTCTGTGTTCATTTTGTGTTTCTTTTTTAGACGCTTGTTAAACTATTCGTTTGTCGTGTACCGAGATCTCGGGATTGTTCCGAGATTTTATTTAGTTCGCTGCAGTAACTGTTGGAACTTAAATTTGACTTCCCAGTGTACGATTTATTTGAAACTAGGAATTTGAAATCTAATTAGGGCATGTAATATCGGAAAGTTTTCAATTCCGATACTGATTTCCGATATTAGATCTCAATATCGGAATTCCGATATTAATATCGGAATTTCACAAATGCGTTATACATCCTCATAAAGTTGGGTTTGATACAGTAAACATAATATTTTAGATCAAATTCTTTAATTTGGTACAAAATTTTGTGGATTTTTTTAGTTATTTTATTAAATCACAGATTTCTCGATATTATCATAAGTACATTACTAATTAAACGGACTCATAATCAACATCAATAACATATCAAATGAAAATATCGAAGCAAAATCAACATTTAGGAATAACATTTGTACCATAAACTTCGCATCATTACAAAATTACTGTCATCGAAAACATGGGCCATCGAAGACTAGTGGCAATATAGTGACAGAACTAGATAAAATCTCAGAGACTTGGAAATGTTATTGTCAGTCCCTATTTGAAGATCCACGATGCAAGAACTTTCCCAGCGCGGAGCCTGAGAGTGAGGAACTGGAGCCCTCCATACTTATACGAGAGGTTGAAGCCGCTATAAACCACCTCAAAAACGGAAAAGCGACGGGCAGAGAAGCGATCCCAATCGAAACCATACGAGCCCTGGGAGAGCACGGCTCACAAATTATATACACCATCTGTAATAAGATATGGAAAACCGGAATATGGCCTGGTGAATGGACTCATACAGTCTTCACCCCGTTACACAAAGAGGGGTCAACTAAGAAATGTAACAACTACCGCCTTATTGCACTTATATCACATTCTAGCAAGATCTTGTTACATATTTAAAATGAAAGGCAAAGTTTATCTGTCTAAGGAGATTGCTCCGGAACAGACTGGTTTTACAAGGGGGAAGGGCACTCGAGAGCAAATACTCATTGTTAGGCTCGAGAATTCAACAAGCCAACTTATATCTGCTTTGTTGACTTCTCCAAAGCGTTTGATTCGGTGAAATGGCTAAAGCTCTGGAATACGCTGTTAGCAATGGGGACACCAAAACATCTAGTTCACCTTATTAGACGTTTGTATGAAGAAGGAACAGCCTCGGTACGGACAGATGACATTTTGTCAATTAACTTCCACCTCAGTGCTGGTGTCCGCCAAGAATGCATAATATCACCGCTCTTATTTAATATAAGTATACACAGAACTTATAATGAGAATCACTTTGAAGGATTGGACAGACGGTGTAGCAGTTGGTGGATACAGGATTGCAAACCTGCGGTATGCGATACGACAGCACCTTGTTTGCAACTAATAAATGTCATATGGAAGAACTACTTCTCAGAATGGAACGCGTAAACCTAGAGTTCGGACTAAAGATCAATCATACTAAGACCAAAATAATGATCGTGGATTTCGCCAACAGTAACATGCCAGAAGTAACACAGATCGCAAACTGTGAAGTGGTCCAGTTCTATATATACCTTGGCTCTCTTGTAATGAACAGCGGTGGCTGCGTGGATGAAGTAAAGAGACGCATGGCTATAGCAAGAAACGCAATGGGTAAGCTGAAAGAAATATGGAAGAACAGGAACTTAACTAAAGCCACTAAGACCCGGCTCGTAATAACTTTAGTCTTCCCCATATTTTTATACGATGCAGAGACGTGGATTTTACGCGAAGTGGAAAAGAAAAAGATCAACGCTTTAGAGATGTGGTGCTGGAGACGAATGCTCGGAGTATCGTGGATTCTCTCAGCGTCAAGCAGTGATTATCTGTTCTAGTACAATCGCGTATACTAAAATTCTTCGGGCACGCCTCAAGACGCGAAGGTGACTCCATCGAACGCCTTGTGGTTCAGGGTAGAGTCGAGGGTACAAGACCCCGCGGCAGATCTCCCATGCGGTGGACCGACCAGATAAAGTCTGCCGTGGGCGGCCCACTGCATGAGTGCACTAAAAGTGCCTCAAATCGGACGAGATGGCGGGATATTGTGAAGCGAGCAACTACAACCCCGAATCCTCCCTCATGACGCCCACGACCGCTCGAACGCTCTGTCAAAAGCGTAACGAAGAAGAAGAGGGAATAACAGCGAAATCAACTATTAATAGGAATGACCATTAATTATTAGAAATGAAGATTAGGCTTATTTTTTAAAGGCACGTTTTTCTTTGCAATACATTCTCAAAATGACAAAGCTTCAAGCATTCAAACATCGGTGAACTTCGTATTTTCTTTCGTCTTTTCTTTGCACTTTTCCAGTTCCTTCTCCAATTCCTGTTGGAGGGTTAACTTACTCGTTGTAGCGTGACGAGCTAAGGGTTTATCATCTTCATCGGAAGATAATAAAGCAGTTGTCGTTGATTCCGTCTCTGTTTCTGTGTCGGCGATGGTACTAGTTGGATTTTCTTTATATTTAAGGCGTTTCAACATGTTTACAACAACGTCACATATTGGCTCACTTGTGGCGCTCTTATTAACTTTATTTAAAAACAAAAAAAAAACTAAATTTGTCTGACTTCGATATTACGATATTGGGTCACTCAGTATCGGAATTTATAATATCGGAAATCGGTTCCGAGATTCCGATATTACGATATTCCGAGATTCCGAGATTCATGCCCTAAATCTAATATGGCAGCCGCCAGAAAATGGCGACTGCCATATTAGATTTATAATATATATAAATTATTTTATACCAGTCCACCTTTGGGAAAAGCAGATAAAACTCGAATGCAGTTCACAAAATGACAGTAATGAACATACACAAATACCTAGGAAAACATAAAATTATAGCCCTGCCATACACTCGTCGAGTGGCGAGGGAAGTAGCGAGGGAAGTAGGCAGGAACGTAGTGTGGCCACGCTACTCGTCATGCCGCTCGTCTTGCTCTTCGTCTTGCCCATCATTCCCTGTTTTGTCGGTTTTTTGGGCGCGAGTCAAAGGACCGGCGCGAGTGGCCGGCCATACAATCGCCTCGGACGCATTCCGCATCGAGCGCTCGGGCGCGTAACACGCGTCATATTTTTTAAATCTTTTTTTTTAAATCATGTCTGTCATGAACATTTCCCTATAAGAGCTTGTAGCAAAAAAGAAATGTTTGATGGCATCTTTTAGACCGTTAGTCCATAAAAAAAGCTTCGTTTCGCTATAATAAAAATGCATATCGCGCACGCTGCCACAGCTTCAACGTCCATTGTACAGCAAAGGCAAATGTCCAAGAGCGGAGCGCCGCGAATAATTGCGCGAGTAGAGCAGTGTGTGGGCAGAGAGGGAAACATCGCGGCAGCGCGATTAAAATTAAAATATTAATAGAATTAAATTATATTACCCGTCGTAGTATTAAAAAAAATAACGCTGGCCAGACGGGTTGGGGAGGCCTGATCGATGTTTTATAATGTATTTCCCTTAGTCGCCTTGTATGATATCCACGGGAAGAGATGGAGAGGTTCTATTCTAGTCTGCCGGAAACCACACGGCCAAACCTGTTGTATATAGCTAGTTAAATATCGAGACGGGTATGCCATATCTAGTAAATAAAACATCATTCGTTAGAAATCTTAAAAACGGCTAAACTTACCTCTATTTCCAATCTCCCACCCCCAGTACACTTTACGAGGGGGTCGTAACGAGTGCTTCAATGGGGGTCCAAAATCTACTTACACATGTATCAGGCGCGGACGCACAACCCCTTCATTACGCCGCCGGCAACTTACGAACATTGACCCTAATTGTGTCACTTCGTGCGTAAAAGGGACCACTTAGTTACCATGCCGTGTCGCCACTACTCGGTGGTGACAACTCACCTATGACTCGATTGGAATTGCCGCTGAATTCCACTATCGTACAACTCGCCATAAATTAAAATTCCAACCATATCATCTTGATAATTGGCGATCTACTACAGTACGTTTCCTAAGACATTTCATACCACGTAACAGTGAAACTGTGGAATCAACTTCCCTTAGCGGTATTTCCGAACAACTATGGTCTCCATGGGCGGTGGTGATTGCTTTCCACCAGATGACCCACATGCTCGTTTGCCCCGCCGCCCCCCCCCCCCCCCTCACATATATATAAATAAATATTTCTTGAGAATTTACACAGCGCCATCTAGTCCCAAATTAAGCGCAAAGCTTGTACTATGGGTACTGGATAACTGATAATATCAGTGTGATACTGATATTTTTTTTGTTTGTTTGAAGTTGTATAAAAATCAAACTTTTTTTTTATACTACGTCGAGTGGTAGACAAGCATACGGCCCGCCTGATGGAAAGCAGTTTCCGTGGCCATATTAACGCTCGCAACATAAAATATCGTTCGCGCGCCGCCACCCCCGCTGTCAACGCAGCATCTCCTTCCTTTCTGGTGACCTCACTTACTCGCAGGAACACAACATACCTTAAGGAAATTGTTATTTGGCTGCGGTATTCTGTAAGGTGGAGGTACATTCCCCAGTCGGGTAGCTTACAATTACGCCCCCTACCTCTCTTTTCGCCAGAGCTTCGTTTGTCAGTCAGCAGGGTGCACCGCGTGCAGATGAAGTTGGCTTTGGTTCAAAGATGTTGATGAACCACTTACACCCCAAAACTGATAAGTTTACGTAAATCAGTAAAAAAAAAATGTATGTATTATACAAAAAAAAATATGTATGTATGTATTATACAAAAAAAAAAATGTATGTATGTATAAATACATTTTTTTTTGTAAATACATACACATAATACATATAAAACACCCAGACCAAGACAAACAGACATGTTCATGCACACAAATGTTTGTTTCGTGCGGGAATCGAACCCGCGACCTCGGAGTCAAAGTGTTCATTGCTAACCATTCGACCACCGAGCTCGTCATTAATATAATAACAGTGAGGCTCTAGCGACAGAGAGTAGATCACAGTATATTTATTTATAAGCTACCTATTGGGGAAGTACCTCCACCTCACAGAATACCCAGCCAAATATCCCTTGAGGGTTGTTTTGTTTTTGCGAGTGAATGCGGTCACCAGGATGGAAGGAGTGGCTGCGCTGGCAGTGAGGGAGCGCGCAAGCCATATTTCATGTTTGGAGCGTTTATATGGCTACGGTAACTTCTTCACATCAGGCGGGCCGTATCATTATTTATCACCTAACATAGTATAATAAAATAGAGTTACAAAAACTGCTTAAAATATGGGCAAGTTTCTTGACAGAGTAGTTGTGTAATAAAAAATCTAAAACCAATAGTAGTGGTTCGGAACTAACCTAGCCAAGCGTGACCGGTACCTTATGTGAATAGATGGAGTCATCAGCCGACATTTTCACAATTATTTTCCAGCTTCGTATCACAAACAATCCTTGCTCAATATTCTAATAGGATTTAAAGGCTATTTTTAGAAGAGCCTTCTAATTACGGACTTTCAGCGGTGTTTCAGGTAATACGATCAATTTAGGGTAAAGTTTAAGAATGTTTAATCAAATTATTTATATATTAATACGTGATGGAAAAACTTTTTATCTCTTTTTACGTAAATTGCGCGGACGGAGGAGTATCAAATTTCGCACACTTATACTCTTAGTTTATATAGAGAAAGAGTGCAGAATGCTAATATTTATATTTTAAATTAAGCATAAAAAATTTCATACATGGTGGAATATAACCAAAAAATCTGGATATTTTTTTTGTTTTTTTTATACTACGTCGGGTGGCAGACAAGCATATGACCCGCTTGATGTGAAGCGGTTACCATAGCCATATTAACGCTCGCAACATAAAATATAACTCGCGTGCCGCCACCACCGCTGCCAGCGCAGTGTCTCTTTCATTCATTTCTGGTGACCACAGTCACTCGCAGGAACACAATAGCCCTCAAGGGAATTATTATTTGGCTGAGATATTCTGTGAGGTGGAGGTACGTTCCCCAGTCGGGTAGCTTACAATTACGCTCCCTACCTCTCATTTCGCCAGAGCTTCGTTTGTAAGACAGCAGGGTGCATCGCGTGCAGGTGCAGTTTGAACTTTGGTTCAAAGATGTTGATGAACCACTTACACCCCAAATATTAAAGAACACAAATTACTTAAATGTTGAAAAACAAAATGGTTTAGATACTATACACATTGGCATTCGCTAAGCTACTACTATTCGCTACATCCCAAATCCTGTCTAATCAATTCTCTTTTTATATTCCCAAAAACAATTCTATATCCAACGGATATAATTAATTAGCCGACATATACCCGGGTCCGGCGCCCGGCTGTACCTAAATATCCGGGTAGGCCGCCGGTCGAGGCCTAGGATGAGGAGTTTTCACAGGAAACTTCCTGAGGGCACTTAGACCTAATAATAAATTAATTTAAACCACTGCTTTCGCTAACCTTGCTTTTAGGGTTCCGTACCTCGAAAGGAAAAACGAAACCCTTATAAGATCACTTTGTTGTCTGTCTGTCTGTTAAGGCCCTCTATGTCGAGAATGCGTGGAGGTATCAAGCCGAAATTTGAACTTGTATACTCTGGTCTACGGTCCTACGAAGTTGTATAAAAATCAAACTTTCTTTTTATACTACGTCGAATGGTAGACAAGCATACGGCCCGCCTGATGTAAAGCAGTTACCGTAGCCATATTAACGCTCGCAACATAAAATATCGTTCGCGCGCCGCCACCCCCGCTGTCAACGCAGCATCTCCTTCCTTTCTGGTGACCTCACTTACTCGCAGGAACACAACATACCTTAAGGGAATTGTTATTTGGCTGCGGTATTCTGTAAGGTGGAGGTACATTCCCCAGTCGGGTAGCTTACAATTACGCCCCCTACATCTCTTTTCGCCAGAGCTTCGTTTGACAGTCAGCAGGGTGCACCGCGTGCAGATGAAGTTGGCTTTGGTTCAAAGATCTTGATGAACCACTTACACGCCAAAACTGATAAATTTACGTAAAAAAAGATACGGTCGTTTATTCAGCAAAAAACGCATATTTCGACACATTCTCAAGGGAATCAAAACTCATAGGGTACTTCCCGTTAACCTAGAATTATGAAATTTGGCAAGTAACATCGTTATAGACTACAAGTACAAGAATAAATCTCAAAACTATACATTTGTAATTAAATCTTAAAAAATAGGGAGTCGAAATTTCAAATTGAAGCTACTAGTTCAAATGGGTTATCATAATATGAAAGGGCTTGATGTGCACATTGCAAAATATATTTTACTTATTTTTTCCGACGCATTATTACTTATTTACCTATAATAAAAAATATAGAATTTCAGGAAAAGCTCGGAAAAAACTGCGCGATTAGATTCCTGAATTAGTTATAATGATCCTACGTACGGAACCCTCGGTGGGCGAGTCCGACTCGCACTTGTCCGGTTATTAATTAAATATGAATAATACATATTCTTTGACAAATTTCACACTGCCATCTAGTTCCACACTAAGCAAAAATGAAATAAAAATATGAAATAATGAAAATGAAAATAAGCAAAAATTAAAAACTATACATTCTAGATAACTGATACAATACATTTTGTATAAGCAATATGCATAATTTTATGTTTAATTGGATTTAAGTTTAACATGATGCTTGCCATCTTAGTGGTATACGCGTAAAATGTGTCTGTTTCCTAATAGCAGCGCCAATGCATTATTCTCATAGACTTAAGTTGTTTCTTTGCGTTTGTTTTCATTCAATATTAGTGTGTAAGATTGATAACAGATGGCGTTGTTTGAAATTTATTTTATTCTAAAACGCGCTATGGTTGTTTGTTGTGGAATTAATGACTGTTAGATAGTTTTTGTTCAATACACGGGTTCTCATACAGTCCACTGTTGTTTTATTTCGACCTCTATTGAATA
The DNA here is from genome assembly GCA_937001555.2 of Hypsopygia costalis. Classification (NCBI taxonomy): domain Eukaryota; kingdom Metazoa; phylum Arthropoda; class Insecta; order Lepidoptera; family Pyralidae; genus Hypsopygia; species Hypsopygia costalis. Next base: position 26,899,582 of record OW443339.2, on the reverse strand, counting down.
ATGCGAGTTTGCATTTTGTACATGGTCCTAAACGAGCTGGATGGTGTCGCTAGTAGTAACCCGTCAAGAATTTTTACGGTCACTAGGGCCAGATTTCAATGAAGTGTTAAAACCTTCATCGGCGAAGGTTATATCCTTACAACGGATCAATCTCACCGAAGTGGTCCTAGCAGTGGAGTTTGGCTTCATACATAAGGTTCAAAATTGCGAAGCAGTACCATCATAGCCAAGCTGCTGCACATGAAGAAATTCTGGGTTGGTGTGTGTGACGCATGGAAAAAAGAGACGACACGGTTTGTGAAGATTATATTGTGAGTACTTTTACATCTATAAAGTGTTATTAGTTAAATTTCAAAGTCAAAGTTGTTTCAAGAATTCGGAACTTGTGATATTTTAAAGTCAATTCAAGAATTCGGGACTTAGAATAATTTTCAAGATTTTGGACTTCTAATTTTTTAAGAATTATATTTAGACTTAGAATAATTTACTAAATTGTGAACATACGAGGAATCTATGCCGGATTTTCTAAGTTGTCAATAATATAAAAAGACTTGTAAAATTTTCATTTGTAACTAAACCTTTAGGTTCATAAACTTTAAATTTACTTCTGCATTTAATGTCTCTTTTGAAAGTACGTCAAGCAATGGTTTTGTACACTACTAGTGTGAGTTTTTCTGATTAGTAGTAATTGTCTTTGTTTTAAATTTTGGTCTGTTTCATTTTTTACTTTTGTGTTTGTTTTCCTACTTATTATAAGGAAATTGTACTATCAGAGTACTGAACTTTAATATACGTTTGGATTGTTCATTTCCAAAATGGATAAGTTAACTTTGCTTCAAACCGACTGCAGGGATAGTATACGCAGAGCATTTAAAAATTATAAGAAATCTCCCAAAGAGCGTTTAACTCGGGCCCACCTCGAAACACGGTTAGAATCCTTAGAAACGCTATGGAAAGATTTTACTACAACACATAAAGATATAATTAAAAGTGCGACAACGCAGGATATGAATAATAAATATTTTTCGGAGGATTTTTACGGAACTACAGAGGAATATTTTTTTGAATATAAAACCGAGTTGAAAGGTGCTTTGGGAAGATTAGCAGGAACGTCTGCATCTACTAATGAGACGGCATGCAAATCAAATAATTGTAACCTTAAATTGCCAAAGATCACTCTTCCAGTGTTCTCAGGAGATTACGCGCATTGGACATCGTTCAAAGATTTATTTACGTCATTAATACACAATAATGAATCACTAGACAAAGTACAAAAGTTACATTATTTGAAGGGCCATTTGTCAGGAGAAGCTGAACAGCTTCTACGACACATCCCTCTTACCGAGGCAAATTATGATTAAAGTTGGTCTCTATTGCAAGATCGGTACAATAACAAAAGATTTTTAGCCAACTGTTGGTTAAAACGTCTAATGAATCAAAGTAATCTCAATGTTGAATCAGCCAACGGTATCAAGACCCTTTTGGATACCACGACAGATAGCCTCAATGGACTGAGGAACCTTGGCATTGATGTGAGCTCTTGGGATGTTATGATAATTTTCATTATAAGTTCTAAATTGGATAACGAATCACGCAAACAATGGGAATTCACCACTAGCAATTCATCGAATGAGCTCCCAAGTTTGAAAGAATTTAAAGATTTTCTCGAAAGTAGATTTCGTGCACTGGAATGTTTAGAGTCAAATTCAACGCGAAAAATGTCACCATTCAATAAATCAAGAGTTCTTCATTCCATTGACCAACTAAATGCGTCATCTAATGTCTCATGTCAATTCTGTAATGGTACCCACAAGATTATAAATTGTAAACAATTTGCTAAAGAATCACCTGATGCTAGATACAGTTTCGTTCAAATCAACGGGTTGTGCTTTAATTGTCTGGGCTCTCATGCCGTTAAATATTGTCGTCAATTTACTACTTGCCAAATTTGCCACAGGAAACATCATTCTTTGTTACACTCGCAGCCAAAGGTTGAGACCTCGAATAATCACGTCACTAGCAAAACTGAGATTGTTTATTCAAGCAATAGCGGAACTGCTACTCCAGAAGAAACGCCAGCAAGTAATAATGCAACTGCCAGTATAAGTACTCATTTTTCACAGGAAGGCAGATTAAATCAAGTACTGCTTGCTACCGCTGTTGTGAAGACTGATACGAAACACGGAAATACTCAACTAATACGAGTTTTATTAGACCAAGGATCTCAATCTTCTTTCGTATCAGAATCAATTGTTCAGTCCCTTGGTTTGAAGAAAATACCTACCCGGAGTGATATATCGGGATTAGGAGGGACTCGGAGCGCCTGCTCTAAGTATATGGTAAATTTGACTATTCATTCGCTCCATGATCCTACATTTAGTCTTCAGGTAAAAGCTCATGTATTGAGGAAAATTACATCGCTGCTTCCCAGTCATGAAATTTCAAAGCATGAATGGATGGAACTCAAGGATATTAAATTAGCTGACCCCGATTTTCATACGCCCAACCAGATAAATGCCTTGTTAGGAGCAGAGGTTTATGCCCAAGTCATACGAGATGGTTTGATTAAAGGTCCACCAGGCGTTCCGGTTGCACAAAATACAGCACTAGGATGGATCCTCTCAGGCCAAACCTTAGATCAAGGTCAATCAGCTATTTGCCATCACGTTACTGTCAACGTGCATGATCATTTCAATGACAATGAGCTGTTAAAATTATTTTGGGAATTAGAAACGGAGAATACTTCTTTTACAAAAAAGAGATTGACACAAGAAGAGGAGCAATGCGAAGAGTTTTACAGGAAGACTACCAAACGGGATGATCAAGGACGCTATGTCGTTCGTCTGCCGTTTCGCGATAATGATTCAAAAGGCACATTTGGAAATTCGAGGGATATTGCTATCAAACGTTTACTTGCTTTGGAAAGGAAGTTTGCAAGAGATCCAAATCTAAAAGCAAAGTATTCCGAGGTCATCCACGAATACATAGATCTTGGTCACATGGTACCTATAAATTATAAAAACGACTTGAAAAGAAACATTTCTGTATATTTACCACACCACGCTGTGGTTCGTGAAGACAAAAGCACTACAAAACTTCGGGTAGTGTTTGATGCGTCTTGTAAATATGCCAACGGAGCATCACTTAATGATTCTCTTCTAGTGGGGCCAACGCTGCAACCCGAGTTGAGACACATTATAATGAGATGGCGACGTTATCCCATATGTCTTGTTGCAGATATCGTAAAAATGTACAGACAGGTTAAAGTAGCTGATGAAGACTCGCATTTCCAACGAATTGTATGGCGAGATGATCCTGGATCTGAAATAAAAGATTATAGATTAGTGAGAGTAACGTTTGGAACAGCTTCAGCGCCTTACCTCGCCGTGAAGTCTCTGCAGCAGTTGGCACTCGATGAAGGTAGGGGGTATCCATCAGCATCTGAAAAAGTCAAACTTGATTATTACGTTGATGATTTAATGACCGGTTGCGAAACAACAGAAGAGGGCGTTAATTTATTTAAAGAAATGACAAATTTGTTAGCTAAAGGGGGATTTCAATTGCAAAAATGGGTAACTAATGATGAAAGTTTGGCAGGAAAAATTGAAGAAGCAAATAAGATAGATCAAAAAGAAGTTAATGTCAATGCAGGTGAGGTATTAAAAATACTGGGACTTACGTGGAACAGAAATCAAGATACCTTTCAATATACCGTTCAGCTTTCTCCTCTACAAACACCTGTAACCAAGCGAAAAGTGATTTCTGATATAGCACGGCTTTTCGATCCATTAGGCTGGGCAGCACCTGTAATAATCTCAGCAAAGGTTTTCATTCAGACAATTTGGATATCCGGTGTTGGGTGGGATGAAGAATTACCCGAAAGTCTGTTGAAGGAATGGATAGCTTACCGAAAAAAGTTGCTTCAAATCAGTGAAATCCAACTACCAAGATGGGTATATACTAAATCTTCGAATTCTTGTGTCGAAATCCATGGATTTTGTGATGCGTCGACCATTGCTTATTCCGCGGTGGTATATTTGAGGATAATTAATGACGCAGGAGAGACTAAAACTAGTTTAATTGCTGCACGAACTAAGGTCGCTCCAGTTAGACAAGTGTCAGTGCCACGGTTAGAGCTATGTGGAGCCGTTCTGTTGGCAAAATTAATGCAAGAAATTGGTGAGGTTTTAAGTGTTCCTAAATCTCAGTGGCACGCCTGGACAGATTCAACTGTGGTACTTGCCTGGCTGAGTAGTCACCCCAGTCGCTGGAAAACTTTTGTGGGAAACCGTGTCTCAGAGATTCTATCGATCATCGATAACAATCAATGGTCACACGTTGCAACCTCCCACAATCCGGCAGAGATTGCGTCCAGAGGAGTTACACCAATTGAATTGGCAACAAATTTACTGTGGAGAGAAGGTCCCACCTGGCTAACGAACGCGGAAATTGTTTATACAAAGGTAAAGTCTAACGATACGGAGTTGGAAAGGAAATCAATAAAAACTTATCTAACAATAAGTTCTGAAGAAACTGAAAATTCAATTTGGACGAAGTATGCATCACTCAAGAAATTAGTTAGGGTAGTAGCATATTGCAAAAGATTTTTTAATATAGGGAAGATGAAGCGAAACAATAGAAAATATGAATCATACCTTACTTGTGAAGAAATTGCAGAGGCACTTGAAGTTTGCATTAAATACCATCAAAGACAAGAATTTGAAGGAGAACTGACAGAATTATCGAAAGATGGCAAGGTGAAGAACAATAGTAAATTAAAAATTCTGTGTCCATTTATCGATGAAAAAGGGTTAATGCGAGTAGGTGGCAGAATACAGCATTCATCGCTGAATTACAATATCAAACACCCCATTATTGTTTCAAAAAATAGTCATTTTACTCAGTTACTTATTAGGGATGCACATACTAAAACTTTGCATGGCGGGCCGTCATTAATGTTAAATTATCTCAGATCACATTATTGGATAATTTCCGCTAAAAATCTAGTCAAACAGTTTGTGCGTAAATGTATTACATGTATACGTTATGCAGCAGTCTCAAAAAATCAGTTGATGGGACCATTACCATCTTCTCGTGTTACGGCAAATAGGCCATTTTTATGTAGTGGCGTTGATTTTGCTGGTCCCATCAATGTTAGAATGTCAAAGGGACGCGGCAACAAATCCTACAAGGGATACCTCTGTCTGTTTGTGTGCATGGCTACCAAGGCCATCCATTTGGAGATTGTCAGCGACCTCACATCTCAAGCTTTTATAGCAGGATTTAAACGGTTTGTCGCAAGACGTGGTCACTGCTCTCAAATTTGGAGTGATAACGGTACCAACTTTGTAGGAGCATCGCGCGAACTATACGGCATGCTCGTGGCTGAACAATCGTCAATGGCATTGGAAATCAGGGGCTGGTTGAGTAACAATGGAGTGAGTTGGCATTTCATTCCTCCGCATGCGCCAAACTTCGGAGGCCTATGGGAAGCAGCAGTTAAGTCCACCAAATTTCATTTGAGACGCGTTATTGGAGAATCAACCCTAACCTACGAAGAACTATCAACGGTGACTGCCCAAATCGAAGCTTGCCTCAACTCTAGGCCCATATCGCAGATATCTGAAAATCCTGAAAATCCCACACCGCTCACTCCAGGTCACTTTCTTATTGGTGAACCTTTAATTACCGTGCCTGATGCAAGTTACGAGCAGTCCACGTTGAGTAGTTTAAGACGATGGCAGGTAACACAGAGAATGGTTCAGGAGTTCTGGCGTCGCTGGTCACGCGAATATGTCGCGAATTTGATGCAACGGTATAAATAGGCGTATCAGAATCCCGAACCCAAGATCGGAGATCTAGCGTTGATTAAAGAGGATAACTTACCTCCTGCACGCTGGCTATTAGGTAAAATCGTCGAAAAACACCCTGGTTTGGACGGACTTACTAGAGTGGTGACTCTTAAATGTAATAACTCTTTGATTAAACGACTGACTTCAAAATTGTGTCTGTTACCGGTTGCTGAGTAAATTTTAAGCATGGATTTGATAATTCAATTGTAGTTTTTTTGTTATTAGTTTATTGCACTATAATTTAAGATTTTACATCACCAATCCTTCATGGTGGGCGGAACACAAATGAAGGACATTCGTCCTTGGTGGGCGGTTTGTATAAGCAATATGCATAATTTTATGTTTAATTGGATTTAAGTTTAACATGATGCTTGCCATCTTAGTGGTATACGCGTAAAATGTGTCTGTTTCCTAATAGCAGCGCCAATGCATTATTCTCATAGACTTAAGTTGTTTCTTTGCGTTTGTTTTCATTCAATATTAGTGTGTAAGATTGATAACAGATGGCGTTGTTTGAAATTTATTTTATTCTAAAACGCGCTATGGTTGTTTGTTGTGGAATTAATGACTGTTAGATAGTTTTTGTTCAATACACGGGTTCTCATACAGTCCACTGTTGTTTTATTTCGACCTCTATTGAATAATGCGAGTTTGCATTTTGTACACATTTTTTTTTTTGTAATCACAATCATATAATACTTACAAAACATCCAGACAAAGACAATAAGACATGTTCATGCACACGACCTTGTACGTGGATTGAACCCACGACCATGGATTCTAAATGGACATTGGTAGGCATTCGTCCACCGGGCTCTTAAATTATCAGTTTGGTGAATTGTTTTAATTGGATTTTTGTTTATTACATAACTAGCTTCTACCCGCGGCTTCTCCCAGCGTGAACTATAAATCCTATGATCCATTCATTACATTATAAATACTAAACTGGCTTTGTCTGTCTGTCGATTTCTTATCTTATCACGATTCTGATGCGGTACGAAGTTCGCCGGGCCAGCGAGTATCAAAATATTACCACAAAACTACATCAAATTCCCAAAGTAAATGCAGTACATGTAATAAAATATCTTCAAATGAATTCTAAAAAGGAATTTACTCTAGACAATTTTAATTAAGCCCGTCGGTGCTCATTATCTCCGAGAGGCGTCCGAGAAGCGTCACTCTCGAAGGGCGAGTACAACTTTTTCAGAGAAATCTTTTACACAGATAACGGCGCTACCAGAGTCTCAGATAGAACCACTTCGCATACTTTATGCTAACTATTACATGAGAAATCGCTGCCTATCTCGTTTATCTATATATATAAAAATGAATGTTTGTCTGTATGTTCTTTATCCATTTGTTTACCGCTCCTGGGTAAGGTTTAGACAGGACAACGTCTGTCAGGTCTATATACAACTGTTTGATTTATATATATATGAACGAAACGGCGAAGTACTAACTTGCGTAAGAATTCAACATAATGTGAATCTGGCGAAATGGGATTCAACATAATGTGAATCTGGCGAATTTGCATTCAACATGATGGAAATTCAATTTCATAGGATAGAAAATCAGCTATCAGAGAATTCAACACAACGGGAATTCAACTTAATGGGAAAACATCTTACAGAAAATTCATCATCATCATGATCATCATCATCAGGGACATTTTAGTCTCCACTACAAGAGCACAACCCTCTCTCGTCCGTCCCAGACGGAAAGAGGATTTGGCCTACTCTCCCCACGCTGGCCAAACGGGTTATCCCGAGGCCTGATAGATATTTGATAATGTATTGCCCTTAATCGCCTTGTACGACATCCACGTCCAGAAAATTCAACATAACGTAAATTCAACATAATGGATCATCCGGAAGGCACATATTCATTAGGACCACAATTTAGGACTACGGTAGAGTGGCTAATTACAAGAAATCTAGTCCTCTAAATATTATTTTGGAAACAGAAACTTTTTTCCTCTACAAACGTAAGTTGAACGACAATTGTGTCGCTCCCCCGAGATTGAACTTCCCAGAACAGGTACGTAAGTTTCAGGCACGTAAAACTTAACTTTATCGACTGGGGATTACGTTTCAAAATGTCTTGCTCCGATCAAACTTCACAAATAGGTCAAAGTTCGTGGGTAATTCCTAATAATGTTAGCGAAAGGTGAATAGTATTTGTATAAATTATAACTTTGCGTTCCTATGTACATAAGACGTATTCCGAGAAATAATTGAGCGTATCTTCTATATTTATAAAGGGCAACCATTACTGACTGCTCTATCAACGCACAGTTCAAACCGCTGGACGGATCGGGTTGAAATTTGGCATACAGGTAGGTATTATGACGTAGGCGTCCACTAAGCTATCTTAAAAAAAAAAAAAGTTTTTTAAGCGAAAACTTCTTTAGCGGCGTTGTGCACTTTTTGGGATGGGTAAAAAATGTTAAACTCGCGTCAGGACACGTGGCCTGATCGAAAATTCGTAAGACGGAGGGAGAGTAGACCGCCGGCGCGGCGTAGGAGAGGAAGTGATATCCCTGCTGTTTATTTTAAATGTAATATAAATTGCCTTGTTTGTGTACGATAGCGCAATAAATAAATACTGTATTTTACCACATAAATGATAGTACTTCTATACTGATAAATAAAGTAATTCGTTCGAAATTATTTCCTAGCCATTCCAAAATATTGAAAAATGCACAACGTTAAGTTTTCACTTCTGCCGGCACGCTCGGAATGCAATCCCGATTTTTTTTATACTACTTCGGGTGGCAGACAAGATTACGACGCGACTTTTGTATGGAGTGGCCGGAGTGTGGCTAAACACAAAAACCTATGACACGCAAGAAAATAGAAATATACAGCAGTATATTTTAGACGAGCTCGAATCGGTCACGCACGGTCGAATGGTTAGCAATACGCCACTTTGACTCCTAGTTCGCGGGTTCGATTCCCGCACAAGACAAACATTTGTGTACATAAACATGTCTGTTTGTCTTGGTCTGGGTGTTTTCTATGTATTATAAGTATGTAATTACAAAAAAAAATGTATTTAAGTACATTTATCAGTTGTCTAGTACCCATAACACAAGCTTTGCGCTTAATTTGGGACTAGATGGCGCTGTGTAAATTGTGCAGAAATATTTATTATTTATTTATTATTAGTATATTATGATACAAGTGGCTATTGATAGATTACACATAAAACTGTGTAATCTATCAATAGCCACTTGTTTGTTGTTTGGATTATTTTTAATCCAAACACATTCTACAATGATTTTTTTAAGAAAACATTAAAAGCCTAAGGCATTAAAGAGCATAGTATGACATAGAAACACTAGTTAGGCCATATTGAGTCTGAATAGAAAACGCATACATTGCGGCCAATCTATACCAGTCGCGTTAACTACACTAAAATAAAACATCTGTTGGGGTATAAGTGGTTCATCAACATCTTTGAACCAAAGCCAATTTCACCTGCACGTGGTGCACCCTGCTGACTGACAAACGAAGCTCTGGCGAAAAGAGAGGTAGGGAGCGTAATTGTAAGCTACCAGATTGGGGAATGTACCTCCACCTCACTGAATACCGTAGCCAAATAACAATTCCCTTGAGGGTTGTTGTGTTCCTGCGAGTGAGTGAGGTCACGAGAAAGGAAGGAGATGCTGCGTTGGCAGCGGGGGTGGTGGCGCGCGAGCGATATTTTATGTTGCGAGCGTTAATATGGCTACGGTGACCGGTTCACAGGCGGGCTGTATGCTTGTCTGCCACACGACGTAGTATAAAAAACAAATCTGTTTAATCTGAGCGCGTGTGTATGGGGCGCGGAACAAAAGACCCACCGCTTAAACTGAAGCCGAGTACAATCGAATTTTTTTCGCTTCAGACCCACCGTACCCCTGGCCGTAACTCTGGTGGTACGGTGGGTCTTTTAAATATTAAACCATACCTTTGATTGTGAAAATCAAACTTCACCTTAAATTTGTGCTAATAGTAACAACCTTAGCCGATAGAAGTGGAGGCGCTCTACCTTAAACTAGAGATATTTATCACAATGAGGACCTCGATGGCGTCGTTGCGCGTATTATTCTAATCGATCACGCAAGTTAAGCAAGTTCGACTGTAGCCTGTCTATTAGGGTTTGGGAATTCCCGACAAGTTCAAAGTCCCGGGACACGAGACAGCCTACAGTCCAAGTCCCGGGAATTCCCTGAACTTCGATACTTTTTGTTTTTTTAGTGGGGCTTTCGTAAAATTGTAATTAAGTTAGTTTTTTGTTTAAAATTGTACCTATTAAAAAAAGCCAATTCTTTGTAAAAAAAATCAACATTTATTATACAGGAAATTAAATGTTTACTTAAAGTTATTAAACGAATTCCGTTAAAAGTTAAATCACACTAATTCTTAATAACTTTATTATTTATTATCTAGTAATTCTAGAATCTAATCATTGGTCGTAATCACAAAATTGTTAATTCTCATAATCATAGATTTGCCTCATAACTAAATAATCTAAATATACATAATAAAACAGACTTGTAAATAAGTCTTTCAAATAATCAACTAACACAATAATTAAACTTCTTAGTCATAAAACGAAACAGTTAAAAATCCCTCTCCAGGGAAAACCAGTGCTGTTTCCAGCGCTGGAATCCACACGGTCGAGAGGTTCCTGCTAAACCACCGCGGGGGCTCGCTGGTGCTCTATCCTTTGGGCTGAGTGCACTCGGCATTTGCCCTCCCTCTCATTAGGTTAGTTTTCGATTTAAAAGCCTTCGGGCTAAAAGCACAGCATCCATTTCGAAAAAAAAGAAAAGCTATAATGACGAAGACATTTATATTTATAAAAAATCTCGCAGAATACAGAGATACAAGCTAGTTCTCTATTTAATTGGAAGTATTTATAGGTTAGGTTAGGATAAAGAATAAACATTACTAAAAACTTAAATAAACAACTCAACGTCCGATACCTAAGAAGCAGTAAGTAAAATTTGCATTGAAAAATCGAGGTAAAAGTTATCCAAACAAAATGAAACATTATTTAAACCCGCCATAGCTCCGCGGACAGAAATGAAGCAAGAACTCTGCTCTTTTGATGTTCGCTCAGTAACAAACTTGCGACTTCGCACAACGGGGGCAAAAACGCGAAACAAAGTTGGGACTTGGGAGTGACCCCGCACTTTGTAGAAGTATATTTTTGATAGTGAAATTAAGAAAACTTGCTTATTTAAGTAAGGTGAGGGAAAGAACTTCGCCGACCCGCAGTTGAGCAGGTATAAGTAGAGGAGTTCGATGGCATCTTTTTTTTATACTACGTCGGGTGGTAGCCAAGCATACGGCCCGCCTGATGTGAAGCGGTTACCGTAGCCATATGAACGCTCGCAACATATAGAGTCGCTCGCGCGCCGCCACCCCCGCTGCCAACGCAGCATCTCCTTCTTTTCTGGTGACCTCACTCACACGCAGGAAACAACAACCCTCAAAGGAATTGTTATTTGGCTGCGGTATTCTGTGAGGTGAAGGTTCATTCGCCAGTCGCGTAGCTTAAAATTACGCTCCCTACCTCTCTTTTCGCCAGAGCTTCGTTTGTCAGTCAGCAGGGTGCACCGCGTGAAGGTGAAGTTCGCTTTGGTTCAAAGATGTTGATGAACCGCTTAAACCCCAATCGTTGCGCATATCAGTCTAATCGAAAAGGCAAGTTATGTATGTCTAAGAATATATCCATACTTCCATACTTAGGGTAGTTTTTATCCTGGAAATGCCCCCCCCCCCCCCCCCCCATCATCTGATTGCCGATTGTTTTGTTGTCAAAGGGCGGCCAACAGATGGCGGCACAAGGAAAAAATATAAAATTTATAATCATTTGTCTTTCTTTTACGTCGAAAGCAGGACATGATTTTTTAAACGGGGATAGTTTACGGTCTGGAGAGTGACATAGGCTACTTTTTAGCTCGGTAAAACATCTTAATCTCATGAAAAAAAATAAACTTTGTAATAATTTGTCCTTTTTTTTACTTCGAAAGGAACCAAAGTACCGACATGTTTTTTTTAATGGGGATAGTTTACTATCTGGAGAGTGACATAGGCTACTTTATATCCCGGTAAAACATCTTAATCCCATGGAAAAAAATAGACTTTGTAATAATTTATCCTTTTTTAGGGTTCCGAACCTCAAAAGGAAAAACGGAACCCTTATAAGATCACTTTGTTGTCCGTCTGTCTGTCTGTCTGTCTGTCTGTCTGTCTGTCTGTCTGTCTGTCTGTCTGTCTGTCTGTCTGTCAAGAATTTCTATGTCGAGAATGCGTGGAGGTATCAAGCTGAAATTTGAACTGTACACTCAGGTCTACGGTCCCATGAAGTTAAAAAAAAATCAAACTGCTAAGTTTACGTAGAAAAAAGTTACGGCCGTTTATTCAGCAAAAAACGCATATTTCGACACACTCAAGGGAATCAAAACCAATAGGGTACTTCCCGTTGACCTAGAACTATGAAATTTGGCAAGTAACATCGTTATAGACTACAAGTACAGGAATAAATCTCAAAACTGTACATTTGTAAATAGATCTTAAAAAATAGGGGGTCTATATTTTTTATAGGGTGTCGAAATTTCAAATTGAAACTACTAGTTCAAATGGGGTATCATATGAAAGGGCTTGATGTACACATTGCAAAATATATTTTATTTATTTTTTTCGACGCATTATTTCTTATTTATAATGAAAAATATCAAATTTAATAATGATACTACGTACCTACGGAACCCTCGGAGGCCAGCCCCCTTACCACCAACTCTTATTGCGATTCAATAACTGAATAGACTGCTTATTCATACCAATGAATAAGCGACTCTATTGTATTTGAAATAGAGTCGCTTATTCATTGGTATGAATAAGCAGTCTATTCAGTTATTGAATCGCAATAAGAGTTGGTGGTAAGGGGGCTGGCCTCCGCGAACCCGCAGTTGAGCAGCGTGAGATGCTGCAGTAGTGGGATGAGTAAGGGACGCGTTATGGACATAACACCTCATAATATGTTGATATCAGTGAAGCGGTTTAGTTTGTAAAGCATGCCAAAGAATTATACATAGGTACTTATGAGTAGCGTGTTGGCGATTTTAGCAATCAAAAAATCCGGTGCGATTCGGCTTCAGTTTAGCCGGCAGAGCCCCCGGTTGTTGTCATTAGATGACAGTCATTAAGCCAAGTCAGTGGCCTTCAGGCGGCTTGAAAACACTGGCCTCCGACAACCCGCAGTTGAGCAGCGTGGTGGAGTATGCCTAAACCCTTTCGATTGAAGGCAGATCTGTATCCCAACACTGGGTAGAACAAGGGTTAATGACGGAGGGAAAGAGGCTGGTGGCGAAGGGTCACATATCCTGGAAAGCATTGGGGAAGGCATATGCCTAATGATGGTGAATAAGGAAAAAGGAAAACTGAATCAAATGGTTCTTCTTTTATAACACATTTTGAATGCCACGTTTAGTACCAAATAAGCATACTGCCCGCATGATGTTAAGCGGTAACCGTAGACTTACTTCACGGTAACTTTACTTTTCCGTAACTGCTTCCCATCATTTGTCACCTTAGTGGTATTTTAGGGCTTATGATATAAGGAGTAGTGGTCGCGCGTTAGCACTCATACTTCTTACCTAGCATCTACTTACATCTGGTGATCCCACTTACTGGCAGGAACACAACAAACATGAAAGGATTGTTGTTTGTCTGCGGTTTTTTGTAAAGTGAAGAATACTTTCCAAGTGGGTTTTGCCCTATTACCCTTTTGCCAGAGCTTGTCTATAGGGTTCAACAATGCAATTGAGGTTGGCTTCATCATCATCATCAGGTCCATTTTAGTCTCCACTACAGGAGCACGACCCTCTCTCGTCCGTCCTAGATAGAAGGAGGATTTGGCCTACACTCCCCACGCTGGCTCCCCACGCTGGGAGGCCTGATCGATATTTGATAATGTATTTCCCTTAGTCGCCTTGTACGACATCCACGGGAAAAAACGGAGTGATTCTATTCTAGTCTGCCGGAAACCACACGGCAAGAGGTTGGCTTAATCTTTAAATATGAAGTTAAGCCCCTTTTACGTCAATAGGATTGTAAATAAGTATACTGTAGTAAGTAACACGACACATTCCCACCACTGTGTCTCCTGTGTAGCCAGGATTAACAGCGGCGACCACCAAAAAAGGTAATGACCAATGAAGTCCATTGCAGTCTCGGGGGTAAGACTACACGCTATATGATTATACGCCTTGGAACTCACAACGAATTTACATAATCAGAAAAAAATAATAGGAGTAGGAAGCTTTTGGAATTTGACTTCTCCTCTTAGCAATGTGAGAGACAGGAAAATGGTAAATAATACAGTAAAAGCCTAAAGAAATGGCTAGTCAAGTGCAGCGCAACTGCCGTGCACCACGGATTTTACATATGCATCTAACACTATTGGAATCCTAAAACATTGAGTTGTTACCTAACTCATCGATTCCAATAATATGAATTGCAAAATGGTCTAAACGTAATATTGACTGATTGTTATTTTCGTCTATAACATTATAATAGGCCCGTAAATAAATTAGATGTGACATCTCTTTGTCTCCGTTGCTATTCCTAATACAATAACAAAACAAAGGAAACATCTACATACGTCATTAACTAACTCCGAATGAATGACTAATTACTGAGACGCCTCATTAACACAGATTCCCAGCGGCGTGCTACCCTGTCGAATGCGGAGACAGCTAAACTCAACGGGGAACCACCCAAACAAAGTCGCTTCATCTTGGTTGGATTTTGTACAAACACCAAATAAATGGAGAGAGGGTCCAATTTGTATTCGGACTTGATCAGACCAACATGTGGTAGTGGCATACGTAATAGTAATAGTATTACTTATGCTGTGGTTGCAGCGTGTGGGAGCTGTCAACACGTTAGTTTAGGGTTATGTTTATGTTTTTCCGGTAAACATTTACATATATATGTATAATTTAATTTACCTCCTCTACATCTGAAGCTATTTTGATGCTAAAAATACCCATTACCATTTGAAAGATTATGTTCAAAACAGTATTTTGAACATAATCTTTCAAATGTAATGTAACTTTATGCTTCACTTTCAACGCTCTGTCACACGCAGACGCAGTTGCGCGAGTCAGCTAGTTGTTAAAATATCGCTCGTGGTACTGTGCAGAAGGTTTCCAAAAGTTAATGATTATATGTAGTATCATTTTTTACCCGAATACAGCGAAGCAAAAAGGAGGGTTATGAGGCAATTTGATCTACACTACTTTGCGTGCCTCCGCCACCAATTAGTTCATGCAAATTACTACCGGCCGGCTTCCACCCACTACCATTAGTAGTTGCAAGCGACTGCTGTGGCTACTTTGGTCGTGTCTACTCCAGCTGCTGTGGTCGTCTCGGCGAATCTCCAACATCTGAAACAGAAGAAACATGCGACTGCAGCCTCTGCGACACGTGTTTCGTCTCTGCACGAGGCATCATCGGGCGATCTGTATATGTTGATAGTTAGAACAACAACCTACAAATGACAAATCCATCGCATTACTGGCCTGTATATAGTGTTTGAAGTGGAGGGGGTAGTGGAGTAATCGAAAATATATTAAGGATAGGTGAATTACTACCGTCAAGTTGTTTATTCATTAAAGGAATATTAGAATTTTTGTGTTTTATTATTTCTAATTGTTCCCTAATTTTAAGTTTTACTCCTTTGTCTGACATGTGTAGTGTTTTGTATGAGTTATTGCGATTGGAGATTCGATTCGAGAGAAGAAGAAAAAAAGGTGTTCACCTAAGTTATTTTCTTTTTAATTGCTTCCACGAATCTGACTGATCAGACGTAAATCAGACAGACAGACGAAACTAATCAGTCAATCCTTACAAATAAGAATAATTAAATTTACATATTAGCTTTGACCATTACCATATTTGCAAAACAACATTGGCAAGTGTATTATTTAATCTTTGTCAAATGTTATTTCGGAAACATTTCAAAATATAGAAATAAAAAAAAAACAGAATAAATAAAAATTCAATATCGAAGTATTTAGTTTATGTTAGTCGTTAGTTAAAAAAAAATTAATACTGTATTCCGCTCATCAATCCCCTATCCCCATCATTTGATACCCATGTCATAGGGATTAAAGTACAAATTATAAACTTCTACTTTAAGTCCTATATCCCTTGTGACGGGCGCCACTTTGGATTAAAAATAGTGGTTATCGTGCATTGCTACAAGAACTGAACCAGTGTGGCAAATTTTGAGTCAATCGGATTCTGGAAAGCGGGTCAAATTTAACTTGTAAGATTTGATTCGAGACACTGCGATGAAACTGATGAATTCTAATCGATTTCATTACATCAGCAGATAGAAATGTCTTAATGATAGACTGCTTATACCATTAAGCAACAGCAAATATGCAATGTATTCGCCACTGGCCTTCTCTTAGCGAGGTATTTTACGTGACAAAGCCCTTCTGAGAATAACTACTCTACGGCGGTCTCGCGAAATCATGTCAAATAGAAGTGGTTACGTTTTGTATCAAAATAAAGGCATTTCTAAGGTTCTATAACTGGGCCGGGTTTTATGAAGTATAAATGAACGTACAATAAAGTCGAGCAATTACGAATTAAATTAGCCACTTCCGAGTATTTCGTGATATGCGACGTTCGTACATTTTATATGAAGGAGTAAGTAATTATTGTAATGACTCTGCAAAGGTACGAAGTCGTAATCTAATTAATATTTTTGTGTGTTTTATCTAACATAAATGTATAAAATATAACATAAAATGTGCTCATCTACTGGCTGTGAGAGAGTGGGAGTCGGGCCTTTGGCTTCAGGCGTTACCGTCGTCCAATGTAGGTACGATGTTGGACGACGGAACATTTCGTGTTGCTGCTTGCCTCCGTTTAGGCGTTCCTTGTGTTGCTCCGCATCGTTGTCAATGTGGAGAAGCTGTCGACCGTCTTGGACACCATGGGTTTTCATGTCGCAGGAGCGCTGGAGCAGAATCCCACGTCACGGCAATATAAATGGCAGCTGTAATGGAACCAAATGGTCTGGCACGCGAGGATGGTAAGAGACCTGATGGGATGTCGTTGCTACCGTGGAAGATGGGAAGGCCTTAGGTTTGGAATGCAACCTGCATCGATACCCTGGCGCCTTCTCTCTCCCTCACACGTCGGGATCTGTGGGAGCTGCTGCTGCATTAGCGGAGACACTTAAGCGGCGCAAATATTTAAACCTTATGGGTAATTATATCACTACATAGTATAAAACAAAGTCGCTTTCTCTGTCCCTATGTCCCCATGTATGCTTAAATCTTTGAAACTACGCAACGGATTATGATGCGGTTTTTTTTAATAGATAGAGTGATTCAACTGGAATGTTTATATGTATAATATATGCATAACATAGTAGAAAAACACTGATAATTTAGAGGTTTCTAATGTGATGTCGTAAATAAACACATTTTTTTGCTCTTTCATTGCAAACGCTGGCTGAACCCAACGAGATAGATCAAAATAATGTAGTACAGTATTGTTCACCTTAAAATGGTCTACAAAAAAGTTCGCGATGGTATATGTCTATCTCTTAGTGGTAACACACAATAACCGTTATTTTATCCTTTGCTTTTTACAAGAAATAATGCCTTATTTACGAAGCGATTTTAAGCAATACAGAATTAATCCTTATCCAATTAAATACCTTAAATACATTGCGCATTTAATATAGATCAATATGGCCCTTCACAGCATGTAATTTAAATGAATAGTTTAGAAGATATTACACATTTAAAATGCAGGGACATAACGGCTGTGGCGGTACCGGCCGCGGAGCCGGCGGCGTGTGCTTATAACTGGGGAAGGACTGGATAGGACAAAGCGCAAAGACCTTCTGTAGTACATTTAGTATCAGCATTGCACCCGTGCGAAGCCGGGGCGGGTCGCTAGTTTAATTATATATTTGAGCCGTTTGGGGTCGAAACGCTTGGCCCATGGGGTCGGAGTGCAAGGCTTCTATTTAGAGAAATAGCAAAGCGCTTGGTCGATACTTCACCAGAGGGCCGGCCTATATTTGGCACAACGTATAAGCATTGCCATTCAGCGTGGCCATGCTGCCGCGTTCTGGACACGATGCCTTTTGATAGTGATGCGGAGGAGTTTTTTGACGCGGTTTAGTTATTTTTAGGGTTCCGTACCTCAAAAGGAAAAACAGAACCCTTATAAGATCACTTTGTTGTCCGTCTGTCTGTCTGTCAAGAATTTCTATGTCGAGAATGTGTGGAGGTATCAAGCTGAAATTAGAACTGTATACTCAGGTCTACGGTCCCATGAAGTTGTAAAAAAATCAAACTGATAAGTTTACGTAAAAAAAAGTAACGGCCGTTTATTCAGCAAAAAACGCATATTTCGACACATTCTCAAGGGAATCAAAACCTATAGGGTACTTCCCGTTGACCTAGAACTATGAAATTTGGCAAGTAACATCGTTATAGACTACAAGTACAGGAATAAATCTCAAAACTATACATTTGTAAATAGATCTTAAAAAATAGGGGGTCTATATTTTTTATAGGGTGTCGAAATTTCAAATTGAAACTACTAGTTCAAATGGGGTATCGTATGAAAGGGCTTGATGTACACATTGCAAAATGTATTTTATTTATTTTTTTCGACGCATTATTTCTTATTTATAATGAAAAATATCAAATTTAATAATGATTACTACGTACGGAACCCTCGGTGGGCGAGTCCGACTCGCACTTGTCCGGTTTTTTTTTCTTTCTTGTTACTTATATAAAAATATTATTTTTTAAGATTAGTTTATTTTTAAATTAATTAAATAAATTAAACGGGTCACTCACGTCTTTTTGTCGGGAAAGTTTATTTTTAGTTAATTAACTTTGTATTTTAAGACTAGTTAATTTTTTGTTAATTTAGTTTGTATTACTTAGGTAAATAAAAATATAATTATTTCACAAAAATTTATACTAATACAAATGTTATGTTATACGTTTGTGTTAAATAAAACACACATATTATACAAAAATTTTGTACATTCCACAATAATCTTATGTTTGAAGTATTAAGACTTTTATTTTTTTTATCCCACGTCGGGTGGTAAACAAGCACATGGCTACTCCATCCCACAATAGTTCAAAGACACTTCAAAGTCTTTTACTGTTCTTTCAATACATTCGCCGCGAGTTCAGCGCGGGAATGAAAATCTGTATTACATTATTATTTCGTTGTTTCCGAATATTACTTAGGTTCCAGTTTCCCTTTGATACCCCGTGTTTCATTTGAATGCTCATCTGACTTCATGAAACACGAATAAAATCAAGATGTTACTTGGTTTTAGAGGTGTTTCTCTTTTTTATACACATCGCACTATGGTTCGTGTGGAACAAGTTAGCTGGACAAAATTATTTGCTTTGATTTTTTTGTCTAAATGAGGTTATAAAGCATAGATGTAAAGTCCTCTGTACTTCTTGTAGGGCAATTTTTCATTTGAGTGAAAAAAGAACAAAGTTCAAGAATATGTACAGAATATCTATATTTTTATCAAGATTTAATTTATCTCTAAATCTAACTTAATAACTAATAACAGATACATAAAACATTCAGCAACAAAATCTATCTCTCATCATCATCACTATCCTCAGATGAATCATTCAATGAATTGTAATGATGATGATGAGTGGCAGAACTATGAAAACTATGAAAAACATTATCTTCCTTACAGCAAGGTTGAACTATGAAATCTAAGACTTCACATTCACTTCACATGGTCAGATATAAATAACACACTAAGTAAATCTCTATTCGTAGATTGTTTTTTTTTTTGTTGTATTCACGAATTCTTCTGCAGTCCTAGTCCGGCTCTGATGCTCAATTCCTGGACTGTAAGAAGTTTAGTTACCTAAGTGGAAGACGGGAAGAAGAGGTCATCTACGCGACGTCTTTTTGTTATGAGACTGGAATCTTCAAACTCTTTAGTTGGTCGTTCAGGTCCCGGTTGGGTTTGTATCGATGTCCTTGGCATGGATAAATAAAAGGACACGGCGAAACATATGTCAACACCCTTTAGGTACGTCGAAGTCGTCTCTAGGAAGCGCTGTCGGCTTCTTCCGCAGCAGCTCCATTTTTCAGCCATTTTGATGAATATTTGGAGATGATAACCTTGACGTCCCTCACAGATTACTCCGTAACACTATCAAAATCATGTCTCAAAGATACAAGCCGATAAAGCTCCTCATTCCGCATTTCTTTCGGGTGTTTCAGCCATTCTTCGAAAAAATCTATTTCCGAGATGGTGAAAACTGTTAAAAGAAAAAAATAAAAAAAAAATAGTTGTGCAAATAATTCGCAATATTTTTTTTTACCAATAAGTACATAGATACTTAGAGAATCATATATGATAGATTTTACGGAGTGGACATGAGTGGACATGTAATTATTTGTCCATTGAACTAAAAAAGACGGTTAAAAAACGTCACTTTTATCTAAACATTTAATTTAATAAAATTATCGAATGAAGTTCCTGTGATAAAAACTAACTTAAACAAAACTACATACCTTTATGTACACAATCCATCATAAAATCACTATCACAAACTTCTTTTAGTAACGTAAATAATGCTTTCAATTATGGCGTAAAATTGCAAATGAATGCACATTGAATTATCAACATTTTGTATACTTACCTCAATGACGCTCCTATTGACGAAAGTAACGAAAATTCATAGGTGTATTCCTTAATGTATATATCTAATGAGTTCATCTTAATAAGTAATTACTAGAAATTTAAGGGTCGTTTTTGTCTAGCTAGCTTGTTCTATTCGAACCATAGTGCATCGGGTGCCAAACAGGTTTTTTACATTACATCAGGTGTAATGTAAAAAACCCAAATGTCACTATTTGGGGTGTAAGTGGTTCATTAACACCTTTGAACCAAAGCCAACTTCACCTGCACGCGGTGCACCCTGCTGACTGACAAACGAAGCTCTGGCGAAAAGAGAGGTAGGGAGCGTAATTGTAAGCTACCCGACTGGGGAATGTACCTCCACCTTACAGAATACCGCAGCCAAATAACAATTCCCTTGAGGGTTGTTGTGTTCCTGCGAGTGAGTGAGGTCACCAGAAAGGAAGGAAGATCCTGCGTTGGCAGCGGGGGTGGCGGCGCGCAAACAATATTTTATGTTGCAAGCGTTAATATGGCTACGGTAACCGCTTCACATCAGGCTGGCCGTATGCTTGTCTGCCACTCGACGTAGTGTAAAAAAAATTAAAAAAAATCACAAATTCAGAAACAAAAGATCAGGTAAAGGATCATCAAAATTTCTCATAACAAAAGAAAAGAAACCTTATTCCTTTTATAAATGAATATTTTCCGAGACAATCATGCGAGACGGGCTCAAACGCCAAACTCGAGACAAAACTTCGCTCATAAAAATTGACGTGTACTTAAATTTGATTTTAAAACTTTCAGATTTGAAATTAACCGTATTAAAAATTACCAAGTGTTGCTTTCACAAGCGTTTGATGGTGAAACTTGGACAATAAACATCTGAGTCGGTGAACAAAGTTCATTTTTACGATATGTCTGGGCCGCCGATGCTGTTTATGCTAAACGAAGCAGTTTATTGTAATTTTATTTTGAGAGTTAAAGAACTTGGCATTTATGCCTTGGAGAAGTTACAAACAATGTATCACTTATTGTATAGTGTTTTGTTTTGTCGTTTTTAATTTGATTACAGTCGTCGACCTCTCCTTAGCTCACTGTCAATTAAGGCTGTTTCAGTGTTGATTAATATTGACTTTAGAGAAGGTACAGTCGTAACAATACTGAAATTGATTTGTTTGTTGTATTACATACATATTTATTTCAATTTTCCACGATGCAAATAAGCTTATGATCTGTCGCTTGCAGAACAAGCTGCATTCTTCATTCTTCTTCTTTTTCGTCAATCCTTATTCATCCCACTACTGGGATACGGGTCTCCCCTTAATCGAACTTCACCACGCAGGAGTATGCTCTAAACCCTTCGATTAAGGTCAACTTCATTCACAACACTACATTTCTCTAGAGAGTGGTTATTTAGCTGTTTTTCTATGAGGTCTTTACACTTCCTAAGTTAGGCTGTTTTTATTTCATTTCATCATCGTCATCAGGTCATTTTATGTCTTTACTACAGGAGCACGACCCTTTCTCGTCCGTCCCAGACAGAAGGAGAATTTGGCCTACACAGAAGGAGGATTTAGTTTTTATTTTATACTAGCTTTCGCCCGCGGCTTCACTCGCGTGATATTCGGGGCAAACACGTGTTTACTCATTTATCTATAGAAGTACTCGTGTAAAGTTTAGAATAAAATAGTCTAACTAATGTCGTTTCCCCATACAATTTTGGACCGTTTCACTTTCTTATGGGATGAATTTTGAAAAATCCTTTCTTAGCGTACCCCTATACGTCATAAGGAACCTAAAAATTTGGAATCTCTAGACCCAGCGGCTTGGGCTGTGCGTTGATATATCAGTCAGTCAGGATTTTGAATTTTATATATATAGATAGATTCGTTGTTAATTATATCTATTTAGCAAAATTTGTAAATGGTCTAGTACGGGAAATAACCAACAATACACTGAATCGCTGAACAATCATAATTCTTATTTTCCCGTCCTTTTTCGAATTTTACATGAAACTACTTATTTGTTGAACTTTGTTATCAGGTCACAGCGTGGTCGCACGGTTTTGGGGCCATACTAATTGTGGTTCTACATAGTTAGTTCTCACGATAAATGCTTTTTTTTTTTAATATGGTCCCCTTATCGATTTAGCTGCAATCGCAACAACTCCTTCCTGATATTCTCAATTATAATGCATTACAACTCTCTTACCACCTGGGTAATTGTTATTTCACTGTGGCATCAATGAATGCATGCAAATGAATACGACGCATAAATGAAATTATTACATTTAATAAAATATTAAATTTAAAATTTAAAATACCCCCGACGATCCCCCATCGCGACGTTTTTTTTAGAATTATTAATACATACTTATGTACTTTAAGATTGAGTTTCTTTTATTATTTTTTTACTTTTTAAAGACAAGTTTGATTATTGTTTTGGGGTTTTTTTTGAAATTTTTAATTTAATATTTTATTTTATACTTTTTATTGGTACATACTTGTTATAACTTAAAATGTCTCAACCGATTTTTTGAATATTTTTCATTTAATATATTATTAATATTGTAAAGTGCATGTGATGCTATTTCATTTGCTACCCTTCTTACTTGGGTATATTTGCTGACATTCGGATTTCCATCCCCATTTTCTCCCCCCACATATATTTGAAGACATTGGGTATTTTCCCCACTTTTACCCCCAGAGTTTTTTCACAGCTCAAGCGATTTTCATTGAACTTATTATTTTGTAATATGCACGTGATGCGCTTTCATTTGAGACCCCACTCGAGTATATTTGCAGACATTCGGTTATTCTTCCCCACTTTTACCCCCCACAACTTTTAAACGGCTCAACCGATTTTCATCAAATATGTCTAAGAACACTCGCACATAAGTCACCTTTAATACAAAAATAAACTAAATTGAAATCGCTTTATCCATTCCGGAGCTATGATGCCACGGACAGACAGACCCACACACACACAGACAGGTCAAACTTATAACACCCTTCTTTTTGCGTCGGGGGTTAAAAATAAACTGTATTGTATATGTGTAATTTCTTAGCGAATAAGTGTTATTGCAACCTATCTGTTTATTTATATGACAAGAATTTATAAAATGCATGACAGTTAGATAACAATTTATTGTATGCTTAGGTGGTACAGAAGTATTAAAGAACTATTAATTAAAGAACGCGTGAAACCCCTGAAGGCCAGCTCTCGTAATTATATTACGATCGCAGAATTAAAGTTGACCGAATTGAGATTGAATTGTGAATTAACTAAAACTTGTATACTTACTTGTCTTCATTAACTAATTATTATCAGTTCTTATTAAGACCAGCATACCATTCTCAGTTTCTTTGTTTTTCACTCATATTTCGATATAATCGCACTTTAATAAAAGTTTGAAGCTTACGAGAATATTATATCTATCATTTTTACGATCGGGACTGAATCGAGATTGAATTATGATTTAATTTTAATTAGGAGAAAATTCCATTAGGTGTACAGCTGTTTATGGGCTGCGGTAACTGCTTTCCGTCAGGCAGGCCGTAAGCTTGTTTGTCACTTTAATCATCATCATCATCAACCTGTATCTACTGCTGGATATAAGCCTTCCCCAATGCTTTCCACCAAATACGATCCTCCGCCTTCCGTATTCGCCAGCCGCTTCCAGCAGCTTTCTTAAGGTCATCAGATCATTTACTCTTCACTTACTCGTCACTTCAGTGGTATAACAAGATATTGTAACATCTATAATGCCCTCCGGATCAGTAGTACCATTGATGGTACAAGTGACACAACTTTGTATCTCTAGTAGGGCTATAATGACCTACTATTCTCAATAAATATATTTTATAATTTTTTTTGTATTTCGTGCTTTCCTATGAACTACTTTCAAAACCAGTCGGGCAGCTACGCTATGGATTTCTTTTTTCAGATCCTCGTTAGCTAATCATGCACCACGAGGAAGAGAGGTACGGTTAGCTGAAAATAGTGGTAACACCCCTAACTTAATATATTAATAGGATTTCATTTATAAGTACCTACCATAATGCAATACAGTATATTACATCATTTCCCTACAGAATATGATAATAAAAGCACGCAACAACTAACATAATATGCCAAATAAATAACACAATAATATGTCTAGAGAGCTGAATAAAACCGAAACGAAATGATGCTCGTGTTGTGGCTGTCCCAAGGGAGTTCGTGCTAAATGTGCCGTGAACATTGTCATATTGCGAGTTTAGCACAATTCGGAACATCCTTCCTTATTGGCTATGTCCCTTGAGAATAAGGTGTACCGAAGTTGTGACTTAACGCTCTTCACGGTTTAAAGACGGAATAATTTGTGGATTATGCGTGTAATGTTAAACAGGCTGTCTTGATTCAGGTGAAGTGATATCACATTTATAACACGCTTTTATTAGTTTCACCTGTATGTTTGCTTGTTTATAACCGATTTCTTTAAACTTGATTTTGTCCCACTTTGAATGGTCAGATTTAATTTAAAAGTTGTATTCTAATCAAGGACCGATGACAATTTGATAAGTTTATTTGATTATCCTGGTAAGGATCGCCAGGATTTGTGCCATATTTTTCACTAATCGAGCACCCCACTCTTTTTTCACTTTATTGTTAATCTTTTTCGTTCATTTATATTTTCTCCTTATGTTAAAAAATATTTTAAATAAATTTAAATAAATATTTCTGGACAATTTACACAGCGCCATCTAGTCCCAAATTAAGCGCAAAGCTTATGTTATGGGTACTAGACAACTGATAAATGTACATAAATACATTTTTTTTTGTAAATACATACACATAATATATAGAAAACACCCAGACCAAAACAAACAGACATGTTCATGCACACAAATGTTTGTCTTGTGCGGGAATCGAACCCGCGACCTCGGAGTCAAAGTGGCCATTGCTAACCATTCGATCACCGAGCTCGTCGAAT
This sequence comes from Hypsopygia costalis, assembly GCA_937001555.2. Taxonomy (NCBI): domain Eukaryota; kingdom Metazoa; phylum Arthropoda; class Insecta; order Lepidoptera; family Pyralidae; genus Hypsopygia; species Hypsopygia costalis. Next base: position 26,874,034 of record OW443339.2, on the reverse strand, counting down.
TATAGACTTTTTAGTTCGACTGCTCATTAAAACGTGTTTTTTTTTAGTTTTTTTTTTAATAGTAGTTTATGAAACTGTTGCATAATAAGGGTTCTTAAAATACGAGTGTGAGTTTATCACATGAGCCGAAGGCGAATGTGATAATAGACCACACGAGTATTTTAAGACCTAATTATGTGCAGTTTCATACACTACTTTATCTAATATCATGATATTTCATGACAATAATATTTTAAATAAAATCATGAAGTTAATTTAACAGCTTCATTTCTTACTTATAAATCCATTTGCAGATGGAGCATGCGTGGTGCGCTTGCGCGACGCGCCGCGCGGCGCAGCGTTCACAGATTATGTAGAAAAATTTAGCAACGCTGCAATGCATTTGCATTGCAACCTGTTTAAAATACATGTATCCAGGGCTGAAGCTGTATCGAAATGGAGAAAAAGTTGTTTTTCGATGCAGTTGTCCATAGAATAGCTGTATCGAAAAGTAACTTTTTAAATTTATTTTGATGTCTTGTGTGTAAAAGACTGACATTAAGATTCTGTGTTAATTTTTTAATCTCTAAATTTCAGTATAAGATTCTTCATCTTCTTTAGTCGTTCACTGTTGACAGAGTGGTCGTGGTCACCCATTGTCGCTCCCCATGGCGGTTGCTGCTCCCGCAATCCTTCTCGCGACGAGCGCATTCTGTCACTGATGTTTTGGTGACTGATTTTAGAAAGTCGGTCCATCTGGTTGGCGATCGACCGCGCACTCTCTTGCCTTCGACCAGTCCCTGCACTACCAATCTCTCCATGGCGTCAAGGTTTCTGCTAACGTAACTAAAGTATAAGATTATATAAACGATATTTATTATTCTCAATGATGTACTCGTAGTCATTTTCAGAACATCTTGAATGCTACTCTCTCTCTGTGTGTGTGTCGTTCATACTTAAAATCACGTAGATTGTGGCGGCCCTAGTTAGTACATGTCTTGTGCTTGGTACATCAACCCATAATCATCAATCCAAAGTGTTTAAAGCTTACTCCACTATGCTGCTCAACTGCTGGTTGGCGGAGACCAGTGTTTTCAAGCCAAAGTCCACTAACTTGGCTTAACGACTATCATCTAATGACAACAGCCGGGACTGACGGCTTGTAGTTCCCACCGAAGCACAAAGAAGCTATAGATAAATAAACCCATCCGTAGACAGGCTACGGTCGACATTGCTTAACTTGCGTGTTCGATTAGACTGACACGCGCAGCGACACCATCGAGCACCTGTTACATATTTCTATCAAAAAATATACAATGTTTACAGTGGTATAACAAACACAATTTATAACAAATACAGTTGTGTACTCCAAACAATTCTGCTGAACAAACTAGTCTGAACGGACCGTAAACTTTGCCATTTTATATTAAAGCACCGACCGCTAATAAAATGAGTAGAACCTACTATTTTCTAAGTTATAAAGTAGTAGGTAGGTAGTGCGTCCTCCCTGCAATGACATATGGTGCAGAGACTTGGACACTGACCATCGGACTGGTCCACAGGCTAAACGTCGCGCAGCGAGCGATGGAGAGATCTATGCTCGGGGTTTCTCTGCGGAATCGAATCTGGAACGAAGAAATTCGACGGAGAACTAAAGTTGTCGACATAGCCTTCAGAGTTAGCAAGCTGAAGTGGCAATGGGCCGGTCACATCTGCCGAGTAAGTGATGGCATATGGGGGAGGAAGGTATTAGAGTGGAAGCCGCGCGTAGGACGACGAAGTGTTGGGCGCCCTCCCTCTAGATGGTCCGATGACCGTAAGAAAGCAGCTGGGAGCGGCTGGATGCGGAAGGCGGAGGATCGTATCTGGCGGAAAGCATTGGGGAAGGCTTATATCCAGCAGTGGGTAGATACAGGCTGATGATGATAGCAGTAGGTAAGTATTAAAATGCAACTGGGTAAGTATAAGCTAATCTCGAACCACGATTATTACTACGATACGATTTAATACTTCAAATTAAGGGGTATGTGACGTTAACCTCACTCACTCGCAGGAACACAACAACCCTAAAGGGAAATGTTATTTAGCTGCGGTATTCTGTGAGCTGGAGGTACATTCCCCAATCGGGCAACTTAAAAAATGCGCTATACTCATATATGTCAGAGGGGTGCAGGTGAGCTCTTTGGTTCAAAGATGTTGATGAACCTCTTACACCCCGAATGTCTTTTTCTTTAATCCCGCCTCACTACAAACTATCATTTCCGTCACAGGTGCTACTTTCAAATTTCCTCTAATATTCCATCTTATCCATTCTAGTCACGCCACACATCTATCTCAACATTCGCGTCTCAAGCTTCTCGTACATGCATGCATTTACGATCCATACAAGACAACAGGCCTGATCATAGTTTTATATATTATGCCTTTAAGCTTAAGTAGTGGTAGGAGGTGCCATGTAATTGCCGAGAGCTGTCTCCATCTCAGAACAAAAGGGCAATAGGCTATTTGACAATGTTCAAAACATGTATAAATTATTTAACAATATCGTAAAATACACAAAACTATAAAGATCTAAACCCTATGCTCTAAACCCCTTCGATTAAGACCCGTATCCCAACAGTGGGATGATTATGGGTTTATGCCGATAAAGATCTGCAAACTTTCATTCTAATATCTTCCGTCCGACTTATTTTAGAGTTGATCATTTTAAAAGTCCATTTTAAAAGTATGAAATTATTAAAAAATAATATTTCCATTGGAGAAGTAATAAAGAATACTATAACTTTTATTATAATACTTATTACATAAACGAAATATTTAACATAGCTGTCCTACAAATTTTGGATTTGATGCATACAAAATACAAAACTGTGACGTCATAATTCAGTAGCCTTTTATATGGAGCGTTTTCGGGAAAGTTTCGTTTGGGGTGTAAGTGGTTCATCAACATCTTTGAACCAAAGCCAACTTCACCTGCACGCGGTGTACCCTGCTGACTGACAAACGAAGCTCTGGCGAAAAGAGAGGTAGGGAGCGTAATTGTAAGCTATCCGACTGGGGAATGTACCTCCACCTCACAGAATACCGCAGCCAAATAACAATTCCCTTGAGGATTGTTGTGGTTCTGCGAGTGAGTGAGGTCACCAGAAAGGAAGGAGATGCTGCGTTGGCAGCGGGGGTGGCGGCGCGCGAGCGACACTATATGTTGCGAGCGTTCATATGGCTACGGTAACCGCTTCACATCAGGCGGGCCGTATCCTTGTCTGTCACCCGACGTAATATACATATATAAAAAAAAAAAGTAAGTGCTATCGAAGTAATTCTTTCACCTATAATTATATTATAATAACGTCCTTACATAACAAATAGAAAGAAAAAATAGTCATCTAGCCTGAGACCTGTCTCCATCTCAGAACAGAAGGGCAATTCTCGTAATTATTTTACGATCGCAGAATATAGAAAGAAAGTTGATCGAAACGAGATCGAATTGTGATTTGACGGAAAATTATATACCTGATTTAATTAATTGATTATTATCAGTTCTTATTGCTAACAAAATACCATTCATTCTTAGTTTGTTTAATTTTACGGTCATATTTATATATAACAATTTTAAGTAATTATACTTAAAAATTTCATATAACACAATATGAAATTTTTAAGTATAATTACTTTACGAGAATACCAAATTTGACATTTGTGAGATCGAGATTGGATCGAAACTGAATTTTGACTACATTTCAATCACGACAATTGCTCCTCTTCTTCCTAGTTAGTTTAATATAAAAAGTCTATAATGTAATTTCTAAAATTACAAGTAATCACAAAACCGAGATTAAAAACCGGCCAAGTGCGAGTCGGACTCGCGCACGAAGGTTTCCGTGCCATTATCTATAAAAACGGCAAAAAAAAAATCACGTGTGTTGTATGGGAGCCCCCTTAAATATTTATGTCATTCTATTTTTTAGTATTTGTTGTAGCGGCAACAGAAATACATCATCTGTGAAAATTACCATTTTCTAACTATCACGGTTCATGAGATACAGCCTGGTGACAGACGGACGGACAGCGGAGCCTCAGTAATAGGGTCCGTTTCACCCTTTGGGTACGGAACCCTAAAAATTATCCTATACGCGTCAGTCCAGATCATAATTACTTATGGCAAATCGTACCATACCTATGCCTTTACGCAGGTTTACATATATGATAAATCACAAACATTCATACATCCTCACAAACTTTCACATTGATAACATTAGCGACGATTTTCATTTCATAAATTGCTACAACTGTGTCCGTTTGTGTGCGGGTTTAGGAAAACACGTTTTTCTTGTTTTGTTGCAGACGTGAGTTCCGAGTCTTCATAAATAATGCATCATTTTGTGAAACGAAGCAGACTCCTTATAAGAACTAGTTTTCCTTTTTGCAATTACAATACAAGAATTAGAAAATATTTAATTTACAGTTTGACGAGCTCGGTGGTCGAATATACCACCAAGTAAGCAATGGCCACTTTGACTCCGAGGTCATGGGTTCGATTCCCGCACAAGACAAACATTTGTATGCATGAACATATCTGTTTGTCTTGGTCTGGGTGTTTTCTATGTATTATAAGTATGTGTTTACAAAAAAAAATGTATTTAAGTACATCTATCAGTTGTCTAGTACCCATAACACAAGCTTTGCTCTTAATTTGGGACTAGATGGCGCTGTGTAAATTGTACAGAAATATTTACTTATTTATTTAATTTAATTTACAATTTTTATCCTGTGGCTCTCGATTATCTTTGGAGTCAATTCTAACTTTACGTGGTGCATCCTTGTAATTATCCAACAAGATCTGTGTTGTAATTTTAGTAAAAAAATCTGCATTTATCCGATACTTCTCGCAACCAAAGAGGTTAAGAGAGTACTCCACCATTCTGATCAACTGCGAGTTGGAGTACGATGGCTTCGTTGCGTGTGTCAGTCTAATCGATCACACAAGTTAAGCAACGTAAAACGTAGCCTGTCCATGAATGGGTTTATTTATCTCGAGCTCCTCCGTGCTTTGGAGGGCATGTAAAGTCGTCGGTCCGGCTGTTGTCGTAACATGACAGTCGTTAAGCCAAATCAGTGGCCTTTAGGCGGCTTGAAAACACTGGCCTCCGCCAATCCGCAGTTGAGCAGTATAGTGGAGTATGCTTTAAACCCCTTCGTTAATCGAAGGGGAGGCCCATATACCAGCATTGGGACGAATAAGGTTTAACGACGATAATCGTATAAACATTTGTATCTTTCATAATACTCGTTTACATTTTAAAATAATTTTGATTCACATTTTCTTCAAAAATAAGTTATTTTAATAGTAGACAAACTATTATGCACCTAACTGTACATAAACATATCAAGCACACGACGGAGGTACTACAAATCCGTGGCGAGCACAGCACAGTTCAGGACTGAAACAAAGAGATTTCAGTACCAACATTTTGTGTATTCAGGAACACGGAATAGCGTCTGCCGTGCAGCGCACTAATATTATTTTCATTTAGAATGTAAATGTTTTGTAGTGCCAAACAAGCAAACGGCACGCTAAATATGAAGCGGTTACAGGTAATAAATGTAATGAGGCAGGTAATGAGAAGCCCGATGGCGTCGTTACGCCTGTCAATCTAATCGAACACGCAAGTCAAGCAACGTTGGCCATAGCCTATCCATGGATGGGTTTATTTATCTCGAGTTCCTCCGTGCTTCGGAGGACACGTTAAGCCATCGGTCCCGGTTGTTGTCATTAGATGATAGTCGATAAGCCAAGTTAGTGGCCTTTAGGCGGCTTGAAAACACTGGCCAACCCAAAGTTGAGTAGCGTGGCGGAGTACGCTCTAAATCCCTTCGATTGAAGGGAGACCCGTATCCCATCAATGGGATAAATAAGGATTGTCGACGACAGGCAATAGTACTACGTACAGTATGGCCACTCCCTGCCGCTCTCTCGTGTCGAACTCACCTCCCCTCTGAGACGAATCTGGAACAGTTTGTATGGCGCCGCACGCACACGTTTTGAGGTGTAAGTGGTTCATCAACATCTTTGAACCAAAGCCAACTTCACCTGCACGCGGTACACCCTGCTGACTGACAAACGAAGCTCTGGCGAAAAGAGAATTAGGGAGCGTAATTGTAAGCTACCCGACTGGGGAATGTACCTCCACCTCACAGAATACCGCAGCCAAATAACAATTCCCTTGAGGGTTATTGTGTTCCTGCGAGTGAGTGAGGTCACCAGAAAGGAAGGAGATGCTGCGTTGGCAGCGGGGGTAGCGGGGCGTGAGCGATATTTTATGTTGCGAGCGTTAATATGGCTACGGTAACCGCTTCACATCATGCGGGCCTTATGCTTGTCTGCCACACGACGTAGTATAAAAAAAAAATCTTGCATATATTTTGGAGTGAGCAACCCGGCTAATTTTAATATGTAACACGCGTCTGGTAAATTCACAATATTGTTAGAGTTTGTTAGTTTCGTTATCATTTTGTAATGTTTAATTTAAATAATTTGCACTGGCAACACATTATTTCAGGCTATTGACTGCGCTGGTCTGTGATTGGCTGGCTGGCTGAAAATCTAAAGTTCAGGTTTTTTTTTTTATTACATTTTGTAGTGTCTTTGAGAGTCAATAAATATCATTCATATTTATTGCCTTGTTTAGACTATAAGGTAGCCTTTGCTGGATGAAAAATACACATCCATCAACTCAATCTAATGAAATTTGTATCTGAAAAATTCCAAACTTTCGCCTGAAACTTCAGTTTTTCGCTTCGTAGTAGTTCCGCACTTGTCTGCATATTATTAGGTTGCGGCCTTTTGGATATTTTGTTTTCTTTTTCGGAGAAGACCAAGTGTCATTGGCCGAGCGGGCATTCCATAAACCCTCTTTAAAAAAGAAAAAGATATACATGATGATAAATAATTATTTTAAACAATGTACAAAGGCGGATTTACCACTAGAAGAGATCTTTTCCAGCTAACCTTTGAGTGGTTCTACTTGGAGTGAAATTTGTAAGCGAGTGGCAAGGTAGTACAAAAAAATATACGAATTTACTGTACTAAATACAAACAACTTACATCAAGCTCCTTAAATATAGAACAAATAACAAATGACTTAATATTATCGATGTCAAAAAAAAGAACTAAATACATATTAATTATACTCGTACAAAATTAATATTTACAAACATCAACTATTATTAATTTGACGAGCTCGGTGGTCGAATGGTTAGCAATAGCCACTTTGCCGCCGAGGTCGCGGGTTCGATTCCCTCCAAAAAGACAAACATTTTTGTGTGCATGAACATGTCTGTTTGTCTTGGTCTGGGTATTTTCTATGTATTATAAGTATGTATTTACAAAAAAAATTAAGTACCTACATTTATCAGTTGTCTAGTACCCATAACACAAGCTTAATTTGGGACTAGATGGCGCTGTGTAAATTGTCCAGAAATATTTATTTATTATTAAAATTTATTAGTAAATATTTATAGATAGGGAAAAATTAGAAAATACAGAAAAGGGAAAGAATAGAAGAATGAAATATAATCATTTATATTGTAATTAAATAATTATTTTAAAAAACAATCTATGACGTGTCTAAGTGCCTACGAGGGCCCAATCTTTACTAATATTATAAAGAGGTAAAGTTTGTGAGTTTGTTTGTGAGGTTTTATCTCAGGATCCAGGGAACCAATTTTGAAAATTCTTTTACCAATAGAAAGCCACGTTATTTGTGAGAATGTTAAATTTTGTGAAAATGAAACAAGTTTTTCCTAAAAATGCTTGCCGTCCAGCGAAGTGAGCACGGGTCAGCAATTAACAAATAAATATATCTATTAGAATTAGAATTTGCCTCGGGCTTCTATGCTGGCGAGCAGCCCGGTTGAGCATAAAGAGGGAATTAATCGAAAATGTCCTTATTTATTCCATATCTCCAGAACCCCATTCGCTAACGACAAACATAGTAATATATTAATACAAAATTCAAATGTGACCTTATTAAACAATTACATGGCGCGTGGCAAGCAAGCCACTTCCCTCCTGCAATAAATCTAAATAGCTAAGTCTAGGCATTACTTCAAATTGTCTTGTTCACGAGGCTGCATCCCACTTCTGCCAGGCATAACTTAACTGGCTCCTCAATAATCCATGAAATCTCAACTCTAACTACTACAGCGTTAGGTCCAAATTTGTTTGAGCTGGGGGCTTGGTGTAATGCTTTTAAGTACTTTAATGGATTCGTAATACATTAGTTCTAGCTTTTGTCTTGTCGGAGAACGAGATGGATATAATTTTAAAGTGTTACGATTAACGTAGAAGAACTTCTTAAAATTAAATTTCTTTTTTATATTTAATTGAGGATTTTGATATATACTCGTATCTATATGTATATATAGATATAGTATCGTCATACTATATTACACTACTATATTTTTTCTGTAATATTTACGTTTACCTCTAATACCTCTAATTATTTCAGAATTTTCGGTTTGTAAGCTTCGGAGAAAATATTATTGGTATTTTTTTTTTGCGGTTTGCATAAAATGGCGGACAGGACAAAGTGATCCTATGAGGGTTCTAAAATCGGAACCCTAAATAAAATGATGTATATACTAACTACACCCTCCTACTACTCAATATATAAACAAAACATTATTGTCCTATACAAAAATAATGTTTTCTCGGACCGGTCGTCGAATAAATATCAGTCGTATTGAATACTTTAATATGCGCATTTTTATTTGGAATAAACATTAATAGAACGACAAAATTGTACCTATTGTTGTTAAGAGAATAATAATAATAATATTCCTATAATATTCCCAGGAATATTATTTTGACCAGAGAACTACTACTACTAGTGAGTCCCACACTATGCAAAGCTACTACGGGTACTAGATAACTGATATACTTAATACTTAAATACATTTATTTTGTAAATACATATAATACATAGAAAACACCCAGACCAAGACAAACAGACATGTTCATGAACACAAATATTTGTCTTGTGCGGGGATCGAACCCGCTAATATAGTCAATATATATATATCTCCGTAATATAGTCAATAATTCAAAGAGAATCACAACAGCCATGTGTTGTCAACGACAGCACTGGATCGTGGAACACCATTGGAAATGACACCCCAGTGCAGTGCTGTGGCTGCACTGGGGTGTCATTTAAAATTTATTTTAGTTAACCACAGCTGTCTAGTGATGTGTAACATGCAATAAAACAATTCGTTTTCAATGATATTAAAGTAGTGAAAGTGAGATGCTGAAGTCAGACGAGTTCACGAGGAATTCCACACATAATAATTGTATACTTTACAATAAATCCAACATCATCCTTAAAGGATATAGTTATCCATCATTCATCATGATGATATTAACAATAAAAATAACATAATTAATTTAAAAGAAAAATTACCTCAAATATTTATTTGGGAATACTGCTGAGGGAAGTTGATTCCACAACTTCACAGTTCGTGGTAGAAAATGTCTTAAAAAGCGTACTGTAGTAGATCAATTATCAAGATGATATGGATGGAATTTTTGGGGTGTAAGTGGCTCAATACCATCTTCGGAGCCAAAGCCAACCTCACCTGCACGTGGTACACCCTGCAGATAAGCGGACGAGGCTCTGGCGAAATCGCCAGTCTTGGGTCGCCACGCTGGGCAGGCGCTCGCCTGCCCAGCGTGGCGACTCAAGGGCATTTCTCTCCAATGTTTACACAATAAAATATATGGCCCCCAATACCCGGCAGCCCTGCTATCCCGGGCCAAGGTGGCGGTCTCGGTTCTGGCAGGGCGGGGGGTGCGAACAATCTACGAAGTGTTGGGCGCCCTCCCTCTAGATGGTCCGATGACCTAAAAAGAGCGCCTGGGAGCTGCTGGATGCGGAAGGCGGAGGATCGTATCTGGTGGAAAGCATTGGGGAAGGCTTATATCCAGCAGTGGGTAGATACAGGCTGATGATGATGGGTGGAATTTTAATTTATGGCGAGTTGTAGGTACGATAGTGGAACTCAGCGGAAGGTGTCAAATCAAATAACTAATCTGAGCACTCCCCGCGATATAATTTATATAGAACCACAATAGAACGCAAATAGATGCAACATCTCTTCATGTAGAGAGAGACTACTGCCGATCAGAGATCAATGGGTCACCGACGATTCGAACATCTCTTCGTTGTATGCGTCAAATGGAGCAAGTAAGTACTGGATTGTACCAGCCCAGAGATGTGATAGTATTCCATAATGAGGCCTAACTTGGGCTTTATATAATTGAAAGCGATGCTGTGGCACTGTGGTATAATATACTTTCTGGCTTTACTGATGATACCAATTTACCTATTATTTGACGATAATGCGTATTGTAGGTTAATTTGATATTCTTTCAAGAGTAATTTTAACAAAAAAAAAAGACTCCAAACATTACTCTTCATTTATGTATGTAGATAAAGGCTGATGATGATGATAATGAGGAGAAAAATATGGGACCAATCTGGAAGTATACTCTATCAAATAAAAAAAGTTTTTTTTCAAATCGGTGATATAACCGGAAGGTTGGCACACGGGGCGCATTAGCTGTTAGGTATAGGGTACGTTGGCCTCCGCCAACCCGCAGTTGAGCAGCGTGGTGTAGTATGGCTCTAAACCCCTTCGATTGAGGGGAGACCCGTATCCCAGCAGTGGGATGAATAAGGGTTGAAGACGACCTAAAAAAAGTTGTAAACGAACCCCCAGTTGCAGTGGTGTGGTCGAATGGACTTATTCCCATCTTCCACCCTAAGCTTCCACCCTGGGTTGGAAGTTGGGAATTGTTTGTCCCATCTTCCAACCCATCGCAGGGTGGAAGATGGGAGTATATTATCTGAATTATTTTTGTTCCCTTAACCCAACCTGACATAAATAAAATTTGACAAGCTCGGTGGCGTAGCGGTCAATAATGCGGCTTCGACACCAACGCTCGTGGGTTCGATTCCCACATAGGACAAACATTTGTGTGCATGAACATATCTGTTTGTCATAGTCTGGGTGTTTTCTATGTATCATAAGTATGTATTTACAAAAAAAATGTATTTATGTATTTAAGTTCAATCTAAACCCAAACGCCTATGCACACGACTGTTCATAAATGTCAGGCTGGAATATGGGAACAAAAATAATTCAGATAATATATATTCCCATCTTCTACCCTGCGATGGGTTGGAAGATGGGACAAACAATTCCCAACTTCCAACCCAGGGTGGAAGCTTAGGGTGGAAGATGGGAATAAGTCGTCGAATGGTGCCTTTGACAATACACGACAACAGGACTGCAATCTCGAGATAGTACGTGGATGAAGTCGCTAGAACAGACAGAGATACTAGTACGTACATATAAATGAAATATACGCCGCAATAAATCCCCGCTGGGCGGCGCTAAGAAACACGGCGACAGATTAATCGTGGGATTAGTGGATTCCATTCCGGCTCAGACCTGGCTTCTATCTATGATGCCTTTATCTTTGCTAATTTATAAATGCCTATCGGTATGCCTTCGCATTTTACGTTAGTCTTCAATAAATAAATTCACTCAGTCTCGCCCTATGACACATGAAACGTGTCACGTGGCAAGACGCACTAATCAAAAACAATTATTGAAGAGTAGTCGATAAAATGCCTTCCTGTGTATTCACGTTCTTATCCTTTCTTTACGTACTGCATGTATACATGCGTAGTTACTGAATAGGCGCTTGGTTTGTGAGTAGCCTATATATTTCTGAGATTCATTTTTATATATTAGATATTTAGATTAGATAGGTTTATACAAAGTTTAACCTTCAGCGTGTCGCGGTCCTATGACGATCGCCTGTAAATCTTGTACCAAGCGCTGTACCCGCAGCGCTTGGCACAGGATTGACAGATCGTGGCACGCGAGGGGTTAAATTGTCACAGATTGGTCGGGGAGGCCAGGTCGTCTTGAACGAGCGGCAGGGAGTGTCTCTACAGTCTACACAGTACGTACTTATTACCTATACTACGGTAAAGCTGCTTGCAGAAAGCTATTATTTGACAAACAATCGTATCGTAGATCACGTCCGAATTGAAACAAATCTCTTTATTGACATCTTACATCTAAATCTTGGTGATAAATTACGGTAATTAGCATCGCCTGGCGTTATCGGAGCGCACGCCTTTTGCAGTGTCCTCTAACAGAGGCTGCTGCAAGACCAGTAACGATATAATACAATAGGTAGGTATAGATCTGTCTACATTAACCCTACTATGTGTAAAGTGACAGTTAGCTTGGTTACCGGTATCGTAAGTTAATTAAACTGTATTTTGATGATATTATACTTGTATTTCAAACTAAAGCATTAGCTTTGATAATTATTTGGTTTTATTAATCATAAAAAGTTGTAAACTTAGTATTTTTACCACTTAAATATCGCTTTAATATATACTTTATATTGAAACAACCTACCCGTTACTTTGAAAAAGTAATTTAAATATCCAAGTCCTTGGTCATAACTGTAATTTATCTAATTGATTTAATAACTTTTATTGCAATATGATGACTCGCAGAGCATTATCTCGTCAGGAGGAAACCAAACTACAACTGACATTACAAGAATTAAAAATTACTAAGGACTTGTGTGCACAATTACATAGTGAAAGAGATGAGAATGAGAAAGAACTCATTGACATCTTGAACACTAACTCCAAATTAAAAAGTGACATGGCTGCCCTACATCTAGAATTTAATACAATTGTTGAGGAACGGGACACTCTCAGAAACTTAGTTAATAAGTTTGATCGCTGCAGTAATGAGTATGAGATGGCCCTTGCTAGGATCTCCACACTGGAACAGGAGCTTCGGGAGGCTCACTTACAGATCTCACAACTGCAAGAGGACGCACACAACATCACTGTACAGCAAAATATAAGTCTGTTTAGTGAACTAGTGGAGAGTGCCCCGCAGTTGGTTTCTCCTGCAATAAGCAAATGCACTGACACTTTCCAATATCCTGTGGTAGATTTAACTAATGATAGTCAAATTAAGCAACAACAGTCAGTGTGTATGTTAAATTGTGGTACAAACAAACTGAAAAAATATGTGAAAATCAATAGATATATTAAAAGAACACAGAAGTTAATTAAAAAACTAAAGTTTGTATCTAAGTGTGCCAAATCTACTAAAGAAAAGTTACAATTATATGATGATTTAGAAGTAAGTACATTAAAGTTAGAAAATAGTAGAATTAAGTATGAAGCTGACACACAGGCCTTACAATCGAGGATTAATTACTTGACCGAATCATTAAACTCAATTCAAAATAAATATGATCTGTCACAAAAGGAGATTAAAGAGTACTCAGAGGCTGTGGATGATCTCTTGAAATTGAGTAATTCCAACGCTGAGCGCTTTGATTCACTCATCAACAACCATCCATGTAACTGCGCTTGCTTTAGTTCTCCACGGCCAATGTGTGCTACTGCGGTTGACAATAATAATTCTGAGACTTTGTGTGATAGCTCACATACTGGTATTAGGACAGAGCAGTCATTAGGTGCATCAATTGATGTAACATGTTGTACACCAGGTGATGCACAAAGTACTATTATGTTTAGTGATAATATTGGAAAAAATATGGGCTCAAAATTGAATTCAATTATTAAGGGACAGTCAGTTGTAAACCATTGCTTACCATCTGCAAATTATGAAGAAATTATGAAAAGAATTTTAAAATTCAAATTTAATAATTATCGGCATGTGACGATGCACAGCATCTGTGAGAGTGCGTCAACACTTTTCTAGCAATTTCCGGTCCGTTGGCTTCCGCCATAGTGTTTTCTCGGCGTAAATAGTAACTCAACTGACTTACTTCCGTTTGGCGCCATTTTCTAGTCACCTTAGGAGATTCTGGCGCGAAGCGTCTTCATAGCGTCGTTACTTTTCGTTGAAGCAACATCTATTTCGAAACACTCGAGAAAAATTTCGCAGTTGTTAACGTTAAAAGTTTTTCAGTGCATTTAAAAAGTGGATTTAGTTAAAAATTGAAACTTTTACTTGTGTTATCGTGATAGTGAACATGAGTGATAGTGAAACGAATGCAGTTACCGAGCGATCGGGACAAGCGGGGCGTGAGAACGACGGAAGGTCGTCGCAGCCGCGCCAGCCTAGCGGTAGTAAGCGTGTTTATCAGCGCCGTTCACAAAGCAGCGGCTCGGAGTCGATGTGGCGATTCCTCTTGCAGCGAGGTAAAACGAAGGAGACTCGGTGAGTCAAATACTGATTTTAATGAGCTTATTAACAAAGTGACAGTTTTAGCAAATGTACTGTTACAAAATGTTGTTCTGCCCTCTCAGTCAGTTTTTAACGAACATTTTATTGAAAATACGGCTAGTTCTAACGCATTGCCTACGCCGTATGAGGGTACGCGCAATCCAACGCTACCCACGACTGCTCCGGGTCCGGTGGCACCTGAGCCAGTTCCAGGACCTAGCGGCTTAACAACTTTAGATTTTCAATTGCGCCTCACCTGGTTTTGTAGATCTTGAGGTTAATGACGAGCTCAGACAGTTTCTTAAGGGCAAGGATTTCATTGCAAGCTCGGAACGTATATTGGCGGCTATATGTAATGGCCTCATTACTCAGCGCGAACTTCTTAACGATACTTTACAACAGTTAATTAACTGGACTGGTTCTCAATCTGTGTTGTCGCCTGATAATATTTTTGACAAAATATCTGGAATATTTCAACCAACCTCTAAGTTTCACAAGACAAGTGATGAAATTATGCAGATGGTTTGTGGAAAAGGGCCGAACATATTGAAAATCGCCGGGAGCGCATCCTAAGTGAGTTAGTTACCTAACAAAAACCTTCGTGAGGGTCTGCGTAAGATACCTCCGAGTTCTAAGCACCTGTTCGATGAGGGCCTATTGCGTACTTACATACAAAGTACAGGTGGATTGGACAAATGGGTACGACCGTGGTTTACAGCAAACAAGGATACGAGTAAGCCGAGGCTTGGTAGCAAACAAAGTAAACCGGGTTCGTCACGTGATTTCTCTAACCAGCCCTTTCGTTCCAGAGATGATGAAAGCAGGCGTAATAAAGCAGTCGCAGGGCCACCAAAGCAGCAGGATTCGAAGAAGGCGAAGAAGCCATTTAAGAAAGGCGGCCACCCCGGTAAGAGACATTTTGATAAGTGACTATCGCCCACGCCAATCCAAGTTCTACGGGGGCTGCCTTCGAGCGTATCGGAGGCAGTGGCAGGCGCTTCGGGCTCCGCAGGCCCTTCTCGACATGACCACGGGAATGCGCCTGCCATTCACCTCCAGACCTGTGCTCGTGCAACCGACGACCAGGAACTAACTGAGGTGTCTCGAACGTCGCTTCGAGACACCTCAGTCACCAGATATGTCCCAGCAGTTAAACAACCTTGTGGAACAGGGTGTCTTGGAGGTACTGGACCAGCGACAGATCGGGTTCAGCTTCTTCTCGACTATGTTCCTGACAAAGAAGAGCGACGGATCGTTGCGCCCAATTTTCAATTTAAAACGGTTAAACCTGTCAATAATTCCGAAACCCTTCAAACTGATCTCTCAGTTCCAGATACCTCAGTTCCTACAGAGCGGCGACTGGATGGTAAAGCTGGATCTGTCGTCGGCGTACTTTCACGTGCCAATAGCCGAAGCCCACAGAAGGTTTCTCCGGCTTGTGTACGACCACCAGGTCCTTCAAATGACCTGCCTACCCTTCGGGCTGTCGTGCGCGCCGAAGAATTTCGCCGCACTGACCAACTGGGTAGCTCAGCATCTTCGAAACAGAGGTATGCGAATTATGGTCTACTTGGACGACTTTTTATTGGTGAACCAGTCTCGCACTCTCCTGCAGGCTCAAGTGAAGACGGCTGTAGAGGTCGTGGAGAGTCTAGGATGGACCATCAATTTCGAAAAATCGGCGGTCGAGCCTTGTCAGAGGTTAGAATATCTGGGACTGATCTGGGACACGAACAGAGGTCTGAAAGGTCTACCAGAGAGAAAAGTAAATATAATAAAGAATATGTCAAGAAAAGCCATCCGCAAAGGGACTTTGTCTCTAAAAGAGATACAAATAGTTTTAGGCACTTTCAATTTCGCCAACTTTCTGATACCCAGGGGAAGGCTATACTGTCGCCAACTGCAGCGTCACTCTCGGCTGTTACTGGGAGCGTCTCCGAACACCCAACAAAACATACCGGCTCAAGCAGTACGCGACTTAGAGTGGTGGATGACTACTTTGGAAGGTCATCGGGTAGAGAGCGATTTACATCCAACGCTAATACAACATTTCCTTGCAACAGATGCAGCAGATCAAGGGTGGGGGGCCCAGATGGACGATCAGACAGTATCGGGCGGATGGATCCCCAGGCAGAAGCAATGGCATTGCAAAATGGCTCCGTCTGGCATCACCACGCAAGTCTTATCGGGACATGGTGGGTTTGCCGCGTACTTGTACAGGTTCAAGTGCGCGGACGATCCATCGTGTTTCTGTGAAGCTGGCGAGGGTCAGACAGTGCAGCACATTTTGTTTCAGTGTCCCGCATTCTCCAAACAAAGATGGGAGTTGGAGCAGTGTTTGGGAATGCGGGTCACTGAAACGAACGTGTCCGAGGTGATGGCTGGAAAACGTAGAAATAAGTTTATTGACTACTGTGTCAGTCTAGCCACGGCTGTCATCAGGCGGAACAAGTAAAGTGGCCCCACCTAGGACCAATGTTGACTTGGGCGCCTATATTTTCCGATAGGCGTCTCGATCGCGGTGGCTAGGTGGGGTTATTGAGTTAAGTGTCTGCCGAGGACAGCTGTGGATGGATTGACAATAATCAGATGTAAAATTGACCTAGCCATCACCTCAAACTCGTCGGCGTCCAAAAGGTGGACTTAAAGTTGTACGTATAGTGATATTATTATAAGTTGTTTTGTTGTATTGCTGGATTATTGCTAAATTAAGGAAATTATTTACTGCTATTGCACCATGTTTTATATTATTGATAATTTGACAATTTTGTGTATAGTTTTAAGATCTAAATTTGTGTATAATTTTAAGAGTTTATTTTAAATTTTACTATATATATATACATAATTAATTTAAGATATACAAAGGCCTTGTCCACGACAGGGGTGTGCGATGTCTGATGTAAGCCGATCTGCGCATACTCAGCGGCAATTTACACCGCTGAGTATGCGCATATTGCGATTGGCTTATTTAAAAAAAAAAAAAAAAAAAAAAAAAAAAAAAAGCGGCCGAGTGGCACCTGTTGACTCCAGCAGTGGGAACAGCATTTCGCAGATTCGGAGTACCACAGATCGATTTGTTTGCAACCAAACAAACGAGAGTTGTGAAAAAGTATGTAACAAAAGATTGTCGGGATTGCTCAGCGCAGTTTTACAATGCCTTCAGCAGACAGTGGCAGTTCAACCTGGCGTGGGTGTTCCCCCCGCCGAGCCTCCTGCCCCGGGTCCTGCACCACCTGAATTCGGCGCGGGGAGTGTATCTAGTGGTGGCGCCGATGTGGGAGAATGCGTTGAACGGCTGCCGGACCTTCGGCGACGAGCGATGTGCGAGCCGCTCAAGGTCCGAAATCTGGAATGTGTTCTAGTAGACCACAGCACCGGCCGCCCGCCTTCTCAGGTTCGGGACATGGAGCTCTATGTCTGGAAAATTGGGGGTGGGGTGACATTACAGGAACCTGGACTGAAGCAGAACGGACCTTGATCGAGTCGAGCTGGAGAAATTCTACACTAAAGACTTATAAGCCCGCCTGGGTCAGGTAGGTTAAGTGGTGTGAGGACAATAATTTGGACTATAAACACCTGGCAACATTTGGCATACCTGTATCTTGAAGAGAGATTAGCTTATCAAACTATTTTGTTACACAAATCAGTCGTATTAACTTTTGGAAAGACAGTAGAAAATTTAAATTTACATTTATATATAAGCATATTTTAAATAGCAATCTCCCTTCAAAAGCCGAGAGCAGAGACACCACCTATCTGGGATCCGGGTGATTTGGTTATCTGGCTTCAGCATAATTCTCCAAATAATGATACATTATTCGAAGCTTCACTCAGGCTAGCGTGTCTGCTGCTTCTAGCGTCGGGCCGACGCGTACATGACCTCACGTTGTTGAAGGTCTCTGCGAGTCACACTTTTACACTGAAGCCGGCGATCACATCATCCTGACTCCAGCTTTTGGTTCGAAGACGGACACCGCTTCGTATAGACAATCAGGTTGGAAATTGTTGAAAAATACGAATGCAAATATTTGCCCCGTATTCTGGTTAAGGAAAGTAATAGATCTTGGTGCACAGCGACGCTCAGCCGAGTGTAATAGCGCTCTATTTACCACAATAAGGAGCCCCTCACAGGCCGCCTCGCGAACTGTGATCGGCAATTGGGTTAAAATAGTATTGAGAGACGCAGGAATGTCCGCTTCTGCGGGCTCGGTACGCTCGGCTGTGGCTTCTTTAAACTGGCACGAAAATTTTTCAATAGAAGATATCCTTAGTAGAGGTAACTGGCGAAGGGAAAACACATTTGCCAGATTTTATTGTAAGCAGATAATAGGAAGATCACAATCACAAATTAATCTTGCAGTTAACTTTGAACCTCTCTAAATAATTCAATTAAAACAATGTGGTACTACCGTTTTCTATTATAATCAAACTTTAATTAATATAACTCTGAATGTCATTTTTGTTAATACATATTAATAAATAGTATTGATAAATTTATTATTTCCTTATTTTTTGCTGATTTGTTATGATAATATACCGTTTGTTTTAATGGGAATAATATGTGTTTTTTCTGTATATTCAAGCTATTATACCCCCATCATCATCACATAGCGTCGTTGGCAGTCACCAGGAGTTATAAACACGTCTCTCACAGATGCTGTGCATCGTCACATGCCGATAATAGTGCAAGTTTTACATAACAATAAAACTTGTATTATTGAGCAGAGACGATGCACAGCATCCATTTTAGGTCTCCTGGTGAGACTTCTATGAAGACGCTTCGCGCCAGAATCTCCTAAGGTGACTAGAAAATGGCGCCAAACGGAAGTAAGTCAGTTGAGTTACTATTTACGCCGAGAAAACACTATGGCGGAAGCCAACGGACCGGAAATTGCTAGAAAAGTGTTGACGCACTCTCACAGATGCTGTGCATCGTCTCTGCTCAATAATACAAGTTTTATTGTTATGTAAAACTTGCACTATTATGAAAATCTCATTATTTTAGTAGAAAATAGGGGTAATTTAAACAAAAAGGATTTAATAGATTTTTGTGATTATTTATTATCTCTAGACTTAAGTAGTATAATTTTGTTTACATTCCCCTACTCTAAGAGCTTGTCAGATGCAGAAAATAATCTATACTAATATTATAAAGCTGAAGAGTTTGTTTGTTTGTTTGTTTGTTTGTTTGTTTGAACGCGCTAATCTCAGGAACTACTGGTTCGAATTGAAAAATTCTTTTTGTGTTAGGTAGCCTATATTTCAAGGAAGGCTATAGGCTATATAGCATCACGCTACGACTCATAGGAGTGGAGCACCAGTGAAAAATAGGAAAAAAATATTCCTTTTGAGGGCTTACGTCGCGTGCGCTGCGTGAACGGTTGAAGTTACGCAAAAATCATGTATGACGAAATTGTTCCTCTTTAAAAGTTCTAAAAAAAAGTCCGCGACAGCATATGTCTATCTTTTAAGATTAACTCACTATAACCTTTTTTTACCTACTTTCTCCTATTGATTACCATGAAAAAACGTTATAGTGTGTCAATCTTAAAAGAGAGACATATACTGTCGCGGACTTTTTTTTAGAACTTTTAAAGAGGAACAATTCCGTCATACATGATTTTTGCGTAACTTCAACCGTTTACGCAGCACACGCGACGTAAGCCCTCAAAAGGAATATTTTTTTCCTATTTTTCACTGGTGCTCCGCTCCTATGAGTCGTAGCGTGATGCTATATAGCCTATAGCCTTCCTTGAAATATAGGCTAAATATCTAACACTAAAATATTTTTTCAACAGTAGTTCCTGAGATTAGCGCGTTCAACCAAACACACTCTTCAGCTTTATAATATTAGTATAGAATTAGATAGTATAGATTAATTTTATATATAAGACTAGCTGTTATCCGCGGCTTCGCCCGCGTGGTCCAGGGAAGCCTGCTGCCATTGATTTGTGTATATTTTTCTTTTGTTGTATTTTTTTTTACTTCATGGAATAAAAAGTAGTAACAGTATGTACAAATTTTATTGATGATTGGCTGCATAGTTAAGGCATGAAGAAATAACAAACAAACGAATTTACTTTAACACTTATAATATTTGTATGGATGAAACGCCCACACTCAAGAGAAAATAATTGTTCACCACATAAATGTTTGCCCTCTTTATTTTTCCTTCGAATAAAATATTTTTCCTGGATAAAAAGTAACCTATGTCACTCTCCAGACCGGAAACTATCCCCTGTTAAAACATCACATCAGTACTTACGTTACTTTCGACGTGATAGAAGGACAAATGATTACAAAGTTTATTTTTTCCCATGGGATTAAATTGTTTTTACGGGATAAAAAGTAGCTTATGTCACTCTCTAGATTAACCTATTAAAAATTCATGTCTGTACTTAGGTTTCTTTTGACGTGAAAGTAGGACAAATGAACTTTATTTTTTAATAACGTACGTTTACGGTATGGAGAGTGGCATAGGCTACTTTTTATTTTAGTAGAAAATAGGGGTAATTTAAACAAAAAGGATTTAATAGATTTTTGTGATTATTTATTATCTCTAGACTTAAGTAGTATAATTTTGTTTACATTCCCCTACTCTAAGAGCTTGTCAGATGCAGAAAATAATCTTAGATATAAGTTGAACAGTGTACTACACACTATAAGTACATAATATAATGATTGTATTCATTTGATTGATACTAACAGTTTTGTTAGCAAAAATTTATATTATTTGACTAAAGGTAGATATTACCTTTCTGCTAGTTTTAAGCGACAGATAGCACTTTCGCTATCCTATTTTTTTGACATTTCAGCCAAAAACTTGGCTACAAAATCCGCTTCTATTGAGCGGACTGTTGACATGGAATTTTCTAATAATGACATTTCTAATCATTTAAATTAACCCATAAGACAACAGAGGTAACAACCTCTAGCACTAATTTATTAAATTCACAATTAATTGATTTAGCAATACAATCAAACAGTAACTATAACATGTCACTATGCCCACAAAAATGTAATAATTACAACACAAATAATAATATTAACCTGGTACATCAAAATATATATTGTATGACTGAGGGCAAGCAACTAGAACTGGAATTATTCATGAACTCTGATAATCTTAGTATTATGTGTATTACTGAGCATTGGTTAAAGAGGCATCAGCTCATGTTCAATTTCAGCAACCACCAGGTCGGTAGTTCATTCTGCAGGGTCAATACAGTACATGGCGGGTCGCTAATTTTGCTAAATAAAAAACTTAAATTTAAAGAACGGAAAGATATTGTGTCTCTCTCTGTAGAATGTTCCATAGAACTATCCTGTGTACAATTAGAGCAGTTCATTGTTATATGTGTATATAAACCTCCTTCCGCGGATCTTAATTTATTTTTAGAAATCATGGATGAAGCCCTATGCAAAGTTAGTAACTCAGGTAAAACTATTTTGGTCTGTGGAGATTTTAATATTAATATACTTACAAATACAACTGCATCAAGTAAAATTTTAAGTCTTTTTAAATCCCATAATTTAGTTAACTTATTTATGGAGCCTACTAGAATAAGTGCCACCACGGCTACCTGCTTAGATAATATATATACAGATATTAGTCCAACCCAAAAAAGTATTATTAATAAATTGGATTCTGATCATTCTGGGCAAATGATAAGTATTAAAATAAATAATAAAAATGTTGTCAAGACAAAAATTACTTTTGTGCCAGTAACAGTGAGTCGCTTAGAACGTATGAGAGTAAACCTAACTTGTAACTTACCGTTTTTAGATAATGACTTGGAACCTAACTTGATATATAATTCATTTTTTAATGCATTTCTTCACGAATTTAAATCAATATTTACTTCCAAGGAAATTACTTTTACCAATAGCCTTGTCTTTGGTGACTGGGCAACCGTAGGTATTTATAAGAGTAGGCAAACTTTGTACATGTTATACTATGAAAGACAATTCAATAATAGTGAAGAATTTAAAGAACATGTAAAATCATATTCGAAAATTTTCAAACGCGTTTGTCAAGTAGCAAAATCTATATTTATTAAATCAAAAATTAGACATAGTAGTAATAAAATTAAAGCCACTTGGACGGTTATCAATGAAGAGACTGGGAAGGGTAGGACAAAGGATTCAGAGTTTAAATTAAGTATTGATGGTCATGTTACCAAGTCAGATTTAGAAGTTGCCAATGCTTTTGAAAGATTTTTTCTGCCTTCCCTGTCACTTTAACTAGTGCCTTGGGCTCTTCCACCTCCGTTGCAGAGTCATTAATTAAAGATAATGTGCCTGAATTTTATAACGATTTTCGTTTCCGTCATGTTAATGGGTCTGATTTAAAAGTTGCATTTAAATCACTTAATATTAAGAAAACGGCTGATCTATGGGGCATTTCCGTACATATTATAAAATCTTTATTTGACATTGTTGCTCCCGCCTTAATTGTGATATTTAATAGATGTATTGATTGTGGTGTGTTTCCTGACTTGATGAAATTAAGCAAAATTATTCCTTTGTTTAAATCAGGTAGTACATTAGACCCCACAAACTTCAGACCAATATCAATACTACCTACATTTAGTAAGATTTTTGAAAAACTAATTCTCGCTCAGTTACTTAAATACTTTAATGAAAATAATCTGCTGCACACTAAACAATTCGGTTTCACTCATGGACGGTCAACATGTGATGCTGGGGTAAAATTACTAGAATGTATATATGAGGCTTAAGAGGAGTCACGGGACGCCTATGGGGTGTTTTGTGACTTATCTAAGGCTTTTGATTGTGTGCAGCATGAAACTCTAGTCAGAAAACTACACCACTATGGTATAAGAGGCATCGCTCTTGATATTCTTACTTCTTATCTGAGTGATAGGGTTCAGAAAGTAGATGTTAATGGAAAGCGATCACATGGATCAACTGTAGCGATGGGGGTGCCACAAGGCTCTATCTTGGGCCCTTTCCTGTTTCTCGTGTACATTAATGATCTACCTCATCTTGTAAAGAATAATCACGAAATAGTATTGTTTGCAGATGACACTTCTTTAATTTTTAAGGTAAATAGACAACAATCAGAAATTGACGATGTAAATAATGCTCTTTCAAAAATAGTAAACTGGTTTAGTGCTAATAACCTACTTTTAAATGGTAGTAAAACCAAATATGTTAGATTTTTTACAAAAAATGTGAAACAAGTAAAAACCAGTGTGGTGATGGACAATGAGAGATTGGAATTGGTCAATAAGGTTGTCTTCCTTGGGATAACATTAGACTCTAAATTACAATGGGGCCCACATATAGAAACGTTATCAGGTAGACTCAGCTCAGCAGCGTACGCCGTAAGGAAAATACGTCAACTGACTGATGTTGACACTGCGCGTTTAGTTTATTTTAGCTATTTTCACAGCATTATGTCATATGGTTTATTGCTTTGGGGTAGTGCTGCGGATGTAGACTCAATTTTTGTGCTCCAGAAGCGAGCTATCCGTGCTATTTATATGATGAGTCCCAGGGAGACACTGAGAAATAAATTTAAAGAGATAAATATTATGACATTACATTCTCAATATATTTATGAAAATCTTATTTACGTTCATAAAAATCAAACTAAATTTAGGAAAAACAATGATCTCCATCAATTAAATTTAAGAAATAAAAACAAACTCGCTGTGCATATTACTAGGCTCCATAAAATCTCTAACTCGTTCCCAGGTCAATGTATACGCTTCTACAATAAACTTCCAAATGACGCGTTGAAATTATCCATGGGTAAATTTAAAAGATTTATCAAAACTAGACTATGTCAAAAGGCTTACTATTGTATCTCAGATTACATAATGATAAAAGTATTTGGAAATGAATTGCTCTTGTTATGTTAATGATTGTATTTGTGTTTAATGTAACGATATTGGCAATTAAAAGAGTCGGCCTTGAGTTTCTTGCCAGTTCTTCTCAAGAAGCCCCGTCGCCGGAACTGGCACTTAAATTCACTTTCACAGATAGTGTGATGAAAGTGCATCTAAGCTCTGCGGATTTAAGTAGATAGTAATGATTTAGATACATGTCTTATATTTAATTTGTATGACGTTTCTAAGTGCTTTATAAAGTCCAAGGAATAAAGATATTTTGACTTTGACTTTGACTTTATGGACATTTGGACAAGCAAGGCGGATAAAAACCCCCTTGTAAAGGAAAAAAAGTCGGGTGAAAAGGGAGGGTTGTGTAGTTTGAGTGTATGTATGTAAGTATACTTCTTTGTCGCCCTCTATAGATTAAACCGCTTGACGGATTTCAAAATATGAGATGTCATTCGATTCGTCTGAGAGAATGCTATAGATAGAGGGATATATCCTTTCAGTATGGCGTCAGCAGAAAATAGTATTAACAAAATAGATTGTTAATAAACATTACAAACTGTAGGACTGAAAAAAGATAACAAATTAGTTCAGACCAATAAGATTTAATCTAATTAGTTCAGACCAATAAGATTTAAGATAATTTAAGGAGGGGGTGGGGGGGGGGGTGTTTATTAAGATAAGAAACAGTGGTCTTAATGTAACAAGAAAAAGATTAAAAATCTTTAACCTGACTTCTGAAAAAAACACTAAAAGGCAAAAGTCCATTCGTATTTCTTTCGAGGATACATCATCATCATCATCATCATCTCAGCCATTGGAAGTCCACTGCTGGACATAGGCCTCCCCTCTAGATCTCCAATAAGATGTATTATATATTATATAATATATCTATGTCTCTCTGCGAGATCGAATCAGAACTGAGGAGATCCGTAGAAGAACCAAGGTTTCCGACATAGCCCAGCGGATTAGCAAGTTGAAGTGGCAGTGGGCAGGGCACATAGCACGGAGGACGGATGACCGATGGGGTCGAAAGGTTCTCGAGTGGAGACTACGTACCGGCAAGCGCAGCGTAGGACGTCCACCCACAAGGTGGACAGACGACCTCATTAAGACCGTAGGATCGCGCTGGATGCAAGCCGCTTCCAACACGAATACATAGACTGCTAAAATTATAACGCATCTTTTTGGCATCGCAGTCGAGTAAAAAGAATCATTCTTCCTAAAAACACCACAGTAAACGCTACGCAATCAGTAGAATGCGTTTGCACTGTGCACACACAGTAAGCAGTAAATCACTGAGCAAGCATCGCAGTAGGTAACGTTCGCTGGCCATATCTCGAGCGACCGCAGGTATCCTAGATTAAACCGTGGCCGGCAGGTAGCGGCCGCCAGATTAAACATCACTCGGGCTGACTTCACACCGAAGTGAAACTGACCGGGGGCCCTACCGCCGAAGCTGAAGCCGATTGCCATCGGAATTTTTGCATGCGGAAATGTAACTACTGGTTAGATAGTTGCTAATTATTTTTAGCTCAACTAGTAGAAACCCTAGAACTCTACCGTCTAAGCTGAAGGCGATGGTAAACGCCTTCATCTTCGGCGGTAGGGCGGTAAGGCGGTAGGGCGGTAGGGCGGTAGGGCGGTAGGGCGGTAGGGCGGTAGGGCGGTAGGGCGGTAGGGCGGTAGGGCGGTAGGGCGGTAGGGCGGTAGGGCGGTAGGGCGGTAGGGCCCCTTATAATAATAATAAATCATTTATTTCAGACATTTGCAATGTAAACAGAACAAGTAAATAAAATAAATATGTACCTTAAACTAAAAATATATAATAGGTAGGGGAAAAAGTCTTTTCGCATTATAGTATGTATGAACTTGTAATAAAATCTCTTTGGTTATACCATTTGTATCTGAAAGGTTTAGATATCTTTAAAAAGTTTAAATTTTAAAAAAGATAATTCCAAATTCAAATTAGATAAATGTGTGATTTTCATTTGTTTTTTTTTACTGTCAAGATGAGTGAATTTAATGAAAAAATTCGATACATTTTAAAATTTTACTACAAAAAAGGTAAAAATGCAACGCAAGCTGCGAAAAAATTTGTGACGTTTATGGACCTAGTGCAGTGTCTGTGAGAGTAGCACAAATTTGGTTTAGGCGTTTTCAATCCGGAAATTTTGATGTCAAAGATGCACGTCGCTCTGGTCGCCCTGTTACGGATAAAATGGATGCCATTTTTGAAAAAGTGGAGCAAGATCGGCATATCAGTAGTTACGACGTAGCTGAAGAACTAGGAATTGACCACAAAACAGTTTTGGCGCATAAAAAGGTCGTGGTCAAAGGCCGGCCAGGCTTCACAGACTCTGGCGAAACCCGGGTTAACCCGCAACAAGGAGATGCTGTGTGTATGGTGGTATTGGAAGGACATTATTCATTATGAGCTGTTACCGCCAGGCAGGACTATCGATTCTGAACTCTACTATGAACAACTGATGAGATTAAAGCAAAAACTTAAGAGAAAGCTGCCGGAATTAATTAACAGAAGGGGTGTGATTTTTCATCATGATAACGCTAGACCTCACACATCTTTAGCCACTCAGCAAAAATTAAGAGAGTTTGACTGGGAGGTGTTAATGCATCCGCCGTATAGTCCTGACCTTGCACCTTCCGATTTCCACCTGTTTCAGTCTCTTCAGCATTCTTTAGGTAATGTCAGGTTAACATCACGAGAAGACTGCCAAAACCACTTATCGCGGTTTTTTGAACAGAAGTCCCAAAATTTCTATAGTAATGGGATCATGTCTATACCTACAAGATTTCTATCGAACAAAATGGCACCTACATACTTTAGTTAAATGTAAATAAACTTTATTAAAAAATGTTTTGAATTTTCATATAAAATACGAAAAGACTTTTTCCCCAACCTAATATTTATATAATCTATCCAAAATTAATCTGCTACGTAAGCTGACCGTGTGGTTGATGGCCGTGTGGTTTCCGTCAGACTAGAATAGAATCACCCAATCTCTTCCCGTGGATGTCGTACAAGGCGACTAAAGGAAATACATTATAAAACATCGATCAGGCCTCCCCAACCCGTCTGTCTGGCCAGCGTGGGGAGTGTAGGCCAAATCATCCATCACCATCCCTCAGTTGAGCAGTGTGGTTGAGTAGGTGTTTGAGGTGTAAATGGTTCATCAACATCTCTATACCAAAGCAAATCTCACCCTGCACGTGGTGCACCCTGCTAACTGACAAACAGGCTCTGGCGAAAATTAATATAATAATAATATTTTTTAAGCTGCCCGGAAGTACCTCCGCCTCACAGAATACCGCAGCCAAATATCAATTCCCCTGAGGGTTGTTATGTTCCTGCTAGTGAGTGAGGTCGCCAGAAAGAAATGAATGAGTTGCATCGTTGGCAGCGGGGCAACGCGCGAGTAATATTTCATGTCGCGAGCGTTGATATGGTTATGGTAACCGCTTCACATCAGGTCGGCTGCATGCTTGTCTGCCTGTAAAAAAAAAGCTCTAAACCCCACCTATGGGTGGATGCCGACTGCATACTAAAACATGTTATGCGTTCAGTGTAAAAGTAATTCCACGATATCTTTCAGCGTCCATAATATTACCAAAACAGCTTTAGCGCTGTCCCATTACGGTGTGACAGCGTGCCACACTAAATCCAGGGCTCTCCAAACACGGTCCGGTCATTCCTTCTCGTCACTTGAGATTTAATCAGAGTGCCCACTGACCGCCGCTTTGTCTAATGCTCTCTTAGTTCATAATCACTAGGTATAAGTAATTCTGACCATTTCGGTACACACAAAAGGGACAACTCGACCAATTTATACAAACGCAGTCTTGGGTATTATTACACGAACAGACGACACGTTTGTGTAGAGTGGCTGTTCGATTTAAAACTGACCTCTGGAAAGAAATAGTTGTGAATGCCCAACTAACTCGACGCGATCCGATACCTGTAGGATTAACTTGTAGATCGACATTTATCGATCTTAATATCGATATAGTCATTCATTAGCTGGCAACACTCTCACCAGTCACTCGGAAGCTCACGCAGGGCGCGTAGGAATTATTGGATTAATTTTGTAAAATGTGATATTTATAGTCTAAGTGGTGTTCTGGATTAAAACCTATTGGTTAATCAGTGAAATAGTTGAAATAAAGTGATATCGTCGTCAGACATCTGCCCCCCTAGCCAAGTGTAATTCGTAGCGTAACGAACGTTAGATAGATCACGTGACATTTGTCAATTCGAACATTTTAGTATGAGCTCCACAGTTCAAATTAGCGATCGCTACGCTTTTCTACTTCGCAAACTGCCATTTGGCTAGCCCCCCTGGAGTCCGTAGCGAGAGAAGTTGGACGCTCCGATAAGCATGCTTCATCCAATTCCTCCATCCTAACCTTATTTCCTAAAACAATGTGTGTGTACGAGTACGTGTGTTAGTCATTCACAAAACGTTATAGACATGTATGGATAGCCGACAGTGATTGTGTTCTTACTGTATGGATATTTATTGTTATTTACTAATTTCAGTAAGGTAATTACCAGTGTAGTGATCGGAATAGGTAGAGTGATTTGTTGTACTTGCGTAATGCTGTCATAATATGAACATGCCTTTTTAATGAACTGTTATCGAAAAATTTCGGGATTTCATTAAATATTATTTAGGTCGTGATTTAATAGCTGATATTGAAATTAGAGTACTTTTAAGTAGTGCTTTATTTGCTATATGTATGTGAAATTAAAAAAAAACTGATTAACGGAATCCTATGTTTAGACTTAGCTTTGGAAAGCACGTAAAGCTAGATAGCTTTACGTGCTTACCAAAGCAACCGGAACTCCGGAGAATTAAAGCCTCAATAGTTTCGAAATCCCGAAATCCCGGAGGTATGTCCATATTGATATCAGCGTTTGAGATTATTGACCCTAAATCACTCTACCTATTCCGATCACTGGTAATTACTATGAGGAGCTCGGTGTCGTCGTTGCGTGTATCAGTCTAATCGAACACGCAAGTTAAGCAACGTTGACCGTAGCCAGTCCATAGACGGGTTTATTTATATCGAGCTCCTCATGACAGTCGTTAAGCCAAGTCAGTGGCCTTTAGCTTGAAAACACCGGCCTCCGCCAACCCACAGTTGAGCTGTGTGCTGCTATGTTTGATCTAAATCCCTTCAATTGCAGGGAGGTCCATATCCCAGCAGTGTGATAAATAAGGATTCACGACGACTAATTTAAGTAGATCCACAACAAGTTGTGGTAGACTCCTTTACATGACACTGCAGCGACATGCCTCGCCTTTCAATCGAAGAGTTTTCGACCATAGGCTATAAATAAAACTGAATGAAATTGAGAGAAGATTCTTCCCTTTGATTGAGAGGAGACCCGTATCCCAGCAGTGGGATGAATATGGGTTCATCATCATCATCAGGTCATTTAAGTCTCCACTACAGGAGCACGGCCCTCTGGTCCGTCATAGGCAGGAGGATTTGGCCTACACTCTCCACGCTGGCCAGACGGGTTGGGGTGGCCTGATCGATGTTTTATAATGTATTTCTCTTAGTCGCCTTGTACGACATCCACGGGAAGAGACGGAGTGATTCTATTCTAGTCTGCCGGAGACCACACGGCCAATATATAATATAATATATAATAGAATATGGGCTGATACAGACAAATAAAATTCTTAAAGGGCATACTGATATTGAATTAAAAGCAACCGAAGTATGCGACTGCTTCGACACAATTGTACTCTCCCTGGGCACCTAGCATGCCTTATCTCTGCATCACTCTAAGGTTGACTGGTAGAGAATGCTTGTATAGCATTAAGTCAGCCTGTGTACAATTTTATGCGTGAAGTTCAAATAATTAAAATAAATAAATAGACAAAACCGCAGCCATTGAGTATGGTCACCAGCAAATTAAGGAAATGAACGCAGCGGGGATGGAAAAACACAAGCGATACTTCTTGTGTTAGAAAGGTATACATAATGACTACGGTGACCATTTCCAATCTTGCGGAACATAATTATATTTGTTTTCAGTCCCACTGTAAAAATGAAAAGTAACCTCATTCTTTCTAAAATTACAGCGTATACAATATTTCTGGCAAAAGCGAGGCAGGTTACAGCGTATTTGCAAGCTGCCCGAATTAGGAAATACCTCCACCTCACAGAATACCACAGCCAAATAACAATTCCCTTGAGGGTTCTTGTGTTCCTGCGAGTGAGTGAGATCACCAGAAAGAAAGGAAGGAGTTGCTGTCTGGCAGTAGGGGTGGCGGCGCGCGAGCAGTATTTCATGTTGCGAGCGTTAATGTAGTAACCGCTTCACATCAGGCGGGCCGTATGCTTGTCTGCCGTCCGACGTAGTATAAAAAACGAGTGTGCTTTAGACCACATGACTCAAGTAAAACCTCTTTAGCTCTATTAACTTATATCTCCCTCACAACTTCCGTTCGCCGTTTCCGTAACGCTCTCGTCACGCATTCACCAGCTTACTTCCCCACGTCAAGCGTGCGTAAAGAAGTTTTACTTCAAAGAAATAGTGACAAAAACTTCAACCTAATTATACGCCCGACCACCCGATTACACCGAGTTCTAGTTACTTTAAAACACTTCTAACCTAGATAATATCTAGACTGGAGTCTTCAGTGTAGCCATTAAGGCTACCTGTGTTACAGTTACAGTGTAAAGTTATTCCACCCCGCCCTCACATGCATGTCTTGCCAACCTCAGACCGTCTTTATTGTCTCGTTGGCAACGCCCCCGGTGCTAACTTGCGGTTAGAGACGACACTACAGCGTGTTGGAACAGTGACATCTATCTCCCTGAGTTAGAAATTATTTGGACCCTATTATTCAGAATAGATTCAACCGACATTTTTAACCGACTTCAAAAAAGGAGGAGTTCTCAATTCGACTGAATATTTTTTCTGTATGTATGTTATTCGATATCTTCGCAAATTGTGAACCGATTTTCATAATTCTTTTTTTATTTGAAAGGGTATGATTGCAAGGTGGTCCCATATTCAGCAAATCAGGATCTGATGATGGAATGCCAGGGAAATCAAGGGAAACCCTTAAATTTTATAAGCACGTATGGTCTAATTATTATTTTTTATTTGAAAGTGTAATTGCGAGGTGGCCCATATTCACGAAGTCTGATGATGGGATTCCAGAAAAATCGAGAGAAACCCTTAAATTTGCCCTGTGGTTGCCAGCAGAATAGAATTGCGCCACTCCATTGCTCTGCGCTGGATGTCGTACAAGGCGACTAAGGAATCTTGTGTCAGGCTGGTAGAGATCTCTTATAGAGATAAGCCCGCCTTTGTACATGTTCTTGATATTCTATTGTGATATGTGTATGATATGTTCTTTATGTACAATAAAGATACTACAAACAAACAAACATGCAATAACTTTACTCCCGGAAGACGGGCAGCAGCGTCTGCCTGGGTATACCACCAATAAGCTGCGCTCGGCAACTGAAGTCGGTTTCAATTTTGTTTTTAAATCAACTTTATGTTACTTTTAAGTTAAAGCTACTTTAAGTTTAAATAGGAATAAAAATATCACGGAATATAAATGTTGTGAAGTACATATGTCATGAAACTGCTAGAATCTGTTGCGAATATACAAATAGAAGTTTCTCGCTATGTATACCTATCAATATGGCATACTTTGTTAGTTGGATCTAATATAGGGTGTAAGTGGTTCATCAACATCTTTGAACCAAAGCCAACTTCACCTGCACGCGGTGCACCCTGCTGACTGACAAACGAAGCTCTGGCGAAAAGAGAGGTAGGGAGCGTAATTGTAAGCCACCCGACTTTGGAATGTACCTCCACCTCACAGAATACCGCAGCTAAATAACAATTCCCTCGAGGGTTGTTGTGTTGCTGCGAGTGAGTGAGGTCACCAGAAAGGAAGGAGATGCTGCGTTGGCAGCGGGGGTGGCAGCGCGCGAGCGATATTTCATGTTGCGAGCGTTATTATGGCTACGGTAAACGCTTCACATCAGGTGGGCCGTATGCTTGTCTACCACCCGACGTAGTACAAAAAAAATCTGGATAACAGGATCTATTTGTTGTCGAAAGATTCAAATCACATAATTAATTTTGCGGTGTAAGCGGCACACCCAGGTCTTTAGATCCAAAGCCAACTCGCCTGCACGTGGTGAACCTAGCCGACTAGCAAAAGAGGCTCTGGCAATGGGCTCTGGAAAAAGTAGGGTACAGCGTATTTGTAAGCTACCCGATGGGGGTGGTACGAGTACCTTCACCTCACAGAATACCGCAGCCAAATAAAAATTCCCTTGAGGATTGCTTTGTTCCTGGGAGTGAGTGAAATTCCCAGAAAAAAAACGAGTTGCAACGTTGTTTCATATTGCGAGCGTTAATATGGCTACGGTAACCGCTTCACATCAGGCGGACCGTATGCTTATCTGCCACGCGATATTGTATATAGACATAGCAAATTTGACGAGCTCAGTGGTCGAATGGTTAGCAATGGCCACTTTGATCCCGAGACCGCGGGTTCGATTCCCGCACAAGACAAACATTTGTGTGCATGAACATGTCGGTTTGTCTTGGTCTGGGTGTTTTCTATGTATTATAAGTATGTATTTACAAAAAAAATGTATTTAAGTACATTTATCAGTTGTCTAGTACCTAAAACACAAGCTTTGTGCTTAATTTGGGACTAGATGGCGCTGTGTATTTTGTCCACAAATATTTCTTTTTATTTATCTAATATACACTTCTGGACACATCTATTGGCCCACCTTAGAGTTTAGGTTTCGATGGCCCCTACCGAAATATGATTGCTAGATTGAACAAAAACTATTGATGCAGTTTTAAACCTGATACATTTTACCATCTTTTTCGATCATATTGTTTTAAATTTGAATTCAGAATACCACACGACATGGAGCTACGCCTAACAAGTCGGGTATGCGCCTTGATTAAGGCAGTTGATTTTTGAATAAAAAACATTTTTTATCAAATAAAAGTTTAATTTAATAACGCGTGTTGCCTCCATGGGCATCTACCACAGCTCTCATACGATTAGGCATAAGTTTATCAACCGCTCTATGAAATTTTGAGGGATCCTCCCCTATTCCTCTTCTATGGCAGTTTTCAACTCCTGCATCGTCTGGGCAACTGGCTGACGAGCCCTAACACGTCTTTTTAGCTCGTCCCACATGTGCTCAATGGGGTTCATGTCTGGGCTTCTTGCTGGCCAGTCCATAACTGTGATGTTCACATCCCGAAGATATTCCCTGTCGATGCCGGCCGTATGGGCTCTTGCATTATCATGCATAAAAAGGAAATTTGGGCCCACATAGTCCGCGTATGGCATCACGTGAGGTTCTAAGCACTCACGAATGTACCTTTCAGCATTTAATGTTGGCAGCCGTGGTCCCGTAATAACCTCAAGTTGAGTTTTGCCGCTCGCGGATATACCGCCCCAGACAATCCATGAGCCACCGCCATAAGCAACCCTCTCTTCAAAGCAGCATTGTGCGAAACGCTCTCCCTTACGTCGGTAGACCTTCTTCCTTCCATCATTGCCATGTAACACAATTTTAGACTCATCAGAAAAGAGTACACGGCTCCAATGCTGCTGAGTCCAATTTAAATGAGTGCGCGCGAAATG
The DNA here is from genome assembly GCA_937001555.2 of Hypsopygia costalis. NCBI lineage: Eukaryota > Metazoa > Arthropoda > Insecta > Lepidoptera > Pyralidae > Hypsopygia > Hypsopygia costalis. The sequence goes on along the minus strand of OW443339.2, from coordinate 26,840,202 downwards.
AAGGCGCGCTGTTCGGTGGGCTCGCGTTAGTTTGGGGCCATTAGCTGGCTTGTGTGGTACCATATCGCGTTCTTTTAACCTTCTCCGAACAGTTCCAGCGCTCACAGATACTCCGTGGAAGTCAAGAAGTTAGTTTTGTATCTCAATGGAGGTAAGGTGACGATTTCTCAAGCTGGTAGTCACGATGAATCGATCCTGTCTTTCAGTTGTGACCCGAAATCGTGGCCTTCCTTGGCAACGAACAAAGCCGCCAGTCTTTAGGTACCTCCGATAAACATTTCGGACCGCAGATCGACTTAAATTAAGTTGAGCACTCACATTTCTTTGGCTGTGTCCGGCCTGGATAAGTGCCACAGCTTGGGCGACGACTTCAGGCGAAGTATTTATTTATAGATTATTGATAGAACTTCACTTTAATGTTAAGAATAAGTAATGTTTGTAGCAAAACCAAAGAGAAAAATCACACTTTCAAGAATTAAATCCAAGTAAACCTATAAAATCAAGTTTTCTTAGTATTCGATTGTTGGATATCAACGAACAGGCTCCAAATTGTCTTTTGCTTCTTTAAATTCTGTGTTCGAAATTCAAAAAAAGACTATTGAATGAAATTATGAATGTTCCAGGTTCAAAACTGCATAAAAACTTTTTGCTCGACCTAATATAAAATTTTAGCTAGGACCAAACGAAACTGAAAATGCAAGGTGGGCCAATAGATGTGTCCAGAAGTGTAGTTATAATTATAATAGGCTATTTGACTAACATTTTTTTCGGTTTGATATATAGGGACGTCTCAATAATATAACCATAGGTGAAAGAATTACTTCGATAGCACAAAAATCTCTCGAGATATGTTAATTTGAAAATCACAATTTGAGACTTTTCCGAAAACGCTCCATACAAAAGGCTACCGAGTAATGATGTCACAGGTTTGTATTTTGTATGCATCAAATCCGAAATTTGTACGACAGCTATGTTAAACATTACGTTTATGTGATTAGTATCATAATAAAAGTTATAGTATTTTTTATTGCTTCTTCGATGGTAATATTGTTTTTTAATAATTTCATACTTTTAAAATGGACTTTCCCGCCAAACTTTGATCGACCCTAAAACAAGTCGGGCGGGAGATATTATAATGAAAGTTTGCAAATCTTTATAGTTTTGTGTATTTTACGATATTGTTAAATAATTTATACAATTTTTAAACACTGGAAAATAGCCTATTATTATCTAATATAGCAAAAAACATAACTGTATCACATCGCTGTACCGTGGCTGAGATGGCTGAGAAACACGGTGGCGTCGTCGTTGCGCTTGTCACTCTAATCCAATACTCAAGATAAACAACGAAGACATAGTAAAAATAGAGAAGTAAGACGGCTGTCGCTTAATAGTTTATTCAACTGTCAAAAATACTTAGTCAATCTCTGTATACAAAATTAAGTAAGGTACAAAATACAAAATTAAGTAGGCTAAGCATTAGGGATCTGTAAAAAAAAACCGGCCAAATGCGAGTCGGACTCGGTCACGAAGGGTTCCGTACCAAAAACGACAAACAATCATGTTTGTTGTATGGGAGCCCCCTTAAATATTTATTTTATTCTGTTTTTAGTATTTGTTGCACCAACAGAAATACATCATTTGTGAAAATTTTAACTGTCTAGCTATCACGGTTCATGAGATACCTACAACCCCTGGTGACAAACGGACAGACAGACGGACACCGGAGTCTTAGTAATAGGGTCCCGTTTTTACCCTTTGGGTGTGAAAATCTAAAAATAATAAAAAATATTTTTGTACATAGACCAGGAGCGGACCGCAATTTTTTCATTACTTACTTTTTTATACCATCAGGTGGGCGATAACTGTCGCCCATAACATCCACGATTCACGCATTCGAGCTGTTGGCAACAAAAATGCAGAATCGCAGCGGGCGGTTTTGCGTACGGCGCAGCCCCGACTGGCGTCCCTTTAAACACCTATAAATGTTGTCAGTGTGTGCGTGCGACGGCCATACGTACGGGAGTGCTCACATACAAACCGCGCTCGGTGCGTTTGTATGAAGTTACCTTACTTCTCTATGTTTACTATGACGAAGATCATAGCCTGTCCGTGGATGGGTTTATTTATCTCGAACTTCTCCGTGCTTCGGAGCGCACCTTAAGCCGTATGTCCCGGCTGTTATCATTTGATGACAGTCGTTAAGCTTTTAGGCGGCTTGAAAACACAGACCTCCGTTCACGCTGCTCTAGGGTAAAAATGTCAACTGACATTGGCAATAAGCAATAATTGAAATACCGACAGTCGTTTCTATACACCCAAAAAATAATTTAGTAAATCTATTTTCATATACCATATTGCTATCTATGTCATTGCTAAGAGGGCTAAGAGGGGAAGTCAAATTCCAAAAGCATCTTACTCCAAGGCAGCCATAGTTTTACCCCCGGGACAGCCAGTAGACTTCATAGATCATTGCCTTTTTTGCTGGTCGTCGCTGTTAAACCGGGGGGGGGGGGGGGGGATGGGGTCTACCGTCTAAGCTGAAACCGATTACGACCGGATTTTTTGATTACAAATATCGAACTTCACCTTTTTTTTTATACTACGTCGGGTGGCAGACAAGCATATGATGTGAATGATGCCTGATGTGAAGCGGTTACCGTAGCCATATTAACGCTCGCAACATAAAATATCGCTCGCACGCCGCCACCCCCGCTGCCTACGCAGCATCTCCTTTCTGGAAACCTCACTCACTCGCAGGAACACAACAACCCTCAAAGGAATTGTTATTTTTACCTGCTGTATCCTGTAAGGTAGAGGTATATTCCCCAGCTTACAATTACGCTCACTACCTCTCTTTTCGCCAGAGCTTCGTTTGTCAGTCAGCAGGATGCACCGCGTGCAGGTGAAGTTGGCTTTGGTTCTAAGAAGTTTATGAACCACTTACAACCCAAAACTTTAACTTAGAGCCTTAAATTTGCGCCAATAATAATACGCTTAGCCAATAAGGATGGAGACGCTCTACCCATTAAACTGAAGATTAAAAATAAGAACAAACTTGAAGAGAAGTCGGATTTACGCAATCTAAAAACCCGATGTCAATCGGTTTCAGCTTAGGCGATACCCCATGGATACACAGGAGATACAGTATTATGAATGTGTGGTCGGCCCCGTCCCGTACAAAAAGTGTCTATTTTTCGTTTATAAAAAATATTTAATTTCAAAGTCTGTTTTCACTTAACTGCACGGGATTGTACAAAAATCCACACAAGCAGATTTTACACTCGCGTACGAACTCTGTCATCAATCAATCGCTTAGCTTTTATTTAATTTGAGCGGGTCGTAATTTTATGAGGCGGGTGTGATCGATGCGCGGCCCGCAGCCCGCGGCCCGCGGCCCGGTGCGCGGGCGGCCGCTCCACCAAATAAACTGGGCCGCAATGAAAGCGGGCCGGTAACAAAAACATCAATAACTTCCAAAATATTTTAGCTAGCTATATGAAATAAATACTGAATTAAAGTTTATTTCCTTACAAATATAGGCAGAAGTAAAATCTTTTTATTTCTTTTTGGTGATTGAATTAAAACCATAGATAAAAAATAAAGATGATTTCAAAAATTGATGTTTTTGTTACTGACCCACTTTCATTGCGGCCCAGTGTATACCCGACGTTCAAAACATTACTTTTTTGAGGGCTAACGCGGTTCTCGCAACGTTTACCACAGTATAAGTATTACGTACAGTATGGCCTCTCCCTGCCGCTCTCTCGAGTCGACCTCACCTCCCCTCTGAGACAAATCTGGAACAGTTTGTATGGCGCCGCACACACACACACGCTCATTCACGCTCTGTACAGACATTGTTTATGTAGTAGTAAACGACGAGACATTTGTATGGAGTGGCCGGGGTGTGGTTTTACTCCGTTTCACGGTGTCTGTAATCAAATCTTGCAAGTTTATGGTGGAAGCGGCTCACCACACACGTTAGACACATCCTCACACCTCGGAGCCTAAGTGGTCGTGTACTGGCAATCTGTGGAATGAACTACCTGTCGAGGATTTCTCAGGAGACTACAGCATGGGGTTCTTCAAAAAGGGCGTTTAGGGGTTTTTACAGTGTCGGCAACGCGCGTGTGATGCCCTTGGTGTTACAGGCATTCATAGGCTACGGTAACTGCTTTCCATCAGGCGGGCCGTATGCTTGTTTGCCACTTTAGTGGTATAAAATAAACCACGATCTTTAGAGCCAAAGCCAATCTCATTACAAACACCTGTGACGGTGTGGCGAAAGAGAGGTACGGCAGAGCGTATTTGTAGCTGCTCGACTGGGGAAGTACCTTCACCTTACAGAATACCGCAGCCAAATAAGAATTCCCTTGAGGGTTGATGTATTCTTGCGAGTGAGTAAGACTATTAGAAAAAAAAATTGGTTGCCTGTAAAGTCGGTATACGGGCGAAAGTTTTACGTGACAACGACTTTGAGTGGTAAAATGTTTTCGAGTGGAAGGGACGCATGCCTTTCACTTTTTATGTCTGTCTCTCTCGCTCTTAGAAGGGACGCGTGCCTTTCACTCGCTCTCATTGTAAGCGCATAACGTGAGCCAGTTTCTTGAAGTGTCACCCGGCTAACCAATTTATAAGACGTTGTCACGTCAAAATCGGTTGTCTGTAAAGTCGATTTACTGACGATAGTTGAACGTGACAACGTCATAAGAAAGTACTGATGGAATGTTTGCATTTTTCACAAGAAAATTTTAATGGTACGCCTCAGAGCGAGGTAACGCCGCATGAGTCATGTTTTTTCGTGCGTGCAGCCGGCTCGTTAGATAAGACGTTGTCACGTCAAAAAGGAATTGCTACGTTGGCAGCGGGGCGGCGCGGCGGCGCGTGAGCGATATTACATGTTGCGAGCGTTAATATGGATACGGTAACCGCAAAGTAAAATGTACTTTGTCTTAAAATAAATAAAATCAAACCAAAGCTTGTCCAATAATGAAATAAGGAACAATAACACAATCAGAAACATAAATCAAATGAATTTAATTGAAACATAAATCAGTCCCTCATCAATAATAAACGAATTATCGAAAGAAATATTATCCGAATCAAAAATTCAAATAAAATAAATATAATTAAAATTCAAATTGATCGAGCGAATTATGAATAAAATTAAAAAGTTTTACTGACGCGGTAACGAAGCGAAGTTCAACACGGATTGAAATCAATTTTGCGACTAAATTCATTAGGATTTTTTTAATAAAATGTTTGCAATGAATCAATTTGGAGTAAAATTTTACAGGTATTTTGAAGGCTGTTAGACTTTGTTATGTTGATTATGTATTTAATAATAAACCGCTACATAAAAATTAATATCAAGTACGGCCGCATATGGAGTACTGTTGCCATCTATGGGCGGGAGCGCCTAGATACCAGCTTGCACCTTGTGACTCGATTCAAAGGTGCGCTGTGAGGATTGTCGACGATCCCAAACTTACAGACGCTTTAGAACCTTTAAGTCTGAGAAGAGATTTTGCGTCCCTTTGTGTGTTCTACCGTCTGTACAATGGGGCGTGTTCAGAGGAGTTGTTTGGTATGATGCCAACGGCCTCCTTCTACAGTCGCACCGCTCGCTATCGACAGGGAATTCATCCTCACACATTGGAGCCTAAGTGGTCACGCACTGTGCGGTTCCAGAGTAGTTTTCTCCCGCGTACTGTCAGCCTGTGGAATGAACTGCCTGTCGAGGTTTTCTCAGGGGACTACAGCATGGGGTTCTTCAAATAGGGCGTCAAGAGGTTTTTACAGGGTCGGCAACGCGCGTGTGATGCCTCTGGTGTTACAGGCGGTCATAGGCTACGGTCACTGCTTTCCATCAGGCGAGCCGTATGCTTGTTTGCCACACTGGTGGTATAAAAAAAACATACTGTCCCACTGCTGAAGGTTGGCTGGAAGAGATCTCTATTAAAGATAAGCTTGCCTTTGCATACCACTTATGTAAATTCTTGTAACCTTTTTTTTATGTGCAATAAAGAATATACCTATATTAATTTTATAAGTTACGACTAACCAGGGATTCCCATTCCCATTGGATTAACCTGAAGCCGATTCCCATTGGATTTTTTGATAGCGAAAATCGTACTTCAGCTCAGATTTATGCTATTTGTGTTTAGCTTAGCTGGTAGAGACTCTATAGCTCTACAAACTAAGCTGAAGATGTTTATGCCAATAATTAAAACGTTAGTCTAATTTTTAAAATCAAAATATTCGACGGTAATCGGCTTCAGCTTAGGCGGTAGGGCTGCAGCATGGTGCAGGAATGGCTAGAAAAGCAAATACAAATGTATTTATTTGCTATTTAGCCCTTGTGACTCTTCAAACATTGTTTTTTTTTAATATCATGTATATCTCGAGTCATCCGTAAAATAAAGTCCGATTTGTATTGTTGGCAGTTTTCCTTTCGTACGTTTTTATGGGATGCTAATGTCGTGACGTTACGTTAATTCATTCTAAATATCTTAAGAATTCGAGAAAATTCTGAAAAAGTATGTCTGAAGAGGCAATATAATCTACACTAAAGTGCTTCCGCCACCAATTAGTTCATGCAAACTATTGATTGGTGGTGGAAGCACGCAAAGTAGTGTAGATCAAATTGTCTGTAAATTTTACTTCCGCAAAATAACACCTGAATCAATTAACTATCTCTGAAATTATAATAACCACGGGAATTAACGCGATCATGCATGTAAGGTAGTTTTACATACCTTTATTATTGCCTGACGTTTCGACCAGGTTGCACCGGTCGTGGTCACAGGCTGACTGTCTCAGCAGTGTCGTTCTGTCTCCGTTGTCCAGGTCGATGAATCTTGATCTACCCCGTGTTGTTGAATAACCATGTACCGCGACACACTACCCTGGCGATTATTGCAGATGGCATAGAATGGCGAAAATGGAGAAACCTCATCGGCGTACTGCGTGATAGGAGAGTGCGGGTTCCAGTTAAAGGCATTAAATGAGTCAGACATTAAATGAGCGAGACGCCGTGCCGCCTGCCATCCTGTGGTGCGGTAACTCCATACCGGAGATCTCGTTTCCACAGCGAGATGTCCGGCGGAGATTGCTCTCCTTCGAAATTAACAAGTCGAATGGACCAGGCGGTATATGTGTGACGGCATAGACGGCAGTGGTGCTGAAGTAATGTGCTCCGGAGTTGTGACCTATATTGTCTCCAGTTCTCTACCTCGAACTATCAAGTTGTGGTTCTCTCTGCCAAGGTTTTCAATTGGGGTTCAAGGTATAAGGTTCTTCAAAAAATGCGCAAAGGGGTTTTTACAGAGTCGGCAACGCATGAGTGATACCTCTGGTGTCGCAAGCGTCCATCGACTGCGATGACTTCTTACTTCAGGTCGTGTGCTTGTTTGTCACCCTAGTCGTTTAAAAAAGCAAAGTTGGTTCCGAATGCTGGCCTCTCCGACATTGATTCTTAATTTAATTGCCATCGGTTTTAAGACATGTACAAAACATGTGACACAAATCGCTTAAAAAACGTGGCACAAATAATCTCTTTTATAGCACAGAGCATAATAATTGTCGGTGAGGGTAGGTTGACTACCCCCAACATTATTGTATATGCTTTGTGTATGAATAAAGCCAGTCTGCATCCTACCCTGTAGTTTTTTTTTTTTTTATACTACGTCGGTTGGCAGACAAGCATACGGCCCGCCTGATGTAAAGCGGTTACCGTTGCCATATTAACGCTCGCAACATAAAATATCGCTCGCACGCCGCCACCCCCGCTGCCACCGCAGCATCTCCTTCCTTTCTGGTGACCTCACTCACTCGCAGGAACACAACAGCCCTCAAGGGAACCGTGATTTGGCTGCGGTATTCTGTGAGGTGGAGGTACATTCACCAGTCGGGTAGCTTACAATTACGCTCCCTACCTCTCTTTTCGCCAGAGCTTCGTATGTCAGTCAGCAGGGTGCACCGCGTGCAGGTGAAGTTGGCTTTGGTTCAAAGATGTTGATGAACCACTTACACCCCAAAAGTTTGATTGACACGCCTCTTGACATGCACGAAAATGAAATCAAATGGAAATTGTATGCAAATAGATTTGTATGGCACCAAGCTGCCAAACTTACACAACGACGGGCAATCAATATGAGTATACTTCTTCGTGTTGTAATTTGTTGAATTTGGTTGTACAGTATTATGTCATAAAAGCTTAAAGCAGATTAAAGCATATAAAATCAATTCACCACGATTTATTATGTATGCCACTGTACGAAATCCATACGTAAACGTTTTGACGCTTACTGTTGACACTCTCGCCACGCATACATCCCAAGTTTACTATATACTCGGTCTGTGATACGTATATAATGGATAGGACTGTATCTAGGAGCAGGAACTAGAAGACAGTTGGTTATATGAGTTTTAGAGCGTATATTTACAAGAGGATATAAAATACAGACACTTAGTAACCAACATTACATGGAACAATATAATAAAAATTTTCTCCGTCAACTATAAAAAAAACAAATCTAAAACCAAAGAGTATAAAAGAAGTATATTTATAAATAACTAAAAAAGGTTGTCGTCGGTAACAACGTATATCTCTGCTGAATATATTAGGTAAAGAAATATACTAGAATATAAATTTCATTCCCTTCTATGACAAAAGTTAAAACACACAAAATGGAAATGAGTAAGTATAAAAGCAACATAGGTTCGTTTAGATAAGAACTTTGCAAAGTATTCATGACATCTCGATTCCGTGAAACTTGTTGTAAAGTATTCAGAATAAATAGTTCTGAATAGTTTGCAATACTGGCTCTCAAGGAGGGACGAATTAATTACCAGAATTTCTTGACAAGAGACTATTAAATGAACTCTAAATTTATGTAAATACTTGAGAAATAAGACGAATTTCGCTATCGAACAATAATAGGAATATTGTTAAAGTTTTCAAATGAAATTAATACAACTGAAGTAAAACTTCTACTTATATCTCCCTTAACTTCCATTCGCCTCGCCCGATCACACTTTTCGTAACGCTCTCGTCGCGCATTCACCAGCTTACTCACCAAGTTAAGCCTGCGTAAAGAAGTTTTACTTCAAAAAGTATCCAATGTGTTATTCTATGTTACAAACTATCTGTTTGCCAATTCTCATCCAGATCCACTCAGCCGTTTTTGCGTGATTGACTAACAAACATCCAAACTTTAAAGTTTTCACACTAATAATATCAGTAGGTAGTTGGAACAGGAATTAGTAACAGAGGAAGACGATTCCCGCGTGCTCAAATTCCCATTTGAGCTTATGTAATAAAAAATAAAGCAAATAAAAGCAACGGCAATAATGAGAATAAAACATATGATTCAAAACGAACATCATAGTTATAGTATAAAAATATAATATATAAATAAATAGTCGTTCGGAGTCAAGGAGCGCCACCGCCACAGATTACAGAGGCGCCGCTCATTAGTTGAGTATTATCGCCATAATCATCCAATCATTCCACTGCTTTGTACGTAGGTCTCTCGATCTAAGGGATTTAGAAGGTACTCCACCACGATGCTCAACAATTACTGCGGATTGGTTGAGGTTAATGTTTTCAATATTATTAAATAAAACTTAAATGCAAATAACTACTCCAAAAAGCTATGACTATAACTAATGAGTATAAAATATATGATTCAAAACGAACATTAAAGTCTTTGTAATAAATAAATAGTGGTTAGGAGTCAAGGAGAGCGACCGCCACAGAGAGATTACAGAGGCGTCGAAAATTAATTGAGCGTTGCACCCAGACACGCAATAACCATCCAATTATCCTTATGCTGGGTTACAGGTCTCCCCACAATCAGAGGAATTTCAAACGAACTCCACCTCAATACTTAACAGCTGATTGACGGAAGTTGTTTTCAAGACATCCTAAGACCACAGATAAAAAATGCTAATAAATACAGCAAAAGGCAACCAAATGAGAATAAAAGATATGATTCAAAGCGAACGTCAAAGTCTATGTAATAAATAAATAGTCGTTGGGAGTCAAGGAGCGCCACCGCCACAGGGAGATTACAGAGGCGCCGCTAATTAATTGAGCATTGTGCCCGGACACGCCGCACGAAGCCGTATAGCGGCAATAATTAATTTCCACGAGACCGGCATCTTTTAAAATTATAAACAGCGCAACATCAATTTGTAGTACAATTTCTGTCAGATCTCTCCGTCTTGAAATTCTTTATGCAAATTTAAACACTAGTTGTGCTCATTTTGCAGTTAAAATATTAAAATTTCTATGTTACTCGTCGAAAGGTCAAAGTTAAAAAGATCTACGTACAGTGGGCGCCGGTGATTTGTGAACGGCTCTGGTAAATGACTGGTAAAACACAGAACTTTGTATTATAACGGCATAATGCTGAGCTGGGTCCAATTTGACTATTCAGACAATTAGACTGAATATCTTTATTATTTATATATAATATTTGTTACATTGATTTCTTCTGTAGTAATTTATTATAGAAAAAAATATATATAAGTTCTGAATTAAATTTAAGTCGTTTTATTATTTTAGTTTTATTGTTTGTTTTTTCAATTATTTTATTAATTATTTGGCATAATGCAGCACTGTTTTGTTTCCTCTTTCTTACTTATACAGCTTGTAATTTATGTAATAGTGTTGTGTTATGTTACAATAAATGTTTCTTCTTCTAGAACTTTATTAAGAGCAGCCCCAACGAGTACCTCAATACTGAAGACAATAGCCAAATAACAATTACCAAAGTATTTTTTATTACTGATCAATGTAATGAATGCAAAGAAGGATACAATCTCTTGATGGTAAGCAGTTAAAAGAGAGCTATGCCCTATAGCGTATTTTTTAAGCTGCCCGACTGGGGAAGTACCTCCAACTCGTAGAATACCGCAGCCAAATAACAATTCCCTTGAGGGTTGATATGTTCCTGCGAGTGAGTGAGGGCACCAGAAAGAATGTGAGGTGGAGTTCGTTTGTCAATCAGCAGAGTGCACCACGTGCAGGTGAGGTTGGGTTTGGTTTAAAGATGTTAATGAACGACTTACACCTTTAAAACATAGAATAAGTCAGAAATTGTAGTAGGTACCTAATCATATATCAAGTATTATAATTCAAGTAGCAAATAATAAATACCAAATCCCTATATGATATAGAAACACTTAACAGAGAAGCTTAACAAACGTGTCACTACATCAGTTGCCAATGCGGCATCTCCTTAGAACTTGGGGCTCTATTAAAATGGGTAGTAATAAACCAAACTGGGCGACTATTATACTGACTTGGCGACAAAAGTTGATATAACATACTAAACATAACCTAACCTAGTATTTCTGTGGCTGGTTTATTATTTTTTGTGGCTCATGTTATTATTTTCCTATTAAATTTACATTTGTTTCATCAGAGTTATTTATACCGTGTTTAAAAGTAAATAACTACGCCAAATCCCGATATTGCGTTACTCCAATACAAAATTCTACAGAAATGATTCTCAATAAGATCCAATAAGTAGGAAATTGGCTACACAAAGGCTATAAATAGTATTATATTTACAAGATTTCGAGAATTTAATCAGAATATTTAGACTGGTTCCTTTAAGTTCAGACTCTTATACGAACAGATTTCTTCAAGGACAGGTTCCTTCACAATGGATATCACCACCATAATAATTTAAATAAGAAACCGTTCATATAATCATCATATATTGGGTGTCCCAAAATTAACGCAAGATTTGAATTAAAAAGAGAACACAGACAGTTTTTACTCTGTATCTACACTATCTACTCACTACTAGATATAAGCCTTTCCTAATGCTTTCCACCAAATACGATCCTCCGCCTTCCGCGTCTAACCGCTTTCTTAAGGTCATGATCGAACCATCTAGAAGGAGGGCGCGCGGTCTCGACTCTAATAACTTCCTCTCCTCTGCCATCACTTACTCGCCAGTTATGAACGGCCCATTGTCACTTCAGCTTGCAAACTTTGAAGACTATGTCGACAACTTTGGTTCTCCGTCGAATTTCTTCGTTCCGGTTTCGATAATGAACTACTTCATCATCAGGTCATTTTAGTTTCCACTACAGGAGCACGACCCTCTCTCGTCCGTCCCAGACAGAAGAAGGATTTGGCCTACACTCCCCACGCTGACCAGACGGGTTGGGGAAGCCTGATCGATGTTTTATAATGTATTTCCCTTAGTCGCCTTGTACGACATCCACGGGAAGAGACGGAGTGATTCTCTTCTAGTGTGCGGGAAACCACACGGCCTAATATACACATAATGGCTATCTATAAGAATGGACTACTTATAGATAGCCATTATGTGCTCAAGATAATAAGTAACGGTTGGTATACGTAAGTAATGTTTTCTATAGCTAGTTGAAATAAAAAAAATTGTGTACACCATGCGTACAGTGCGCTTTCAAAAGGTTTTGTGACGAATGTGTGATCCCGGACGTACATACATACCCCTGCTCGACGTACAAAAGAATGTTCAAGTTTGTACCCGGGGTATAACAAGTAAGAAGTATCGCCCGGACATGATATTTGCGTCTCCGTTAAAAAAAGCAGGGTCGGCTTTGCCGTCTCGAGGTGATGGTGAACTGCATTTAAGTTTGTGTGAAGTCCCCTAATGTTACAAAAGTCCACGTCGAATGTGGATGAGGACGCCGCTGGAGAAACCTTTCTTTTTTTTTTCCTAGCCATTATAAGGGGACAGAGGTTTAAAAAATAAGAGAAGTTGTTCTGTCTGACGGCACAAGAGACAAAGAGCGCAGAGTCTACCCCCGCAGTACAGTGCAGGTTGTGCGGTTTGCTAGCGCGGCAGGAGGAAGGGCCCCCGGTACCCCCGTGCTGCAGCAGCCGGGTCCACTCCGGTCTCCTCCTCCGGCACGACTACTACAACAGGGACGACTATCTGACTCGACCTGGTCACCTTAAAATTAAGTTTATAGAAGACAGTCTCCTGTGTAGCCAGGATTAATAGCGGCGACCGCCAAAAAAGGCAATGAACAGTGAAGTCCATTGCAGTCCCGGGGGTAAAACTAAGGCTGAGAAATTAGTAGGAGTAGGAAGCTGTTAGAATTTGACTTCCCCTCTTAGCAATGTAAGAGACAGCAATATGGCAAATAAGGCATTAATAGCTTAAAGAGAAGAGATGGCTAGTCAAGTGAAGCTCAACTGCTGTGCACCACGGATTTTTAGTATCTAACACTATTGGGGACCTAAAACATTGAGTTGTTACCTAACACATCGATTCCAATAATATGAATTGCAAAACCGTCTGAACGATTGGTAATTCGCCCTTGTTGCTACCAAATCAGAATAGTATACTACACCGGATGCGACTTACAATGAATTCAACATGTCATCCCGCTCCCGCCACCAAAGATCACACTCCCAGAGAACATGGTGTGATGTTTGATCGAATTCATAATTTGCAGTAGAACATTCGCATAAGGGCGACGGCACTAATTTAAACGAAAATAGTTTAGCCTTAAAATTGCCATGTCCGGTTAAAAATTGCGCAACGGGGTGATCCACTTCTAACCACTTATACCACTACACCTACTTATAGAATTATAGTTAAATTTTACTTCCCATCGCGATAATCGCACTTAATAACATCAATAGTATCCGTACTAAAATATAAAACAACGGAGTCGCTCGAATAATCCAAGCTTACCCAATAATATGAAAGGTTTAACTCCCTAAGGAACGGCTTATCAATAGCAGCAATCATACATACCGACTCCCGCAATATATCGCTTTAGAGCGATGCCGAGCCGAGCCGAGCCTCTGCTCCGACCTATCTTCTACATCCTCCACTATAAATCCCCTAGACATTGTTACGCCCCTACAGATAAGGCGGCAAAACACAGATAACGGAACTCGATTGATCGCCAATGAGTAGAAATTCATTTATCTCTACTAAAACCCTTGGTAACTTTCAACGGCAATAAAATAACAAACTTATGCGCAAGGAAATACAGTTAGTTTTTCGTTAACAGCAACTCTGCCAGGGTGGTGTTAAGCGGCGATCTCATTAACTCGACTCGTTTTATGAACTAAATTATTTGTAGCTAAATTATTCATTTTGTTGGTTAAGTTTGAAAGAGTTTTTTCGTAGTTCTCACTGGGATCATTAGTTCTTTTTAAAAATTAATGGATTTCTTGGCGTTTAACGTTACGTGATGAGAGGAACATGAATTTGCGAAAGATTTTTTAGTCACTTCAAGTCAATTTTAAGATTGATTATATTCGTTCATTTGAAATGTTTAACCTATTCCTATTAATCTTTAAACTCACATTTAAAGAAATTATTGATAATCTAATCTATTGATAATCTAAAAACTTTGTGCATTCCGTTTCACCTATTGATGGGTGTTTGGTAGGAAGCTGTACATACGCCTAGGGTAGAAACTAGGGATGGTCTGCTACCTACCCCCGCTCATTATTTTGACCTTGGCCTCAAGGTTTTATTTTAATGATTGTTTATTTTTTTTAGAAAAAATCGATTTTTTTTTACTAAAACTACCTGTAGCTCAAAATCTATCCATAGGATAGGTCTGCTAATGGTCTTGTTTTAATCGCTAAAATTTATTTCACATCAGAAAATTGTAGAGAAGAAAACTTATGGGGCCTGAAGTACCGTAGTAAGGTAAAAAAATAATTTTAACGGCAACTTTCTATGGGGTTTAAAAAAAAATGTTAGTTTTTTTACTAAGTCAACATTTGTCTTACAAAGGTAGAGTCGTGGTGGTAAAAAAGTGCAATAGTTGCGGAAATTAATTAATAACTTCGGAACTAAAAAGTGATAATAACACTTTTAGCATATCTTTAGAAAGGGTATGGACTGGGGATGTTTTCAAAAAATCAGAAGAACTCCAACCCTGTTAGTTTTTTTTTAAACCCCATAGAAAGTTGCCGTTAAAATTATTTTTTTACCTTACTACGGTACTTCAGGCCCCATAACTTTTCTTCTCTACAATTTTCTGATGTGAAATTAATTTTTACAGTACACTAAGATTCTAGCGATTAAAACATGACCATTAGTAGACCTATCCTATGGATAGATTTTCAGCTACAGGTAGTTTTAGTCAAAAAAATAGATTTTTTCTAAAAAAAAAAAAAAACAATCATTAAAATAAAACCTTGAGGCCAAGGCCAATATAATGAGCGGGGGTAGAAGACCATCCCTAGTTTCTACCCTAGGTGTATGTACAGCTCCCTACCAAACACCCTGTATAGCGCATCGAAACATTAGTCCTTTGAATAATATTCATTATTTCGGATTTATCTAAGTTAACTTTTTTTTAATTATTATTGAAGTCAAAGTTTCATTAATATCAATTTCAATGATTATTATTTAAATATATAGTTTATTTCGGCCAACTTTCCAAAATATTAAAATATTTTAAAGACTGGAAAACTTCTCCCCCGCCTAGGTGGAATTTGAAACCATGACATCTCAATACTCAATTATTTATTGCATCCTTAATGTATACATAGGTCTTTTAATTTAATGTCAAAGTAACAATCAAGGACCCTGTGGGGCGCTGCAATGGGAGAGGAGCTTGATAATTCTATATGTATCTATTCTATTACAACAACCTGTATATTTTTTACTGCAGGTGCCTAACCTGCAGAATAATCGACTATATAAAAATAAGTCGGGTTTTCCTTCCTGACGCTATAACTCCAGAACGCACGAACCGATTTCCACGGTTTTGCATTCGTTGGAAAGGTCTCGGGCTCCGTGAGGTTTATAGCAAAGAAAATTCTGGAAATATTTGAAAAGAAAAGCGGGAAAATCTTTTTTCACATACAGCGCCATCTCTAAGGAAATGGATGGAAACGAAAAGATTGAGCCACAGCGAAGCGTGGTCGGGCCGCTAGTTTTATATATATTTTGATGTCAATCATATTTTATTTAATCATTTATATTTTGTGTTATATAACTAAATTCAGTCGATATTGTTATTTTGTACTTATATTTATAATTGTTAATAACCTACCCATTGTTCACAATTTTATGTGAAAGTTTCCTTGAGTTTTGTGTCGTGACGTCATATTTTATTATATTATTTTGAATTGTATTGTATTGTTTTCAATTGTATTATTATTTCTGATTGATAATATTATTATTAATATAATTGATATTTATTATTTTATTATTTAAGTGATTTATCGCTAAGATATTCAGAGGTAGTATAATAAGCTTTTTTAAACAATAGCTCTTTAATCTGTGATAGAAATAGTTTCTTGTTCTCAGTGGTGTTTATATTTTCCGGTAGCTTATTATATATTCTTGTCGACATAGCCAGAGGGCTAGATGAATGCAGCTCAAGGCGAGAAGCTGGTAGCCGTAGTCGATTTTGGTGTCTCATGGTATAGTTTGCAGTTCTGTCTTTCCTTTTCACGAAGAAGAAGAATCTCGATGACCGATCGAGTGCTCTTCCAATTGAGCTACCAGGAAGGTTTGTGATGGTGACGAATTTGTGCATTTTATATTTTACTGCTGTCAAGTCGCAGTGTGCAAATCCCACCTAGGCGGGAGAGGTAAATTTTTCCTTTTATACTCGTATTAATAATAATCAAGTAATCACAAGTACGCTGAACGACAAAAATATATTTAAGTGATACTGTAGTGATTTCATTTATACAAAAATAGCTTACGTCCGAGGCTTTATACGTGAATATCACCAATATATAGAAATAGCAACTCGAAAACAGATCTTCTCGTTGTTTTATATTGACCTGCTGGCCCTACCGCCGAACCTGAAGCCGATTACCTTCGAATATTTTGATTAGAAAAATAGGTCTTATGTTTTATATGCATAATGACAAACATCTCCATCTTAGTCGGTAGACCTAGAGGCTTTCCACCAGCTAAGCTAAATCTAAGCACAAGTACACTAAATATAAGCTGAAGCTTGATATTCGCAATCAAAAAATGGGCATCGGATTCTGCTTAGCCGGTAGGTCCCTTGAACTTACTAATTCAAGTTTAATGTGAGTACCAGCTACTTGTCGTCAAATTTCGTCCGCAACAATGAAACTCCACCTACCAAGGAAGGAAGCACATAATTTGTGACCGCCATCGACACGTAGATAAAACCGTTCGATTCGGCGCGACTTTAATTTCTTTCCCACGATAAATGCTCCAGAGCACACGTCCCTTTCTCAACCCCAATGTTAGAGGGAGATAGCCGCTTTCTCCAGACAAAGGAGTTTAGTTATTGAATCACAGAGTAGAAAATACAAATATTTATGTCTGTTTATTCATTCAGCTGAGTATCTGGAGTCGGTTGCTCTATTTTATTAGGTGTTATGGATTTGGGGTTTTATTGCTGGGAGCTGCGATGACTTGTAGTATACCACGATCGATAGATCAAATGGGATAACATTAAAGAGATAAAACTTCTTCGTATCAATGCCATGAAATCGGTACTGAAGCAGTATCAGTACTACTGATACTGAGGACTCTGCGTCCATAATATACAAATTAAATTTAACTGTTTCCCGCAGTTTCGCTCATGTAGTTTTTAAAATCCATTAAAAACAATTATTTTCAGTGGATTTTAATAAAAGGAGATACTCAAGTATCGTACCATAACATAATATTTATTCGGGTATTTATTGATAAAATTTATAATTAGTTCACCACGAAACCGAACATTTATTTTTGGAACGGTTTATAGGTGTATCAAGTGTGCTAACCAAACGAGTGAGCTAAGGGGTCATCCAGTTGCTGATCTCCAAGGGCGATGGTGATTGCTTTTCTTCAGGTGACCCACATGCTCATTTGCCCCCCGCTCAAATAAAAATAAATGTTATTTTTATATGAGCGGTGGTCATAAGAGCATGTAAGGTAATCTGATGGAATGTCATCTGATGGAGAAATCACCATTGTCCACAGAAATCAGAAACTCCAAGTGATCGCCGATCTGTAGCCAGACTTTTAAAGGAAATTGTGGCGTATTGCCGCTTAAAGTTTTAAATGTGGACTGTATTGCTGTAGGTTAAATTACGTCGAAACAATTTAGTTAAAGGACAAGCGATGTCGAGGGGTTGAATAAGTAAAATTCCCTGTGTCACCCGCTTTGATAACTAAAGCCACTTACCTTGACACGTGGATGGCACCCGCGCCGGTTGGTGGATTGATATTTCTTCTAACAGACAAGTCCTGTAGCTAGTATTGTTCCAACACTACACACAAGGCACTTATATAGTTTTCAGACATATGTAAAAGGGTCACGGACCGAGGAAAGTAAATAATTATTTTTATTGCATGCACATATTCTTGCATGTACCGGAGGTGGCGGACGACTGCGTTGCGCGCCCTACAGCGGCGATTTTGCGAACCAATAATATGGTCTATGGCCGCTAAAAGGAAGTGACTTAATTAACAAATCAATGGTGAACACATAAGAAAATTATATATTCAACACCCCCCACCGAAAGCACCATGAGGCTTTCACATTAAAAAGAAAAAAAAATGAATTTAATGACCTATCAAAGGGTCAACCCTAGCTTTGCGCCAGAGCACACAATATAATGTATATAACAAAGGAAAAAATAACCTAACCTAGGAATTATCGCAGTAGGCGATTGAAAATTATCACTATTTAGTTTACAAAAGGTAAGAGGCTTAATTTATTTGTAGGCCTCTGAAAAACAGTTCGTTTGGTGCGTAAGGTCACCTTTCTAACAATACCATCCAAGCCAGGGTGAATTTTATCAACCACCGCAAGGGGCCAATGGCAAGGGTGACTTTGATTGTCTTTAACGAGAACTAAATCCCCTACTTTAAGGTTAGGCGGCGAAGTGAACCATTTTGCTCTCTGTTGCAATGTATTTAAATAATCTTGGCTCCATTTTTTCCAAAATAATTGTGAACAATTTTGCAAATATTGCCAACGTGACAAATTAGATATAGGAACGTCCTTAAGATCGATTTCTGGTACAGCAGTCAGACATTTACCTACGAGGAAATGTCCCGCGGTTAGAACGTTAAACTCATTAGGGTTGTCGCTAGCCGGTAACACGCCTAATGGACGTGAATTCATTATAGCTTCTATTTTACAGAAAACGGTAGCAAGTTCTTCAAAAGTTAAGGCCTTTTGGCCGACCGCACGCACTAAATGGTATTTGGCCGATTTTATACCGGCCTCCCAGAGGCCTCCCATATGTGGCGCGCTGGGAGGGTTGAAGACCCAGTTGATTTTACGTTGGGCGCAACCGTTCAAAATATCATTCTGGTTGTGCTGGTCTGAAAGAAACCTTTGTACTTCGCTTAGGTGTTTACTAGCGGCAACAAAGTTAGTCCCTCGATCCGAATAGAGACACGCGCATAATCCACGACGGGCTACGAATCGATCGAGAGTCGCCAGAAAACAATCTGTGGATAAGGAAGACAAAACTTCCAGATGGACAGCCTTGGTAGAAAAGCAGACAAATATAGCCAAGTACGCCTTATCTACCTTTGCGTTACGACGCAGGCTTTCTTTAATAAAGAACGGACCCCCTAGGTCAACTCCTACGTTTTCAAATACTTTATTAGGTACCAAACGAGTTGACGGCATTTGGCCCATTTGAGGCTGGAGCAGTGGAGGGTTACATTTAAAGCACGCCCTACACTTAGACAACACTGACCGGATAACGCTACGAGCCGATAATATCCAGTAGTTTTGATTTATAATATTCTGTAAAGTACGAGGCCCCACATGTAAATATTTTTTATGTAAATATTCAATTAATAAGATTGTTAACCTACACCTCTTATGTAACAACACTGGATGCTTTGCATTATACGGTAAATCAGCATGGGAGATACGACCCCCCACCCTGAGGAAGCCCCGTGAATCCATGAACGGAGATAATTTCCTTAAAGAAGGAACATAATTTTCACCTTTAGACAAGAGCTTGATCTCCTGAGGAAAGTAAGTACTCTGTACTAATTTAATCAGACAATCATGAGCCCGACTTAACTCAGCGGTTGTCAAAATAGCAGAATTTTCAACAGCAACGTTAGTTTTAGCACGGCTAAAACGTTTTAATATACGAGCTATTGTTCTCTGTAATTTTGAAAATGAAGAAAATTGACTGAACAGTCTTTCACAAAATTCCTTTCGAGTTTCCGATATATTATCTTGCTGTGAGAGAAGACTAAAAGTATTAGTATTCAATTTTAATTCCGGGATATCAGAGCTATCCCTGTTGAAGAAAGTTGTGATAGGCCAATTTTCCCTATCTAAATATAACCACTCAGGGCC
The DNA here is from genome assembly GCA_937001555.2 of Hypsopygia costalis. NCBI lineage: Eukaryota > Metazoa > Arthropoda > Insecta > Lepidoptera > Pyralidae > Hypsopygia > Hypsopygia costalis. The sequence continues at coordinate 26,819,892 of OW443339.2, read as the reverse complement.
CTCTAACCATCGAGATTTCAAAGCCAACAACTGAGTTGGAGTAGCTCCACGGGAGCCCATGTCCGCCATGTTATCCTCACTACGAACATGACGCCATGATTGTGGTGGTATATCTTCGACAATTTGTGTAACACGGTTACAGACAAATGTCTTAAGTTTATATGCTTCCGTTTGAAGCCACGCGAGAACTATAGTAGAATCCGTGAGTGCAGTGATGCGAGTAATTTTTACTCGTGATAAAATATTACAGATGTACTTCATCTGTTTACTTAGCAAGGCAGCCGCCATAAGTTCCAATCTAGGAATGGTCATCACTTTTACAGGAGCGACCTTAGATTTTGCAAGTAGTAGTCGTACTTTAGTCTGCCCGCCGCTCCGAGAAACAATATAAATACACGAAGCATAACCACTTGACGAGGCATCACAAAACCCCACCAACTCGCATTCAGACTGCTCTGGAAGCAACGCATGGCGTTCTATTTGTATCTCAGACAGTAAGGGTAATTCAGTGATAAAGGTGAGCCACTGATGACAAACATCGGAGGGCAGTCGTTCATCCCATCCGATACCCAACTTCCAGAGATCCTGAAGTATGCATTTTGCTACGAAAGTACAAGGAGCGATAAACCCCACTGGGTCATATATCGATGCTAATAACTTTAACACCGATCTTTTAGTTGTAACGGCATCACGTTTATTTTCGGAAAAGTTAAACGTGTCGCTTAACGGATCCCACTGCAAACCCAGTAGTTTAATAGATACGTCATTTTTATCCTTTTCAAAGGTAATTTTGTTCTCGCGATGTTCAAGCGGTACGCGCGATAATAATTGTTCACAGTTACTCGACCACTTCTTTAAAAGAAATCCACCGCAGTTTAATAATTCAATAAGTTCATCTTGTAACGTGCAAGCTTGTGAGAACGTCTCACATGACCATAGAATGTCATCCATATACACGCCCTGTCGTATGACGTCAGCGGCCGAAGGGAAACGTTCACCTTCATCTGAAGCCAACTGAAGTAAGGTTTTCAGCGCTAGGTAGGGCGAGCTACTTATACCATAACTTATGGTGTTGAGCCTATAAACCTGTATAGGTTCGACCGGTGATGTTCTATATAAAATATGTTGATAATTACGATCACTCTCTCGAACTAAAATCGCTCGATACATTTTACATATGTCACTAGCAAAGCAATATTCAAATAATCGAAAATTAATAATTATCGAATTTATATCACGGTACAAATTCGGTCCCGTCAATTGTATATCATTGAGAGAAATCCCTCGACTGGTTTTTGCCGATGCATCAAACACGACTCGGAGAGGTGTTGTCGTACTGTTCGGGTTGTGTACTTTATGATGCGGTATTATGTACTTGCTCGGTTCACTGCCAGCATACAACTCCATATGCCCAAGTCTTTCATACTCCAACATGAAGTCGTTGTATGCTTGCCGCAACGCTGGCGTGCGAGCGAGTGAGCGTTCCATCGACAACCATCTACGCTCCGCGATAGCGCGTGAGTCACCCAACTCGGGGCGGTCTGGTGTAAACAATAGCGGAACGACATATCTACCCGTCTCATCGCGGCGATATTCTGTCGAATATATTTCCTCAGCTAGTTGATCTAATGGGCTTAAGGTAGGCTTGCACGGCAAACTATTTTCTACCTCCCAAAAATCACGCAAAATTTTGTCTAAGCTTTGTTCTTGGCTAAGTGACAAATGAAAATTCTGTGAAATTGAGTTATTGTCGTAATATAATTTTCCACTCACGACAAACCCAAAAATAGTGTCAATGACAGTCGGAATATTCGGTTTAATAGAATAAGGTTTATCTTTTCTTACTTCCGACACGATGTCGTTGCCTAACAGAACATCCACTGACGACCTTTTATAGAAATATGGATCGGCTAAATTAATATTTTCATATTCTTCAATAACATTCTGAGGAAAAGAAATATTAGGCAATTCCGAAGATACCTTAGACACTACTACCATATCCACTGAAAGAATCGGAACGTCCGATTTGCACGGTTTTATTTCACATGTAACCATGCCGAAATTTTTTACGGCTTCACCTACAAGTCCGTACACGGTAAACGGACACTTGTGTCGTCGTAAGCCCAAACGTTGAGCACAATCTAAAGTTATAAAAGAACTTTGTGCACCAGAATCAAGAACAGCACGGCAGTCTTGAGACTGACCTGCGACATCTAAAACATGCGTTCGCGCCGTGCCTAATACCACCCCGTAACTAGTGCCTTCAATCACGGAATGAAGGTTTTCATTGACGGACACGTCATTCACGGAATGCGCTTGAGGTATAGACGCGTGCGCGTTAGGGCGGGGCGGCATCAGCCCGCCTGATGGCCGCGCGCCCGTCCACGCTGTAGGGTTGGGTGCACTCGAAACGTTCGGCGTGCGCCCACCCATGTTAGTCGGAACGTCCGACTGAACTCCACGGGAGCTCATGTCGCGGTGTAGTAAATAATGGTGGGGTAAACCACATACCCCACAGGATAAGTTACTTTTACAACTATGTGAGTCATGACCACCTTTAATACAATTAGTGCATAATTTTAATGAATTAACACGGTTAATTCTATCTTGCGATGACAGTTTACGAAACTGTTCACAGCGATAAATCATATGGTTTCCCTTACAGTGTACACAAATAACCTTATTTTGACTCGAACCACAACTAGTGGTAGTTAAACCTATTTTATTTAAAGAATGATTAGGCTTTAAACCCGATTGCGAAATATTACCTTTATTATGATTGAAATTCCGTTGCGATTTCACTACATTCGTGTTATTATTCATAGTCCAGGAGCTAGTAGTCGGGGAAATATTACCGAGTACTTTTATTTGTTTATTTACGAAATGCATTAATTCTGAGAAAGTCGGTAATTTTGTAGGATCACGACTTTCCTCAAATGATTTTCTTGTGTGGGCATCTAGTCCACGCAAGGCTATATGACAGAACAAATAGTCATCCAAATTTTCAATATTTAATGCTTTAATCGCTTTTAACGAATGGTCAAAGGTTTCAATAAATGAAGTTAAGTTAGAAATAGTATCTTTTGTCAACGTGGTGAAACTCAGCATTTTATCTAAATACCTACCAGTCAACGCCCTAGTATCTTGGTACTTATTTACTAAGCTAGCCCAAGCTAATGGATAATTATTGGCGGTGATCGGAAAGCTTTTAACCAAATTCAGTGCTGGCCCTTTGACACATGACAAAAGATAGTGGAATTTATTTATATTATCAAAATTATTATTGTGGACCAATGACACAAAGGTATCATAAAAGGTAGTCCAATTTTCTAGTAGACCATCGAAATCATATAATTTGAGCTGAATTAAAGACGGTCTGACTATATGTTCATTATTATTTTCTGAGGACACCTTATGTGAGGTGGGCTCCTGTACTAATTTTAAACAATTCACGTAAACACGTTTGCATTCAAAGAATAATTCATCATAATTTTCTATGGATGCCGTGGTCGGCTTATATTTAGAATTTAGTTTTAATTCCAGATCTATTATTTCATACACGATTTTTTCGAATAAGCTACGAGCATCTTCGATGTCTGAATACTGTACCAAAAATCTTTGAACCGCATCTATGTCATTAAATGCAATTGATTTAGATAAATTGTAAGCCTTTTGTAATTTGGAAAATAAATATTCCTTTTGCAACGTTAATTTACTTAGGCGCAAAACGACTTCACTTTCGCCTGCGTTTTGTGTCGGTACCGTCATTTTCGTTACGAACGAAATGTCGACGCCTACACAGTAATGTAAAATGGACGGTTGGCAAAATGGACGAGTCTATTTTATGTACAACTGTTTTAAGTTTTTATGCCAGAAACTAGTATATTATGGAAATATCGTTAATAATTACGAATTATCACGATGTGCACTATGTGTGTATATAATTTAAATAGGAGATTTGGCTTCAGAAGGACCAGTAAATGTGGCGTATTGCCGCTTAAAGTTTTAAATGTGGACTGTATTGCTGTAGGTTAAATTACGTCGAAACAATTTAGTTAAAGGACAAGCGATGTCGAGGGGTTGAATAAGTAAAATTCCCTGTGTCACCCGCTTTGATAACTAAAGCCACTTACCTTGACACGTGGATGGCACCCGCGCCGGTTGGTGGATTGATATTTCTTCTAACAGACAAGTCCTGTAGCTAGTATTGTTCCAACACTACACACAAGGCACTTATATAGTTTTCAGACATATGTAAAAGGGTCACGGACCGAGGAAAGTAAATAATTATTTTTATTGCATGCACATATTCTTGCATGTACCGGAGGTGGCGGACGACTGCGTTGCGCGCCCTACAGCGGCGATTTTGCGAACCAATAATATGGTCTATGGCCGCTAAAAGGAAGTGACTTAATTAACAAATCAATGGTGAACACATAAGAAAATTATATATTCAACAGAAATATAGACTGCGTTTTAAGGCTCCCATGTGCTTGGAAAGCATAGAGGAACCACAGCAGCTATTATGACAGAATAGAAGGCAATATGGCACACTAAAATCAGTTTTAACTGGAATCAATCACGTATAAGTGCGCTGCCCGGGTACTACATAGTAGTGACATTCCCTAAAAAAATTCACAAAGCCATCACTCGTTCAAAGGACGGGATTTTTTCCCCGAAATATTCATTAGTCCTTTAAGTTGAATCGTATTCCGGAGAAATACCTATAAGCTATTAACTCTGAAGTAATAAAGTGATTGCTTATTTAAATAAAATGCTACCTTCAAGGATTGTATTATTTTTTGAACTGTTATGTAATTTGTGGTATTAGATTAATATTGTTATTATTACATATTTGGACAATTCAAATAATAGTTGCTCGTAGATAAAAAATAAATATTTCTGGACAATTTACACAGCGCCATCTAGTCCCAAATTAAGCGCAAAGCTTGTGTTATGGGTACTAGATAACTGATAAAAGTACTTAAACACATTTTTTTTGTAAATACATACTTATAATACATAGAAAACACCCACAACAAGACAAACAGGCATGTTCATGCACACAAATGTTTGTCTTGTGCGGGAATCGAACCCGCGACCTCGGAGTCAAAGTGGCCATTGCTAAGCATTCGACCACCGAGCTCGTCAAATCGTCGTAGATAGATAGAATACGCTTTATTTGCTCGCTGACAAGTACAATTAAAATTATTAAAAACCTTTATGTGCAACAAGGCGGCCTTATTGCTGAAAGCAACCTTGAGGTAACGATACAATGCATGAAGTAGGTTTTTTTTATACTACGTCAGATGGCAGACAAGCACACGGCCCACCTGATGTGAAGCGGTTACCGTAGCCATATTAACGCTAGCAACTTAAAATAGAACTCGCGCGCCGCCACTCCCGCTACCAAAGCAGCATTTCCTTCCTTTCTGGTGACCTCACTCACTCGCAGGAACACTACAACTCTCAAGGGGATTGTTATTTGGCTGCGGTATTCTGTGACGTGGAGGTACATTCCCCAGTCAGGTAGCTTACATTAGAACCTACCTACATTTTGCCAGAGTATCGTTAAGTTCTTTTTGCATACGCAGGCAAGTGAGTCTTTTACGGTGAGGTGAATGAAAATACAACGCTAATACTCTAAGAGACATCCACATAAGCATGTGCATATAAAGTAGGGTTGGCAACACTAAATTTTAAAAACAAGGATTTTAGTTGGAATAGCCAATTCAGTTAGAAAAAGCAGGTCGCAGTAATAGAGTACCAATAGTGATATAATATTAAATGATAATAATTAATTGATTTTAATTTTATAATCTACAAAGTTTTTTATTAAATTAACCATCGAGGTAATGTCAGTTTGTCTTTAAAAACAGACTTTAGGTATAAGACGAGCTCGGTGGTCGAATAGTTAGCAATGTCTACTTTGACTACGAGGTCGCGGGTTCGCTCACTGCACAGGACAAACATTTGTGTGCATGAACATGTCTGTTTGTTTTGGTCCGGGTGTTTTCTATGTACATAAGTATGTATTTAAAAAAAAAGTATTTAAATATATTTATCAGTCTAGTACCCAGAGTACAAGCTTTGCCGTCATTAGATAGTTAATTGATTCAGGTGTTATTTTGCGGAAGTCAAATTTTCATGCAAACGGTAGTGGGTGGGTGCCGGCCGGCAGTAATTTGCATGAACTAATTGGTGGCGGAAGCACGCAAAGTAGTGTAGATCAAATTGCCTACAAGATTTGCGCTAAATTTGGGACTAGATGGCGCTGTGTAATTTGTCCAAAAATATTTTTTTACATTTTTATTATTATTTAGTTGTTCACTTAGCATTTTGTTTGTTATTAAAATTTATTGTACTTATCTAGCTGTAAATTGTACTTATCAACTTTAACCCCAGGACGCCGCTTAAAAACTATCCAGGACACACCAGGACATTCGAAATATCAGAACAAGTCCTAGGAAAACAGGACGATTGGCAACCCTATACAAAGCCATGTGCGCGTTGCGAGGATGCTAACTTATCGAGTGGTCCTTTCAAAATGCAGCAATCAGTTAAAAGCATGCGGAGCGGTTGCCATAATGTTTATCTGCTTTGGCAGGTGGAAGCCTTGAGTGCTGAAATGCACGTGGCTACGTGTGCACAGAGCTTTATCTGCTCCCTTTTAGTGAATGTCGGAAATAAATCTAATGTCGTTTTCAATTGCACTACAATATTGCTGGATCTAAATAAGATTACCTCTTTTAATTTATGTTCATTCAATATTGTCATTTTGTCTTATTGTTCAGCAACGTCGACCGTAGTCTGTCTATGGATGGATTTATTTATTCAGGATTTTAGTTCCTGTAGCTGTTCTGAGCCTCGATGAAGTTAATTTATTCAGCAAGTTATGTATTTTGGTTTATTATATTATTTGGGGTGTAAGTGGTTCATCAACATCTTTGAACCAAAGCCAACTTCACCTGCACGCGGTTCACCCTGCTGACTGACAAACGAAGCTCTGGCGAAAAGAGAGGTAGGGAGCGTAATTGTAAGCTACCCGACTGGGGAATGTACCTCCACGTCACAGAATACCGCAGCCAAATAACAATTTCCTTGAGAATTGTTGTGTTCCTGCGCGTGAGTGAGGTCACCAGAAAAAAAGATATTAATGCTACTTGCGTAGGACTTCTTTTAGATAGGAAGTCGATGGCCAAAAAAGCCAAAAAAGGCAATGAACAGTGAAGTCCATTGCAGTCCCGGGGGTACGTACTGATTTGGCTTAACGACTGTCATCTAATGACAATAGCCGGGACGGATTGCTTAGCGTGCCCTACGAGGCACGGCAGAGCTCGCAATAAAAACCCATCCATGGACAGGCTACGGTTGACGGTGCTTAACTTGTGTGTTCGATTAGACTGACACTCGCAACAACGCCATGGAGCACCTCGATATGTATATTAGTAAGAAAAGATGACTCCATCGACCAAGTCTTACGCAGCTAGCATAAATAAACCAAAATACGTAACCTGATGAATAAATTAACTTCAGCGAGGCTCGGAAGAGCTACAGGAACTAAAATCCTGAATAAACTCTGTAAATGATTCTCTGTAAACATTTCTTTGATTTAACTTTGACGCGAATTAATTAAATCTCCGGATTTTGACCAAATATAATAAAACACTGACTTCAAAGTAATTTTCCGTCACAAAAATCCGAAGTTTTTAAGTAATAAAAAAAATTCCGATATTTTAATCAAGCATATAAACAAAAATTTTTAAACTGCAAGTGGCTTTATATAATACTAGCGGTCCGTCCCGGCTTCGCACGGGTGGAGATAAGATTTTTTTATTTTATGTATAGCCTACGTTACTCAGGGTGAATGTAGCTTTCCAATGGTGAAATAATTTTTGAAATCGGCAGAGTAGTTTTTGAGTTTATTCATTACAAACATACACACACACACAAATACAAATATTTCCTCTTTATAATAGTAGTGCAGATTAGCTTTCACCCGTGGCTTCCCCCGCATTACTTTGTTTTTAATAAAAGTGTCCTAAGTCTTTCCTAATGCCATTGAGAATATGTGTACAAAGTTTAATGATGATCGGATATAGTAGTTTCGGCGTGAATGGGTAGGTAACAAACAAACTGGCATTCTAACTTATAATATTAATCCTAATCCCTACTTAATATTATAAATATATATTTGATTTGCAAAAGTGTCAAACTAAGCATGTGTGCTCATATGTATAAACTCGTATGTACACTATACGAGATATTTCATGTTGCGAACGTTAATATGGCTACGGTAACCGCTTCAAATCAGTCGGGCCGTAAACTTGGCTGTCACCTGATGTATCTAGTATTAAAAAAATCGGTTGTCTGTAAAGTCGGTTTACTGACGATAGTTGAACGTGACAACGTCATAAGATAATACTGATGGAATGTTTGCATTTTTCAAAACAAAATTTTAATGGAACGCCTCAGAACGAGCTAACGCCGCATGCATGTTTTTTCGTGCGTGCAGCCGGCTCCATCGAATTATAAGACGTTGTCACGTTAAAAACCCACCCGGCTTTTTCCCACCTAAACACAGGTGGGAAAAAGCCGTAAGAAGAAACTAGTATAGTATAAAGATGTACAATACAATCAAGTTACTTGTGCATTAGTATTTTTGCTATACGAAAATATAGCACTTCCCACGTTTCATTACGAATCTCCAGAAAAAAATCTCAAAGAGAAGAAATCTAATGAATATCTGGATTGCTTCGACGCCATCCTAACGAATAAAGGCACATTGGCTAATAAAGTAGACTGTAAAAAGAATTCGGTTCGCGAGCGAACGTAAACGGCGATACATAAAACTCAGCGTTTTACAAGTGAAATGCGCGCAGTCCGCCGAGACTGATGGGAGCTCGGCTTTACGACTACAAAGGAAGCGCGGATCAAATGACGAGCCGCACCACTTTCTATTAGGCTACAGAGACAGCGGATTTAAAAGCGTAAGCGGAGATTACTATTAAGCGGGTGGCGGCTAGCGGATACTACGGGACGGGGGCCCACCACACATTCCCACCACTGTGCCTCCTGTGTAGCCAGGATTAGCAGCGGCGACCGCCAAAAAAGGCAATGAACAGTGAAGTTCACCCCGGGGGAAAAACTACAGCTGCCTTGAAACTCACAACAAATTTAATCAGAAGAAATTAGTATTACTACTACTACTATTACTAATTACTAGTTACTAGCTGGTACTATGTACAACATATGTTTTCAGACGGCTTTACAGTCATAGTATTCGCGTGGAGCTGTCGGGGTATATTGATTTCATATTTTTAGTTTCTACTATGTAGCGGATAGCGTTTACATTATGTTAGGATTTATAATTATGTTGTTTGTGTGTCGATTTTTATGAAGAAGTTTCGCGGAAAGAACGCTGGATACCATAAAACCTGTTTTTTCGGCATGATAATAGTTCCTGGAGAATTCACCTGTATTCGCAATCGTATTAAAACAAATCCCGCTATCATCTGACAGTTGTTCTCTATTACGACGCTAGCTGTAGTTACTTTGCTATTACACTTCATTGCTGTACAAGATTATTTTCTTCTTTTATTTTGCTGCTTCAGAATGAAGCAAGCAGAACAAATCACGAATGCTGTCATTCGTTATTTTCAGCTTGTCTTTATGCTTTTAGCATTAAGTTCGCCTTTTGTTATATAATTTGTAGTCAATAAAGTTTTTAAATAATAATAAATGTCATTTACATCTCTCATATTCGGTAAGTAGGTCCTTATTACCTCCAAATGGGGCTTGTAGGTGACCAATTAGCGCTCTAGGGTAATAATGTAGCTATAAAAGGCTCTAGGGCGGTAAGTAATTAAAAAAAAAACACTTCACTCTTTCAAAAAGTTCGCGTACATCTAACCATCATACTGGCAATAGACATCATGCATTCAGCCCAATGACAAAAGAGGTCGCTTCGCTATTCAGCCTTGTCTTCGTATGAGTATAATAGTCATCAATTTAAATATCGAACGACGAAGCTCAATTTCCTTCTAGAAAAAAAAAATAAAATAAAAAAAAAGAGATGAAAAAAGGCGGGAATAGAAACTTTTACTTTTAATATTGTTTGTTTTCGGGATTTTTTTATGATTACGTGCTAATTAGGAAAAAAACATGAGTTCTGCAAGTGATGAAGATATAAGCTGCACTCCCGATTCAATGAAAATGGAAGCTGAAGCAGCAATTAACAATATTTTGCCTGAAAGTTCTAAAGAGAGATATTTGAAAACTTACGACGAGTTCATGAAGTGGCGAAAAGAAAAACAAGTAAAGTCTTTTATTCTTGTAGTCCCGGTTTTTTTCTACTTACCTCACAATCGAGATGTAAAGCAGAGTAGTTAGCTCGGGTGTAAGCATCAATTGCACCCTCGAACTATAGGCGCCCTCGCTGATATCTCGGGCTGCAATTGATGCCTTACAGCCCTTGGCTACTAATCTACTATTATTTCGATCAACAAGGGATCATTGCAATACATTACATAAATTACCATGGACATAAATTGATATAAATAAATAAAGATTCATTATTTTTCCATAAATTATTGGTCCGTAAAGAGTCTCTTGCACTTCTTTTATTTCTCTGTAACAGTATGTTCCGTTCTCATTAATGACAAAAGTAAATCCTATTTCCTAATAATCCTACTAATAATATAAATGTGAACGTTTGTGTGGATGTATGGATGTTGTTGTTGGAAAAATACCGAAATATACAAATATCTGGATTCTCCTATAGTTAAAGAAGAAACTAGCAACGACAGCAAGAGATTCAAATATACATAAATGAAGAAAAGTTGGGAAAACACATAAATGAATTGGCAAATAACTTTTTGAAAGTAACCGGTGCAACGGAACGACTAAGATTCCTTTTAGGGTTTCTAATTAAAACGAATCTGATCAATATAAACAACTTGTACTATCAGGAGTCCTGTCAAATTGCAAAAAAAATATCATATAATCTAATGCAAGCCCAACTGCATTGCATTCGATAATTTTTTCTTACCGTTTCGTATGGCGCCACGATTCCATTCGTTCATAAATAAATAAATATTTCTGGACAATTTACACAGCGCCATCTAGCCCCAAATTAAATGCAAAGCTTGTACCATAGTACAAGCTATGGTACTAGACAACTGATAAATGTACTTAAATACATTTTTTTTTTGTAAATACATACTTATAATACATAGAAAATACACAGGCCAAGACAAACGGACATGTTCATTCACACAAATGTTCGTATTGTGCGGGGATCGAACCCGCGACCTCGGAGTCAAAATATCCATTGCCATTCGACCACCGAAGTCGCAGATTGTTTATATCGACGAAAACTATCCTGACCTAAACGAAATAGGTCAATGTATACGCTTCTACAATAAACTTCCAAACGACGCGTTGATTTTCGTTTTTGACGTTTCGTTGTTGACGTTGATTATCCATGGGTAAATTAAAAAAAAAATCTAAACTAGACTATGTTAAACGGCATACTATTGTACTTCGATCAACAATAGCTATTGTATCTCAGATTACATAAATGATAAAAGTATTTGGAAATGAATTGCTCTTGTTATGTTATGTTAATGATTGTATTTGTATTTAATGTAACGATATTGGCAATTAAAAGAGTCGGCCTTGAGTTTCTTGCCAGTTATTCTCAAAAAGCCCCGTCGCCGGAACTGGCACTTAAATTCACTTTCACATTCAAGATAGTTTGATGAAAGTGAATCTAAGCTCTGCGGATTTAGAGTAGTAATGATTTAGATACATGTTCTTATATTTAATTTGTATGGCGTTTCTAAGTGCTTTATAAAGTTCAAGGAATAAAGATATCTTGATTTGATTTGATTTAAATATCCTCGCGTTTTCTCTGGCCCGATGCGCTAAGCTTCCTTATATTCCGACTTTGATTGACGGAAAAGGTCATTGAGAGCGTGCGAGGGTTATCAAAGGTCTCAAAAATAAAGCCTTTAAACGGGGAATCTAATTAGCATTCATTGTAGGCGCGGGTGTGGGCCGGCCGCCCCGGGGGGCACGCGATTGTAAATTTAATTTTTGGCTCAATTCATCTGTTTTGTTATCACTGATACATAAATTTCCATTAGTTTTAATTTCGTTAGCGTCTGACGTCTTTTCTTTGGGCGATGAATTTCAAAATATGTTTATGTTATGGTCGATGTGATAATTTAGTTATTATTTAGACTGACTCATACTTGGTCAAAATGATAAATCGTGGTTTTGGTTAGATTTGAGTTGATTATTGGTTAGGTTAGGGTTTTCATATGTTCTGTCACTGGAAATAGGAAAACTTAGAAGATGAATGATGTGGTGCCAAGTAAGCTTAATTATTAATAATTGACAATTTATCATATTGGCTGTAACATTTATACTAACTGCAGCCCGTGAATTCGTCTGAGTGTACTTAGTTCCCGTGGGAATAAGATCCCAGGATAAGAAGCCTGTGAGCTTATTCAGGCAATAATCTTTCTCTGTGCCAATGTTCATCAAAATCAGTTAATCTGTTCTGGTGCTAATGAGTAACAAACATCCATCCTGACGAGCTCGGTGGTCGATGGTTAGCAGTTACCACTTTGACTCCGAGGCAGCGGATTCGATCCCCGCACAAGACTAATATTTGTGAGCATGAACATGTCTGTTTCTCTTGGTCTGGGTGTTTTCCAGTTATGAATAGCAATGCTTATACGTTGTGGCAAATAAAGGCCGGCCTTCTGGTCGCGGGTAGTATCGACCAAGCGCTTTGCTATTTCTCTAAATAGAAGCACACTCGGACCCCATAGGCCGTTTCGACCCTAAACCGCTCAAAAATAAATTGATTTTCTAATGAAAATCAAATAATTCAATGGTATTTATTATATTATGAGAAATAAATAATTTTACCATTTAAAAGCTCATTTGAGAATAGATTATAATAATACTTATATTACTAGTGATCAATTCCACATTCGATTGAGGGGAGGTGAAAGCGGCATGGAGCGGCAATACCATACGTAGTAATATAACTTATACTGTGACGCTGCTCAACTGCGGGTTGGCAAAGACTCAACTGTCGGTTGGCAGAGTCTCTAGTGAAAGAGGTAAGACACAAAAGACCGCAGCCTAATAACAAAAAAGCCGGTCAAGTGCGAGTGGGACTCGCGGAACGATTCCGTCGATTTAGAAGCTTGATTTTGTCACTGCTTTAAGAGATTGCAGGCCTGAATCTTGATACTCCCACGCGTTCCTAAGGAAAAGGGTCTTGACTGAGGGATGGACGGACGGACAACGAAGTGATCGTATAAGGGTTCCGTTTTTTCTCTTGAAGGCGCGGAACCGTAAAAATCAATAAAATTATAAATAATTAAAACAAGGACATCACAAACAACTGACTGCATATTTGGATCTCCCCAAAATTACAGGCATCTCTTCAAAATGACATTGAAAAATCTCTTAGAGACATAATCAATTGGTTAGAAGCTAATAATTTAAAAATTAATTTTGACAAAACTAAAATAATGACATTTACAAATACAAATAAATTTTCGGCAATTAATACTGTTGACATAAACTATTTGGGACATAAAATTCAAGAAACTGAAACGACAAAATTTTTAGGATTACTACTTGATCGACATTTAAATTGGAAAGAGCAGATTACAAATGTCTGTAATAAATTAAACCGATTTTCTTACGCATTGTATATGCTATCAAAAGTTGTAAGAAATACGCCTACATTGATGACAGTCTACCATGCGTACGTGGCATCTACATTGCGATATGGAATCATTTTTTGGGGAAACTCAGTAGAGAGGGAATCAGTCTTTCGGGCTCAGAAAAAATGTGTGAGGGCTATTTGTAAAATATCTCAGATGGATAGCTGCAGGCCATATTTTAGATCTCTAAAGATATTGACATTACCGTGTCTCTATATATATGAAACGGCCTTGTTTGTCAAGAAAAATCTAGACCTGTTTATGAATTTAAAGAGTAGTCGTAATGGCCATAAACTATGTAATATACCAGGCAAGACGACACATTTTCGCAAAAATGTTATAGGTATGGCCCCTTTGATATATAACAAACTTCCTAAAAGTATTAGAGACAATTCTAGTTTGTGCATATTTAAACAGAAACTACATATGTTACTAATAGAAAGGGCATACTATAGTGTAAAAGATTTCCTAGAGGATAAATTTTGACTTGTATACATTATTATTATTACTGACCTTGACATTTCTTGACATTAATTTTGATGTAATTTTATTGAAAATTGTTTGTTGTGTCGTATCAATTGAAATTGTATGTTATTAATATTTAATCTGATTGACAATTAACTGTTTAAATTGATGACATTGTGAATTTGTTATAAACATTTTATAATTTTGCATGCCGTAAAGGTAGAATATGGTAGGACTAATTTGTTGTACTCTATCTGTATTGTTACATTACCCATGTTCGCAAATAAAATATATGAATATGAATATGAATAAAATTGTTCTGTGTTTCCCAAACATTTGTTTACTATAATTAAACTAAATACACAAAAGAGAATACTTTAATTTAATTAATGACTATCGCCGTCGATAAATAACTATTTAAATTCCCTGACATCAGTATTTAAATGGGAGTATGCAGTTAGCGCTGCAGTTAATGTTATTATTTGCAATCGATCGACGCGGATTATAAATTTGTGTCTAGTCCCAAATTAAGCGCAAAGCTTGTACTATGGATACTAGACAACTGATAAATGTACTTAAATACATTTTTTTTTTGTAAATACATATTTATAATACATAGTAAAGACCCTGACCAAGACAAAGAGATATGTTCATGCACACAAATGTTTGTCTTGTGCGGGGATCGAACCCGCGACCTTGGAGTCAAAGTAGCCATTGCTAGCCATTCGACCACCAGGCTCGTCATTTCGTCGTTTTTGAGCCAAAGTTAACCTTACCTACACGTGGTGCTGCTAGCTAACAAACAAAGCTCCGGCTAAACCGAGGTTGGATAATTATAAGTTCATCGACGGGGGAAGAAGATACTTAAACAACGATTTTCTAGTCTTCTAGAAGGATGTTGCGTTCTTGCCAGTGAGAGATATCACCAAAAAAAGAAGGATTTGCTGCGTTAGAGAGGTGGGGGCATGAGAGCAATATTTTATGTCGTTTATAAACCGCTGTCGCCGCTTACCAGTGGAGCATTGGGGAAGGCTTATATCCAGCAGTGGGTAGATTCAGGCTGATGATGATGATGAGATGAATACAAAGATGATCTTAGCCAGCCAACCTTCATAGTTGTACTCGAAAAAATACATTACTGGAAGACGACGTAAAAATGCAAAATATAAAATAACTAAATTGAATACATGACAAAATAGATCTACTTCTAGATATGTATATCTATTTATCTACTAGTTTAGGTATGAAGACAATATCTTAATCCATAGTAGTACGACCATTATATCAACTTTCCTATAAAAAAAACAATACTGTGACTCTGTTGTAAATTCCGAATGAGATTACCCAGCGACCAATGTCGACGAATCCAAGAGAACTATGCAGTTACAAATCGCTCGATATTACGAAGTAGACATCGGTAACTCAACAAAACTCCTCGTGACTATTCAATAACTCTAGCGCAGCGCAACTCGCTGCGCAGGCTTACTGAGTTAACTCGAAATTGCCGCATGATGCAACAAAACAATAACGGTAAACGCTTTACCGGCATACGTATGCTTGTTTAGCATCCGTCATGGTATAAAACTTGGACGACATCGAATGAACTGCGCAGCCCATGCCCTGAGTTTATATAAACAGTGCACAGCGTGGAAACTGCACCGATTCGTTGACTCAGCGAGGAAGTGGTATAATGAAAAAGAGTGCGAGCGATTGAGTGTGTTGACTAATACTTGTATTATGCGCCAACTTATTTTCAATAGTGCTATAACAATAGGCTATTTGACTAACATTTTTTTCTGTTTGATATGTAGGGACGTCTCCATAATATAACCATAGGTGAAAGAATTACTTCGATAGCATAAAAATCTCTAGAGATATGTTAATTTGAAATTCACAATTTTTAGACTGCCCCAAAACGCTCCATACAAAAGACTACCGAATTATGACGTCACAGGTTTGTATTTTGTATGCATCAAACCAGAAATTTGTACGACAGCTATGTTAAATATTACGTTTATGTGATTAGTATCATAATAAAAGTTATAGCATTTTTTATTGCTTCTCCAATGGAAATATATTTTTTTAATAATTTCATACTTTTAATTGATCGACGCTAAAAAAAGTCTGACTGAAGATATTAGAATGAAAGTTTGCAGATCTTTATAGTTTTGTGTATTTTACGATATTGTTAAATAATTTATATAATTTTTAAACATTGGAAAATAGCCTATTGTTAATGTTAGCATCTTCAACGATCTGCATCCATTTGGCCATATTTGGCTCTGTTCCCTAAACTCCCTCCGACAAGTTTGTGTACCACATTTTGAAAATAGAGTCAACACATCGGAGCAGTGATCTGAGTTAGCGCATTTGCGCGGTGTAGTCCAGTTTTGCCCATGACTACGTCGAAGACGGCGATATATCTTCCGACTATGCATCACGGCTACTATTTCATCCTCTCGTGCCATCGGCATCGTATTCACATGCCGCCCCTGAATTTTTCCGCTTCTCTCGTAGCGGCCACGCAAAATTCACATTTATTACGTAGCACCAAGATTTATTTCATATAAGTTCGAGTTGTAGTAGCAAGTTGAATTGCAGTTTCTTACCAACAATTTACAGGTTGGATATGAGGAACATGGAAATAGCTTCGGGATAGTTTAAAATGTGTTCTCGCTGGCCAGTATTATTGCACTAAATAATATATACATAGTAACAAAGTCGGGTTAGTTATACCATTTATAACTCGAGAACAACTGGACCGGTTGTTATGATCTTTGATATGTTGGATTTGTATCCGATAGATTTGAAAAGCAGAATACACAAGATTTTTTCGGGCAATCCACAGGAATGAAATGAGAACAGCCCTTTTACCACCATCTCTTATTGCGATTCAATAATTGTATAGATTACTTATTCATACTAATGAATAAGCGACTCTATTCCATTTGAAATAGAGTCGTTTATTCATTGGTATGAATAAGCATTCTATTCAGTTATTGAATCGCAATAAGAGATAGTGGTTAGGGGGCTGGAAGATTGAGCCACAGCAAGGCGTAGGCGGGCCGCTAGTAATAAAATAAGTACGGTCAAACGCACGTAGACCATTACACTTTCGTTAAAAAATCATCCTGCGTGATGCTATAACTATCACTGCTGCTACTTACATCTCTTAGCTACGCTATGAATGTGCAATAGATCGCGAGCGATATTTCATGTTACCATTAACGCTCGCAACATACAATATGATGTACATGTACCGTAGTCATAATAAAAAAAAAAATGCGATAGTTTTACAAGCAGCCAAGATTGAGTTTCTATTCTGACAGCAAGAAAGGTACTAAGTAGACTAAGCAGACATGCTACTTTTAGCGTCGGAAATTAGCGTTTTTGTGATTATATCGATACTGGATCACATTTTGGCGACTTGCTGCGATCGGTCGCAGTGCCGTCCAAAAGTAGCTGCGACCTTCGTTCAGTTACTACATTCATCTTCAAAAAACGTCGATCACCGATGCTAAAATTAACATCTGTTGGAGCCCTAATAATCGTATTGTGCTTCGTATTTCCGATTACTCGATTCAGGAGTCAAACATAAGATGCAGTATATAGACATCGTTGTGTATAACATACATCAATTGGGTCGGGGATTAATTAGATGTGAGGCAATGCCGCGTCAGCATCGGGGGTGCTAGCACGCGAGGAATATTCCTTATATTGCAAGCGTCAATATGGCTACAACAACCTTCTTACATCAGTGTCAAATCAATGGATCCATCGTTGTTGAAAAAAAATACTTTGACACAGACCCGTCTGATTTATCTAGGCAGTTACATAAGCCTACATACCGACATGGGATTATTTTTTTTGAGAAAATTATTACTACTTAAAATAACAACAATACATTAGTCAAGTATTAATGTTGCAAAAACGAGCTACGGCTCACAAAATAGTACAATCAGAGCGTATCTTATTCAACTGTTCGGGCTCCGCTTCCGTGCCCGGTTCCTGCCGCGGCGTCGGTCGGTTTTCTTAAGAAATTCCACTGCGAATAAAGTCATTACTCGCCGAAATCCACCAAAAGTGTGAATAATGAGGGGGTATTATACTGTTTTATGCGAGTCCTGAGACCTTCACAACCTCGAGCGCTGAATTTTAACCAATTACTCCAAGGATTGGATCCTCGAAGGAATCGGCGTGTGAAATTGGATTGTTTGGGAATATTTTTATTCCAGTTATTACGACATTTAGTCTTCATCATCATCATATCTTTCAAAATATAATTTATTTATGGAACGAACTTCCTTATGTGGCGTTACTTAGAGGTACCCTAGCCGGCATGTTGAAAAAAAACCGTAAGATTATTATTATGGAATATTTTATTTTTTTATTTTTTTATCGATAAAAAAAAATATTTTTATAATTAGGAACTTCGTTCCTATCGTGTTCCACGACACTCGTTTATTTTTATTCAATTAATCTTCATGCACATAAAAACAATGTACAAATGCAGAGTTTATAGGTACTGTACAAGCATTCTCTATCAGTCGATCTTAAGGTGATGCAGAGATAACATGGTAGGTGCACAAATCAATATTAATTTTCTATGTATTATAAGTAGGTATTTATTTACATATTTACAATTAATATTAAATTAATGACACATTACATATAAAACGGTTAGGGAAGCTTTATAAATAAGTAGTAATTTACTATATATTATACACACATAGCGCCCATCAGGCGTGAAATAATAATAAAAAAATTGGAACTTTAAATTCATTTATTCAAACAATTTTTTTTTTTATTAATTGCTAGCTATTTTAAAACTTAATCCAAAACATTTGGATAAACAATATTTTTTGTTTTTCTATTTTGAGCATGAATAAACAAACGGCTGGGGGTACCCATTCTGGAACAGGCAACATAAAGTCGAAGCACGTCCAAAATGAAATGACCGCATGAATGACATATCAACATGCTTGTACTGTCAACACTGAAAAAAGTTTCAATTTGACAGCAAAAATGATCCGCTATTTATTGAATTCATTCGTTACACAAAATGTGATAAATGAAGAACCGCTCTACCGATTTTGTGCAAACTTCACTTAGATTTAAGATTTATTTATTTATTCTCAAGGAAGAATTTACAAATTCACTTACTATGAGAACATAATACCATTTTACAATAAACTCGTTTAAAGAGCGCACTAAGGACGTATACAATAATCGCGGTAGGTAAATAAAAATTTGTTTACATAATGCACGGGCGCAGGCGTAGATCGGCAGTGACCAGAAACAAAGATACAAAGTAACTTCACTAGATGTGCAAGATGTATCACAAGTATATTTTATCACAAAGTCTGTATGTATAATTTTTACTACTTTGAATTTATAATCGATCAATATTGCAAATTATTATAATAATTTAAAAGTTAATTAATTATATTTTTATATTAGTTTGTTTTCTTACTTTCCAGTAAGAATAACATACATATATTTAGTATTATTTAATTTTAATATATGTGATGTAATGATATTATTTTATTATTAATTCTATACATATATTTCAGCAGCAAATCACACACATTCACTTCAATACATACATACATATACACACATCCAAAATATGCATACACATATACACATACACATGTGTGTACACACAATTACATACATACATGCACTTACACATACATACACACCCATCTATTTAGAACAATGTAGGTTAGTACCGTCTACGTGTTTATGAATTTAACATGCAGAAGCATGCAAAGAATTTCATGTTCATTATTATTTTGACTATAGTGATTATAATCACTTGAGTCCTATATATAGACAAAGTAGATTTGTACCGACGCTGTAATAATAATTTGATAATATTTCGTTTATATGTATACATACCCATATACATACAAATAATAATTTTGTGTACATACAAATAACCATCATAATCAACATAAACCATCTATTAAATAGTCCGAACAAAGCCTAAACATTTGGTTTGGATAGGTGAACCCGTTCTTGAGCTATAAAATTACAACGAAAAGTGGCATTGATTTTTATATATATAGATAGATAAAACATTTATTATTATTATAGTGTCGTATCGAATTGACGCCGGCGACTTTTTAACCGACTCCAAAAAAGGAGGAGGTTCTCAATTCGGTTGTATTTTTTTTTAATGTTTGTTACTTCATTACTCCGTCATTTATTTTTAAACCGTTTTTAAATCGATTTGAAAAAATATTTTTTTATTTGAAAGAGTATACTTCCAGATTGATCATAGTTTTTTTCGTGTCATAAAAATCAGTTCTGATAGTGTTTTTAACTTTTTAGTGGTGCTAACGATTGTAAAGTAATATTGGAGTCAGTTTTTTTTTTGTTAAAATTATGTACTTTTAACATGACATAGTACGATGAAAGCGTAG
This sequence comes from Hypsopygia costalis, assembly GCA_937001555.2. Classification (NCBI taxonomy): domain Eukaryota; kingdom Metazoa; phylum Arthropoda; class Insecta; order Lepidoptera; family Pyralidae; genus Hypsopygia; species Hypsopygia costalis. The sequence goes on along the minus strand of OW443339.2, from coordinate 26,799,242 downwards.
GAAAGTTAGTCGTGTGTTAACAAATAAATCGATGACTATAGAACCAAAATGGTCGCAATTAGAGTATTTCTCCCGCATACTATCAAGTTGTGGAACTCAAGTTCTCCCAGGTGACAATAACAGAGCGTTGTCGATAAAAAGTGGAACAAGTTTTTCAGTCAGAAGAGCGGAACAAATATTGTACAGCGTCGGCAACAGGCGAGCTACCAGAAATAACGAATGCGCTAGAAATGACAGCAATGTAGGCTCTGATAATCGCTTAACCGTGTGGCATTGTGGTTTCCGGCAGACTAGAATAGAATCACTCCGTTTCTTCCCGTGGATGTCATACAAGGCGACTAAGGGAAATACATTATCAAATATCGATCAGGCCTCCCCAACCCGTTTGGCCAGCGTGAGGAGTGTAGGCCAAATCCTCCTTCCGTCTAGGACGGACGAGAGAGGGTCGTGCTCCTGTAGAGGAGACTAAAATGGACCTGATGGTGAATCGCATCGTATGCTTGTTTTAAACTTGGTGATAAACAAATGAACCGGGTGTTGATGAATCTACTTTTCAAATCATTGTCGTAACGATACACTCAAATATTTTTTTTTGTTTCTGGCAATCGAAACTGTACATATATTTCCCAAACTGTGTCTTAAAATCACATCCCATTCAATTCACTATATACTTCTAAAAGCGTCTACTACAATTCCGGTAACTTTTTATTCAAAAGGTTTTACATTTTGAAATGGTAATCGTATTCATCTCACTGCTAGGAAACGGGCCTCCCCTTAATCGAAGAGGTTTAGAGTATACTCCACCACACTGCTCAACTGCGGATTGCGGAGACCAGTGTTTTCAAGCCTAAAGGCCATTGGCTTAACGACTATCATCTAATGACAACAGCTGGGATCGACGACTTAACGTGTCCTCCGAAGTACGGAGGAGCTCGAAATAAATAAACGCATCCATGGACAGGCATGGTGCTGGAGACGCCTACTGCGAAATCCGTGGACTACTCGCCGAACCAATGCATCAATCTTAAAGGAACTTCATATTAAAGAAAGGTTATCGTCGACTGTGCAAATACGTATACTGAAGTTCTTCGGGCATATTACCCGTAAAGAAAATTCTATGGAGCGTCTTGTAGTCCAAGGCAAGGTGGAAGGCAAGAGACCCCGCGGCCGCTCTCCAACCAGGTGGAGAGATTTAATTAAGTCTCTCACAAAGTCCTCCATGTCCGAATGCGCCCACAATGCCTCCAACAGAACCAAATGGAGAAATATAACAGGAGCCGCCATTCGTAGTGACCTGCCCATGATCACGACCACTCTGCCAAGAGTGTCCGACTGAGAAGAATCCATGGACAGGCTAAAGTCGATATTACTTAACTTGCGCGTCTGATTAGGCTGACACCCGCAACGTAGCCAACGAGCTAATAACTAGAAATAATTGATATACTTGGTACAAAATATAACCAATGTATAAAGTCCACCCACTGCCTTTTAGTATGAAAGAAATTTATATCACATAAAATAATTTGACGCCATCGCGGCGCCCCGACATCAAAGCGTCGTAATTAACAAATGAGTTTTTATCAGTAGATACCTGCTAACTAATTAACTTTATTACCGAGATACGAAGTGTTAAGGGATGCCTATATATATAAAGTACATTACAGAAGACCAACTTCTGCCCGCAGCTCCGCCTGTATGGAGTTAGAGAATAGAATAACCCATCCGCTTAAAACAGGACAAGGTATCGTCATGTCACCGGCCATTCCATACTAATGTCTTGTTGTTAACTATTACATTTTTTAGGGTTCCGTACCCAAAGGGTAAAAAGGAACCCTATTACTAAGGCTCCGCTGTCCGTCTGTCTGTCCGTCCGTCAGTCTGTCACATAATGTGGTAGTTAGACAGTTGAAATTTTCACAGATGATGTATTTCTGTTGCCGCTATAGCAACAAATACTAAAAAATAGAATAAAATAAATATTTAAGGGGGCTCCAATACAACAAACGTGATTTTTTTTTGCTCGTTTTTGCTCGCAAATTGATAACGGCAATAGGTAGACGCTTGAAATACTCACATAATATTTAGTTTTATATTTACTTTAAAAATAAATAATTAAATAAAAATAAAACAAATATTTAAGGGGGGGCTCCCATACAACAAACGTGATTTTTATAGATAATGGTACGGAACCCTTCGTTCGCGAGTCCGACTTACACTTGGCCGATTTTTATTCTACGTCAGGTGGTAGAAAAGTATACGGCCTGCCTGATGTGAAGCGGTTACCGCAGCCATATTAACGCTCGTAACATGTAATATCACTTGCACGCCGCCACTGCCAACACAGCTGCTCCTTGCTTTCTGTAACCATCACTTACTTGCAGGAACACAACAACCCTCGAGGGAATCGTTATTTGGCTGCGGTATTCTGTGAGGTGGAGGTACTTCTCCAGTCGGGCAGCTTACAATAAGTTGTATCCTACCTTTCTTTCGCTAGTGGGCAGGATGCACGACGTGCAGGTGAGGATAGAGGAGGACAAACGAAACGAAACGAGGGAGTTTTTTTATACCACTAAGATTGAAAACATACAGCCCGCCTGATGGAAGGTAGTTAGTTACCGTAGCCTATGGACGCTTGCAACACCAGGGGCCGTCAAATACGCGTTGCCGACCCTGTAAAAACCTTTTTGCGCCCTTTTTGAAGAACCGCATGCTGTAGTCTCCTGGGAAAACCTCGACTGGACGTTCATTCCACCGCTTGATAGTACATGGGAGAAAACCTCTCTGGAACCGCACAGCCTTCTTACCACCATTTCTTATTGCGATTCAATAACTGAATAGAATACTTATTCATACCAATGTATAAGCGACTCTATTTCAAATAGAATAGAGTCGCTTATTCATTGGTATGAATAAGCTATCTATTCAGTTATTGAATCGCAATAAGAGATGGTGGTAAGGGGGCAGTACGTTTGTTTGTTCCGCTGTCACACCGTAACTACTGAGCCGATTGGCATGAAATTTTGCATACATTATATTAAAGGTACGGAATCATACATATAATAAAACAGTAGGAACCGTGTGTCTGTACATTTGATAAAATTAACAAAAAATGGGTGTGGGCGATAAAAAAAGAGTAACAGAACACAAAAAAGATTTTTTTGATTTTTTTGTCTGTCTGTCTGTCTGTCTGTCTGTCTGTATGTACTCGCTAATCTTTAAAACTACTGAATAGATTTTTACGCGGTTTTCACTAAAAGATTAAGCTCATCCCTGAGCAACATATAGGCTTTGTTTCATCGAAATCTGATGTCAGATAAAAAAGTTATCGTCATTTAAAGTTTAAAGAAAATTTTTCTAAAGAAAATCACTGACACACTCATCACGAAATCTCAGAAACTACAAGTGCTAGGAGTCTCAAATTTTGTATGGGGGTTCCTTTCAGGACGTAGATGCTCACTAAGACGGGAATTTGGAAAATTCACATATAATAAAACAGTAGGAACCGTGTGTCTGTACATTTGATAAAATTAACAAAAAATGGGTGTGGGCGATAAAAAAAGAGTAACAGAACACAAAAAAGATTTTTTTGATTTTTTTGTCTGTCTGTCTGTCTGTCTGTCTGTCTGTATGTACTCGCTAATCTTTAAAACTACTGAATAGATTTTTACGCGGTTTTCACTAAAAGATTAAGCTCATCCCTGAGCAACATATAGGCTTTGTTTCATCGAAATCTGATGTCAGATAAAAAAGTTATCGTCATTTAAAGTTTAAAGAAAATTTTTCTAAAGAAAATCACTGACACACTCATCACGAAATCTCAGAAACTACAAGTGCTAGGAGTCTCAAATTTTGTATGGGGGTTCCTTTCAGGACGTAGATGCTCACTAAGACGGGAATTTGGAAAATTCAACCCCTAAGGGGGTGAAACGGGGGTCCAAAGTTTGTATGGGGAACCAAGATTAGTTGGACTATTTTATACGAAACTTTACACGAGCACTTCTGTAGATAAATGAGTAAACACGTGTTTCAGGATTTTTCAAAATTCAACCCCTAAAGGGGTGAAATGAGGTGCAATCGTCTGAAAATCGTCAAGGGTATTGTTTTTATGGTTTATCGGGTCGCTGATTCCGAAAACAACAGCTATTTTATAATCTAACATAATCGACGTGACACAAGAGCACTCCTGTGGGGGGCGATGGGGTTGAAAGTCATAATAATAATATCAATATGGGTGTTGATTCTATGGTTTTCTGAGACGTCAATTACGAAAATGGCATCAAGTTGAAAACGTGGACATGAAATTTCCATCTCGGTATAAAAATCCAAGATTTGGAACACCTGATGCGGAACCATAATGGTTCCGGTAAACTATAGGAAATATAAAAATACCGCCTTAGCAAAAGCTGTTCAACCTGATGATCATTTTTTGTTGAGGTATAAAAATCCAAGATTTAGAACACCTGATGCTGAACCATAATGATTCAGCTAAACTATAAGAAATATAAAATTGATACTGTTGATTGTTGGCACTTGGTGGAACATTATTATCATAATGTTGTAATAAAGCACTTGTACTATTCCACGTTATTATATTTAATATTACCGACCGGTTTCGCCGCTAAGGCATTATCAAGGTAAACAGATGGTGTTTGTTTTTTAGAAACACAAACACCATCTGTTTACCTTGATAATGCCTTAGCGGCGAAACCGGTATATTAAACCGGTTATATATATATATATATATATATATATACAAATATATATATGTACATATATATAACGTAAATAAATAAAACTTGTAGCAGGTAAGAATACCACGTTACTTTTATATATATATATAAAAGTAACGTGGTCTGTTTAGTCAGTTTAATATAGACGTGTACGCTAAAATTGAAATGGAACGATTGGTATATATTCGCACAAACCAGAAGAATGCGTGCATTTGCGGGACGCTATGTAGCAAGATTTTGTGATGCTAAGTCTTTTAAACAACGAGGGTAAACTGTTTTTCTTAGATGCTTCAGGAGGGACTGGAAAAACATACCTGACGAGAGCAGTCCTCGCTGAAATCAGGCGCCAAAATAATATCTCACAGCAGCATCGCCAGGTATTGCAGCCATATTACCTCTAGGCGGAAGTACGCAAATACAATGTTCAATATTCTACTCGATTTATACAGAACGGAAACACCTACATGCTTTGTGACACGAAACTGTGACAAAGCGAAAATGTTACAGGATTGCTGTCTAATCGTTTCAGATGAATGCGAAATGGCCAACAATGTAGCTTTATCGAGGATTAGTAACGCTTCAGGTCTTTTCATATTAGCTCCCGAAGGAAAGACTCCATTCATTTTTTTTTTAAACTATCGCCAGGTATTGCAGCCATATTACCTCTAGGCGGAAGTACGCAAATACAATGTTCAATATTCTACTCGATTTATACAGAATGGAAACACCTACATGCTTTGTGACACGAAACTGTGACAAAGCGAAAATGTTTCAGGATTGCTGTCTAATCGTTTCAGATGAATGCGAAATGGCCAACGATGTAGCTTTATCGAGGATTAGTAACGCTTCAGGTCTTTTCATATTAGCTCCCGAAGGAAAGACTCCATTCATATTTTTTTTAAGCTATGGTTACTATCTTAAATTAAAATAATAATTTGTTGACTTTTAACGTATAATACTGCCCACTGCCCCAAATATTTTCTTATGTAACTAAATTAGTTCGTATTTGTATTAATACGCCGGAATCATAAAGTCCACGCGAACGAAGTCGCGGGCATCAGCTAGTAAGTAATAAGTATACATTTATCCAAAATAAACGAGCTGTTTCTGATGGACGGCTAAAGTTTAGACCGTTAACCGACACACAAGCGGACGTAACCGCAGGCGGAAGCTAGTTTATAAACGGGACGGGGGCCCACCACACATTCCCGCCACTGTCTCCTGTGTAGCTACGATTAACAGCGGCGACCACGAAAAAGGCAATGAACAATGAAGTCCATTGCAGTCCCGGTGGGTAAAATTACGGCTGCCTTGGAGTTTGGAACTCACAACGATTTTAATCAGAAGAAATTAGTAGGAGTAAGAAGCTTTTGGAATTAGACTTCCCCTCTTAGCAATGTGAGAGACAATAATATGGCAAATAAAGCATTAAAAGCCTAAAGAGATGGCTAGTTAAGTGTCTTGCCGACGCCCCATGGTTCACTAGGAATGTCGAAATACATGAGTATCTGAACATCGACACGGTGGCTTCCGAAATAGAGCGCTTTGAAGCAATACCTAGAACGCCTTAAATGTCATCCCAACCCGCTTGCTTCGGGGTTACTTAACGAAAATGTGGCTAAGAGACTGAAACGGAAGCACATAATTTGAATAGTCAAGGGGCGCTGGCCTCCTGCTCTATAAAAGCCAAAATAATTTAACTCATCTGATTATAGTCTGGCGACTGATTGCAGATATGTAACCTAAAAAAAAAAAGAAAAAAAAAGTTAAGTGAAGCTCAACTACCGCCCAACATGGATTTTAAGTATTTTAATCTAGTTTATAAATAAAATACATAAATAATTGTTACGCATTTTATTTCCTGTATATTTGTAGTCATAATTAAATTTCGCATTGAAGCATATCTCACAATGTATTCATTAATGAGGTAATTATTATTATGTGCACAACGCGATGTTTGAACTCCTTGATTCATGAAAATTGGCGAGTATTCGACCGTAACGAGAATTAACTACGCAATTTTGATCCCGATTTTAATTACTAGTCCTTTTAGGGTTCCGTGCCTCAAAAGGAAAAACGGAACCCTTATAAGATCACTTTGTTGTCCGTCTGTCTGTCTGTCAAGACCCTCTACGTCGAGAATTCGTGGAGGTATCAAGCTGAAATTTGAACCGTATACTCAGGTCTACGGTCCCATGAAGTTGTAAAAAAATCAAACTGCTAAGTTTACGTAAAAAGAAGTTACGGCCGTTTATTCAGCAAAAAACGCATATTTCGACACATTCTCAAGGGAATCAAAACTCATACCTCACTCACCCGTTGACCAAAATTTATGAAATTTGGCAAGTAACATCGTTATAGACTACAAGTACAAGAATAAGTCTCAAAACTATACATTTGTAATTAATTTTAAAAAATAGAGGGTCTATATTTTTTATATGGGGTCGAAATTTCAAATTGAAGCTACTAGTTCAAATGAGGTATCATATGAAAGGGCTTGGTGCACATTGCAAAATATATTTTATTTATTTTTTCCGACGCATTATTTCTTATTTATAATTACGGAACCCTCAGTGTTCGAGTCCGACTCGCATTTATCCGGTTTTTTTATAACGCAACTGATTGACAAAGGTTTTTTTGATTAACAAACATTTTCATAACTTGGATTAATTTCATTTAAACGGCACAAAGAAAATCCGACTACGTCAGGCATGTGACTTTATACATTTAATTAAAAACATATTCATTGCACTGCTGGGAAACGGCTCTCCTCTCAATCGCAGGGATTAAGAGCGTTCTCCGCTACGCTGCTCAACTGCGAGTTGGCGGAGCCCAGTGTTTTCAAGCCGCCTAAAATGCACTGAATGGGCTTAACAACTGTAATCAAATACAACAGCCGGGGGCCCAACCGGGTAAGCTGAATCCGATTCCCATCGAGTTTTTTGATTGCGAGATCAAACTTCAGTTTAGATTTATCTGTGTATAGTCACAGATTACATAATAGTTACTACGTAAGTATAGTTTAGTTGGTAGAAACTCTGTAACTAAAACGTAAGACCTATTTTACGAGTCAAAATATTCGATGGTAATAGTAATCGGCTTCAACTTCGGCGATTGGGCCCCGTATCCGACGAGTTGGCGTGTCCCCTGAAGCCTGAGATGAAGAAACCGGTCCATCGACAGGCTATGGTCGACGTTGTTTAACTTGTATGTACGTTTAATCCAGTGTTTCCCAAATAGTGGTACCCTTGAGGGTACATTTGCGTATTTATTTTTTTAACAACACAAGTTATTAAAAAAATAAATACGCAAACGACTAAGAAATACACGAATATTGGCATCTATGTGTTAGGTAACAACTCACTGTTATAAGTCCCCAATAGCGTTAAATATTCAAAATCCGTGGTGGACGGCAGTTGAGTTTCACTTGACTTGCTATTTCGTTAGGCTTTTAATGCCTTATTTGCCATATTGCTGTTTCTCACATTGCCAAGAGGGGGAGTCAAATTGCAAAAGCTTCTAACTCCTACTTATTAACTAATATTTAATTCTTTGTGAGTTCCAAGGCAGTTGTAGTTGTACCACCGGACACAGTGGACTTCATTGTTCACTGTGTTTTTGGTGAATTTGGTCGCCGATGCTAATCCTGGCTACACAGAAGATACAGTATTTTTTTTTTATACCACGTCGGGTGGAAACAAGCATACGGCCCGCTTGATGTGAAGCGGTTACCGCCGCCTATAGACGCTTGCGACAATGAGTGTCGCTCGCGCGTTGCCACTCCCGCTGCTAACGCAGCAACTCCTTCTTCTGGTGAACTCACTCACGCGCAGGAACACAACAACACTCCAGGGAGTTGTTATTTGGCTGCGGTATTCTATGAGGTGAAGGTCCTTCTCCAGTCGGGCTAACGTTGTGCCCTACCTCTCTTTCGCCAGAGCCTCGTTTGCTTATTGGCAGGGTGCACCACGTGCAGGTGAGGTTGGCTTTGGCTCTTAAGGTGTTGGTGAGCCACTTACACCCCGCAGTGCTGGGAATATGTGGTGGACACGGAAGTACACAGAAAATGGCACGGACGTACCACTGGTTTAGACACGCGCAACGACGTCATGGCGTTCATCCTACTCATATTTATTCTGTGTCCTGAATTCAAATTATATCAATCGAAATTTCATAAAAATCTGATGTAATGTCTTTCTTACCTTTAGTATAGATATAATTTAGTGCCAACTTAAATTTTCTCTTAAAATGTTTGCTAACTCCTTTCTCTTATATTATTTCGTTACAAAAGACATAACTGTCTTCAAACATAGTTATGAGAAAGCCGGTTAGACGACACAAAGCTCGGAAACAGGAAGGCTTGTCATGCAGAACCTTTTGTTCAAAGTCAACTAAATAATATAAATAATAATGTAACCATGCAAAAGTGGAATTCAATTTTATTCCTGCGACTTTGTTTACAAATGCTATTTTGGCATGATGGGTAGAGGGTTTCATTTCCTTACAAGATAAACATTGTGTGCTTAAACTTATATGTTTGAATTGATCTAGTTCTGCGGATTCCAAGTGATATTGCAACATCAGACCACTGCTACCATTGTATTTATTCCAATATGAGTCAGTCTTTTGGATTCTTTTTTTTTACTCTACGACAGGTGGCAGACAAGCATACGGCCCGCCGGATGTGAAGGGGTTACCGTAGCGATATTAACGCTCGCAACATAAAATTACGTTCGCGCGCCGCCACCCACTCTGCCAATGCAGCATCTAATTCCTTTCTGGTGACCTCACTCACTCGCACAACAACCACAACCCTCAAAGGAATTGTTATATGGCTGCGGTACTCTGTGTGGTTAAGGTATTTCCCCAGCCCAAGACATCCCTATAGGTTAGTAGCCTTTTCCAGATTGCAGGCTTGTGGGAGCGATGAAAGAGATTGCAGAAGTCGTGTCGTGTCTTGAGAGTTGGGTGTTGAATAATTTTGATAATTGTAGTTCTGGTAACTTTCTTTTGTTGATAAAAAGGATGAATTCTGTTTTTAACTTCTAAAATATAGGTACCAAATGAAAGCGCTTGAAGTACAGTATTATAGTTTTTGTTTATTATTTATATTGGCAACTAATTAAAGCTTCTTTAAAAAAAAAATGTTTATTTCTGTTTCTTCGAAGGTTAAAAAGTAAGTTTTCTTTGTCAAATACCATTTCCTGAAAGCCCGCCCAGCCCGGAACCGGAAGGCTTGTCATACATAGCTTTGTTCAAATCGTATTTCTACGTCCGGAGCTGCACGCATGTTCATGTTCAAAACAAAATTAAGGCATCAGCCGTTTGTTGTTTTGTCAACACGAGGAAAGCTAAGGGCGTCTGAAAACTACGCGGTTGAAACGCGCGTTTTAAAGGTCTTCCGAATGGCATAGTGCAAATTCCTGCTTCATTCAATTCCTAAGACGCACTTAACATGGTAAAACCTGGTTATCTACTTACAGGTAGCCTGTGAATGTAAATCAAAGTGAAATATATTTATTTATTTATTTAAACTTTTTTGAGCACAAAATTACATAAAGGTATAAAAGGACGCTAAATCTCTACCAGTCAACCTTTGGGAATAGCAGAAATACACGAATGCAGTTGCAAAGCATATAAAAGGAAGAAAGGGTCTAAAATAAAACCGGGCAAGTGCGAGTCGGATTCGCGCACGAAGGGTTCCGTACCATTATCTACAAAAACAGTAAAAAAACATCACGTATGTTGTATAGGAGCCCTCCTTAAGTATTTGTTTTATTTTTATTTATTATATAATTAAATAAAAATAACTAACTAAATATTACGTGAGTATTTCAAACGTCTACCTATTGCCGTTATCAATTGCGAGCAAAAACGAGCAAAAAATCACGTTTGTTGTATGGGAGCCCCCTTAAATATTTATTTTATTCTATTTTTTAGTATTTATTGTTAGCGGCAACAGAAGTACATCATATATTATATATCATGTATAACTGTAACGGTTCATGAGATACAGCCTGGTGACAGACGGACGGACAGCGGAGCCTTAGTAATAGGGTTCCTTTTTACCCTTTGGGTACGGAACCCTAAAAAGACACACTTAAAGACCATTCAACTAAAAGAAGAAACTAAATTAAATAAAAAGATATTACTCATTCAAATAAAAAAAACATAGATAATATTATATCACTACAATAAACGTACATACAAATATATAGACAGATAAAATAGAAAGATGATGGTTCAGGTCTTTGCTAAACCGTCTAAAACATAAGCGTGGCCCTTGATTTTTGAAATTGAATTTATTTTAAATCCTTCTACGTAAGTGATTATATCTTATTTGTGTATTTCGCTTGTGTTAGTGATTGTATCTTATGATGTAGTGATTATGTATTTTTATCGCGCCGACACCCGGAACCTGTTCCTAGTACTTTGATATACGTATCTAAAGCCTAAACCTACATAGTTTCTGTTAAAACATGAAATTTCACTCGCGCGCTGCCGCCCCCGCTGCCAACGCACTAACTCCTTCCTCGCTGGTGACCTCAGTCACTCACAAGAACACAACAACCCTCAAGTGAATTGTTTATTTTCAACCCTCAAGTGTTACCAGAACTACAATTATCAAAATTATTCAACACGACACGACACGACTTCTGCGATCTCTTTCATCGCTCCCAGTAGCCTGCAGCAATCTGGAAAAGGCTACTAACCTTTAGGGATGTCTTGGGCTGGTTGGAGTGAGATCAAGACACGCACAATGGCCCAATCAAGTGGCTAACTGGAGAAAACGCACAGTAAAACTAAACAAGACTAAGTGTGCTAAATTTCAGCAAAATCGATCACTGGGGAAGTGAGTCAAAAGTAAGTTGCAAGATTTAAAGATTTTTGTTTGAAAAATAATTCGATCGACATTTTTTTTTATACTGCGATGGGTGGCAGACAAGCATTACGCTCGCAATATAAAACATCGCTCGCGCGCCGCCACCCCTCTACTAACGCAGCATCTTCTTCCTTTCTGGTGACCTCACTCACTCGTAAGAATACAACATCCCTCAAGGGAATTGTTATTTGGATGCGGTATGCTGTGAGGTGGATTGTACTTCCCCAGTCGGCAAGCTTACAAGTTTTTTTAATATTACGAAAAATATATTTTTATGAAGTGCTTGAGTCAAGACGTGGATGTGCCGACGGTGGTCGAAAGTGTGAAATACATGTAGGTACGTATTTACGAAAAAAGAAGTATTTAAACATTATATCAGTTATCTAGTACCCATAATACAAGCTTTGCTTAGTTTGGGACTAGATGGCTGTGTGTAATTTGTGTTCAGGAATATTTATTTATTTAATTGCCAATTTTTGGCGCTGTGAAGTTCGCCTATGGTGCATCACGTAATGAATATCATAGCTACCGACACTACATATCGACACAAAACCGAGTGCTTAGTGCCAGATTTTAGTCCCATTCGAACGTTTACAAGCCGACCAAATTGAAAAAAAGTTTCATGTTGTAAATTTACAAGACGTATGATACATATCCAAATTAGCCGGGTTGCTCACTTCTAAATGTGAGAAAGTAAGCCACATAATTTTGTCTGTAACACGCAATTTATAAATTCACATCATAAGAGTTCTTCTTTATTTGGTCGGTTTGTTTTAACATGACCGAACGCGAACAAAAAATTAGCACTACTTGAAATAAATATATTTCTATTTCTATTTCACTAAGCACAGCGTTCGACGTCGAACGCGCAAGTGTAACACGCCCTTACTCTGAATGTACATAACTCGTGTAGAACTGAACACGCACGGTTAGCGAAGTCCCCTAAACAGGAAAGTAATTGCTTTCTATTCCGTTTAATTACATTCCGCGTCGCCGCGTCGTGGCGACGTCACACTGTAATTAGAGAGTCGATTTAACGACAGCGACTGCACACGAGGCGTACAAGTTTGTATCATGGCGTGTAAAGGAAGCATGCGTTATTAGAACGATGTAGTTTTGTAGCTTTTAAATAGTAGAGCTTGAGAAAGAAAGATCCCTATAATTCTATTTTTTCTCTTGATGATACTTGAAGTAAAATTTCTTTACGCAAGCTTGACTTGGGGAGTAAGCTGGTGAATGCGTGATGAAAGCGTTACGGTAACGGCGAACGGAAGTCGAGAGGGAGATATAAGTTAATAGAGCTAAAGATGTTTTATTTCAGTCGTGTGGTCTAAGGTACATTCATTTTTATTTTTTAAGCTATTGCATAGCTTTTATCGCGGGCTTTGAGCGCGGCGACCGAATCAAGAAATTCCGTAACGAAAATAAAACCTAACACCCCCCAATACATATTCGTATTTCGCCAGTGAGTATTATCGAGTCAATGGCGCAGTTGTAAAAGTGTCACCAATTTGAACTATCGTTTCTACGTTCGCGTTCGCGCCTCGATGTGGTCATTACTCTTTTTGTAACTTTATTCGATGTTGGCGAATGACTAAAGACTTTTTTTGAACTTTTTCGCTATTATTATTTTTGACATTCGATTTTGACATTATTACTGATTTTGGGATAAAATTTTAATTTAATAAAAAATACATACGATGGCATAAAATTTTAATTTAATAAAATAGCTTTTATCGCGGGCTATGAGCGCGGCAAACTTTTTTTTTTTTTAATAATTTAAAAAAAAGTTTTTTTATTTATCAAAACTTGAATTAATATGAAAGAAAAAAAAATACTGCATAAATAAATAATTAAAATTGCATAAGTGGATATCAAAATGCTATGCAATAGCTTTACCACGGCAGTCCCCGAGTGCCACACGTATTGTTTTCTTTTACTTTTTGTTTGGAAAAATAATAATTCCAGCGTATTATCTTGTAAAAATGAAGATTTGACTATCTTCATAATATGTTACCGTATAAAAGTAGAATTAAAATACATATTTTGTATTTATATATCATTGATTGTTTTTTTTTTTTTTTTTATATAGTTAATTGATTCAGGTGTTATTTTGCGGAAGTCAAGTTGTAGTTCTAACGATCAACATCTACAGATCGCCTGAGGATGCCTCGCGTAGAGGCGAAACACGTGTCGCAGAGACAACCACGGCAGTCGGGGCAGCAGCAGTCGCATTTGCTTCTGTGTCAGATGTTGGAGATTCGCCGAGACGACCACAGCAGCTGGAGCACAGCTTTGGTCGTCTCACCAAAGCAGCCACGGCAGTCGCATGCAACTACTAACGGTAGTGGGTGGGTGCCGGCAATAGTTTGCATGAACTAATTGGTCGCGGAAGCACGCAAAGTAGTGATCAAATTGCCTTGTTTTTGTTTAGAAGAGTTATTACTGTACTTAATTTCTGTGATAATTCCGGTGTGATATCTTGTCAAAATGAATCCTTACTATGTTCATAAAATGTTACCTAGTAAAGTAGAATAAAAATAAATATTTAATACTAGCTGCCCGCCCCGGCTTCGCACGGGTAGAACGTGTTATTTTATTATTTTTGCTATTTTTACGTCTTTTCTCACCATAAGAACCTTCCTTACCTATACCTTAACGAAAATATCAAAACAAAAATTAGCAGAATTGGTCGACCCTTTATCCGATTTTGCGCTTAGTAGGTAATATTTATATATCACGTCTGATGTCAAAGCTTGCAGCCCGCCTGATGTAAAACAGTTATCGTAACATAGGCGCTTGCAATACAAAAGGACTTCCGCGGTATCTCCACAGCTAGTGACTATACTCACTCGCAGAAACACAGCGATCTTCAAAAGAGTTATTTGGGTAATAGTACTGCAGTTGTCTGTAAAGTGGAAACACTTCCTCTGTGCCACTGCTACAAATTAAGCAAGATAGAGCTGTGCTCTGCCTCACTTTAGACGGAGCTTTCTTTTTCTTTAATTAAATAAGTAGAAAATATATATAGCTAAATTCAGAGGTTAGAACCAAGCCCACAAATGATGCTGATTATCGGCATCATTCAATGCCGATAGATAATAATGAGCCGCTTACACCCCAAAAATAATGAACAAAACCTTTTACTTTGTACCCTAGTACAACCACAGAACAACTCAGTTATGTATGGCCCGTTTAATATTTTCGTGAGTACCTTATTTCAGAATGATCTCATATTTCAAGGTTTTCCCAGGAGACTACAATATGGAGTGCTTCAAAAACATGTTATTAAACGGTCGGTAACGCCTCGTGCTTCAAAATGGGAATTAACCAGGAAAAAATCCCGATTGAAAGTCTATTCGGGTTTTTTCATATTTTCGACCTCTTGCAGATATCCGATTAAGTTGAAATTAGGTAACAATACAAGATTATGGTACCATCGAGCTAATCTGTTTGACCGAGTCGGTATGTATGTTCATTTTGAGTTTTAACTGCTTTTTCCATAAGTTAACTTGTATAGAATGCTCTTAGCAGAGTCCGGAGCAGTGACAACAGCATCCTGGAAGTTATTGCGGACAAGCTGGAGAGTCCGGTGTGGAGACATTGGATTCGTCACATGTCTCCACACACATAAAATACAGAAAATGAAATGAAATATGAAATCTCAAAATGTTACTAACATAGGTTTTAAGTGCAATTGTTTTACTAACACAGTCTATGGACCCTCAGGGTCTGATAATAAAGTATTTTTATTTATTTATTATTAAGTCCGCCTTTTGTAATCTTATTCTATGTTCAATTTAGTTTAAATAAAATAAATATATTGGCACTATCCATTAGGGGGTCCCAGTATATATATTGTTATCTTCCGGTTTCGTCTTCAGAACCTCGACATCATGAACAGAAGCTAGAAATAATTTCGATCGAATTAAACCCACATAGTCCACAAATATTAATCAAGTACCTACATACATACGTAAACATAAACAAACAGGTCAAATGCGTAACCCGATTGAGTTTTGCAGCAGACGTCTCTCAAGTCAAGCACCATTTCTTCGCAGAAGAATACACTGTTAAAATCCATGATGACACTGGGAAAAATAAAAATGAATCATAATTGTAATTAATAATGAAAAAGCCAGTCATTCGGGTTTTTCCCATTTGGGAATGTTCCCGGATATTTCCCATCGGGTTTTTCCCACAGCCCATCTCTACTCACGCTTCTGATATTGCAAGCAGGCGAGCCGTGCGTTTATCAATCATTTTTGTAGTATAAAGAATATATCTATTTTCTCATTTAATTATTCGAAAATATATTGAAAAATAAAGTGAAATCGACCTCAATGTATCAATTCACGTTACTGTAAAGCCTTTATGTCTTTATTTAAAACATTTTATTGTAAATGAGTTTATTTCAGCTAACCTACCTACAAAACAGCTCCAGCATAAGCATGATATCTTCAAAATAAAGAGATCATTTTGCAAAAGCATCGCCGTCAAACGATAGCACCATTCAATTTAGATAGCAGTGAGCTCATTGAGATCCTATCGACGTCGTTATTTTAAAAATCCGCGCTGTTCCAAGCTGAAGGACTCAATAGCTTTCTGTGTGACCTCATAACTGCTGGTTCGAAGCAGGTAAGTGACACGTATTTTGCTTCTATAGCCAGGTCATACTATAACCAGGTCCGCGTTGTGACAATGTGCTGGCTGACAATAGAAACTTATCCATAAGAGCGACTAACTTGGTGAACTATCACAGATATAGAGTTAGGCTAGATACCGGACATTATGTAATTATGAATTGGTTATATATGGATTTTATATTTTTACTAGCGACCCGCCCCGGCTTCGCACGGGTGCAATGCTGATACTAAATGTACTACAGAAGGTCATTGCGCTTTGTCCTATCCAGTCCTTCCCCAGTTATAGGCACACGCCGCCGGCTCCGCGGCCGGTACCGCCACAGCCGTTATGTCCCTGCATTTTAAATGTGTAATATCTTCTAAACTATTCATTTAAATTACATGCTGTGAAGGGCCATATTGATCTATATTAAATGCGCAATGTATTTAAGGTACTTAATTGGATAAGGATTAATTCTGTATTGCTTAAAATCGCTTCGTAAATAAGGCATTATTTCTTGTAAAAAGCAAAGGATAAAATAACGGTTATTCTGTGTTACCACTAAGAGATAGACATATACCATCGCGAACTTTTTTGTAGACCATTTTAAGGTGAACAATACTGTACTACATTATTTTGATCTATCTCGTTGGGTTCAGCCAGCGTTTGCAATGAAAGAGCAAAAAAATGTGTTTATTTACGACATCACATTAGAAACCTCTAAATTATCAGTGTTTTTCTACTATGTTATGCATATATTATACATATAAACTTTCCAGTTGAATCACTCTATCTATTAAAAAAAACCGCATCATAATCCGTTGCGTAGTTTCAAAGATTTAAGCATACAAAGGGACATAGGGACAGAGAAAGCGACTTTGTTTTATACTATGTAGTGATATGGGTTTTATTGGTTATATATGAATTGGTTATATATGGATAATGGGCGGGTCACATCTGCCGAGTAAGTGATGGCAGATGGGGGAGGAAGGTATTAGAGTGGAGGCCGCGCTTAGGACGACGAAGCGTTGGACGCCCTCCTTCTTCCGTCGTTGGTCCGATGACCTTAAGAAAACGGCTGGAAGCGGCTGGATGCGGAAGGCGGAGGATCGTATTTGGTGGAAAGCATTGGGGAAGGCTTATATCCAGCAGTGGATAGATACAGGCTGATGATGATGATATATATGAATTTTAATTATCTGAAATAAAGTATTTTATTTTATTATTGTCATTATTTGTAGAAGTTTATAGTTTGTAAGTGGTTCATCAAGATTTTTGAACCAAAGTCAACCTCACCTGGAGCTTCGTTCTGACTGATAAACTAAGAGGTTGAATATAGCGTAGTTTTTAAGCTGCCCCACTGGGGAAGTAACTCCAACTCACAGATTACCGCAGCCCAATAACAATTTCCTTGAGGGTTGTTGTGTTGTAGTAGCATTGGTAGTAGTAGTTGCAGTGCGCAAACCTTATTTCATGTTATGAGCATTTGGTTGCGGTAACGGCTTCATATTAAGCAGACCGTATCTTGCTTGCCATGTAGATTTCTTCATCGAAAGATGAATATAATTATATGTCGTTTCGTCGCGAACAGAGACCTCACTATTGTTTTTTTTTTTTCCGAACCGCACAATTTGTGTACGTAATTACTTTTTTGGCCACGTTTGACATGTAACCACAGAAAACACCCTAAATATATATACCTAGCTAATTGAATATTTTGTACCACATAAAGTGTAGTACAAAACATTCAATAAGCCGTATCTATTTAGGGTCTTTTCTCTGGTTACAATGGTGGATTTCTCTCACATAATCTACTCTAGCGGAGTCTTAGGCAGAAATGAAGTGGGCAATGTTTAATAACCCACCATCGAGAAGCTCAATAAGATGCGATGATCGCGTGCCATGCTAATCGAATACACAAGTTAAGCAATTTCGACCGTAGTCTATCTAACGGTGAGTTTATTTATCTTTTATATGCTTCGGAAGGCACGTTAAGCTGTCTACCCCAACTGCCGTCATTAGATAAATGTTGTTAAACCAAGTGGCCTTTTTGAGGCTAAAAAAACACTGGCCTCCGCCGTTTCGAAGAGCGATGGAATATGATCAAAACCCCTTCGATTAAGGCGAGACTCATACCACCACTGCTATGAGTATAAGTTGATAATAATCCAAGCGATATCTAGCCTTGCTCTAAATCTATGGTGACTACAGACATAAAAGTGCCCTAGAATAGCTCGGCGGACTTCACACGCAGTAATGGACTCAAGTGCGAATGTTTTAAATGAGCTGAACTTTCCACCTTGGATGGTGTTATCTCGCTTTTTATGGACATCTTTCTTGTTCTACGGACTTGGACTCGTAAAGGTAAAGGGAAAGAGTTTTGAATTAGAAAAGTTGATAGTTTGTTAGCACTTGTTTTAAGTGGTATTTTATAGAACGGACTCGACATTTAATTGCGCTTTAATGTTGGGTTTGGTTGGTTGCTAAACAAGCTGGCTTTGGCGAAAAGAGTGGTAGGGCATAGCGTATTTTTTAAGCTGTCCGACTAGGGAAGTACCTCCACCTCACAGAGAACCGCAGTCAAATAGCTATTATCTAGAGGGTTGTTGTATTCCTACACAACAACCCTCTAGAGAATCACTCGCAGGAGCGAGTGAGTGAGGTCACCAGAAAGAAAGGAAGGAGTATATGCTGGCAACGGATCAGCGACCGTTTGGTGTTGCTGATCTCCATGGGCGGTGGTGATTGGTTTCCCTCAAGTGGCTTGCATGCTCGTTTGCCCCTCTCTCATATGAAAAAAGCGGCCGGCCTGAAGTAAAGCGGTTACCGTGGCGAATTCTAGGAATACAAGGAGCTATTGACGCCGCACTGGGACCCTCTTAACGTCTCCTCAAATTGGGTGAACACACCTCAACCTCACTCACTTGCAGGAACATACATCAATCCTATAGGACATTCTTATTTTATTGTCTTCGGTGAGCTGGTGATTCTTCTCCAGTTAGCTTCGATATGCCCTTGCTATCTTTCGTCAGAGCCTCGATATTATGAAATTAATTAAACTGCGGGTTGGCGGAGGCCAGTGTTTTCAAGCCGCCTGACGGCCACTGACTTAGCTTAACGACCGTCATGACAACAGCCGGGACTGACGGCTTAACGTGCCCTCCGAAGCACGAAAATGCTATTTCAAAATTTATAGTGACTTCGATTTGTGTTAAATGTGAGCTATTCCAGTGGTTTATACACGTACGTTAGCAAGTTTACAAACTCGCAACAGTCTAGCTGTCTTAATTCAGTTCTGCTGTCGTCAGCGACCGCTGCGGCTCCGCAGCGATTCGCCGACTATAAACTTGCGCTAAACTGTTGTTCAGTGAAGCGGGCCGTTCCAAACGGAACTTTTTCAATTATTCCCTTTCTAGTTTATTAAATTCGATCTTAACTCCGAGATTATTATCCGATTTGCAACTTGAGAATGTCCTTTGAAACTTGCAGCTGAATTAAGTCAGAATAATTGAAATTTCTCTCAAGTCTTTAAATAAGTAGTGAGAAGTGTCCAATTTCCTTTCATGGCTTTGTTGAGTATTCTTTTAAAATTATTGGTAAGACTTTTCGCTGCGTTTAGTTGCATTCCTTCTGATAAAAAATGTCTTAATATTTGAACGAATGCAGCTAAGCCTGAGAAAATTATGCCCGGTGATACAAAAAGGATAATGGTAATAATGTAAAAGAAAATCCGGCCTTTTGCGTTTTACATATAATTCCTTAGGTTTACAAAAATAATTTCTAAATAAAAAGAAAAATTAAACAGAAACAACATACCCATACAAAATAAAAAAGAAAGTAAAATTTTAATGAATAATAAAGTTAGTAAAAAGAATAGCCAAAAAAATATACAAAAACGCAGCAATTTTAATAAATTATTATATTGACATAACAAAAGTCACTTAAATGAATTGGCAATTTAATTTATATTTCATTTTTAATTCTATTGAATTGTCACTACTTTAATATAATTTTGATAATAGGCAATTTGATCTACACTAGAACTAATTCTAACAATTAGAAATAATAAAACACAAAAATTCAAAAATTCCTTTAATGAATAAACAACTTGACGTCAGTAATTAGGATAAGCATAGGAGATCCTTAATATATTTTCCATTACCCCCACTACCCCCTCCACTTCCAACACAATATAAAGGCCGGCAATGCGATGGACTTCTCATTTGTAGGTTGTTGTTCTAACCATCAACATCTACAGATCGCCTGATGATGCCTCGTGCAGAGGCGAAACACGTGTCGCAGACTTGACGACCACGGCAGTCGGGGCAGCGGCGGTAGCATGTATCTTCTGTTTCAGATGTTGGAGATTCGCCGAGACGACCACAGCAGCTGGAACAGAGACGACCAAAGCAGCCACGGCAGTCGCATGCACCTACTAACGGTAGTGGGCGGGTGCCGGCCGGCAGTAATTTGCAGGAACTAATTGGTGGCGGAAGCACGCAAAGTAGTGTAGATCAAATTGCCTGTAAATTTTACTTCCGCAAAATAACACCTGAATCAATTCACTATCTAATTTTGATAATAATTTTTGACATGTTAAATAATTAATTCATACTTAGGTACTAATGATAATCTTTTATATGGATACTCAAATCTGAAATAAATGAACATTTAATTTAATTTAACTCTTGCACTGATGAATGAAAATATCACCATTTTCTACCCTCATACAAAGTTCAAAATAAAAACTAGGATAGTTGCAAAGTTATGGGGAAGTGGTCGTCGTTTGAGATCTAATAAGATGGATGGCTTTTGTTCGACCGCCGAGTTACAACTATGGAGGACTTACTCAGGTACTGTTCTGTAGAAACGCGCCGGAGAATTGGCTGAGGAAATGAAAATTGTATTATTTATTGTTCAGTTGCTCAGCGGCATTAAATTTATTTCACTGAGCCACGGGGTGTATTTTAAATTTTATTCAAGTTTTGTTTTTTCTTGAAAAGTTTTATGTGAATATTTAATTATCGTCTTCTTTTTCAGTCTCAGTGAAAAAAGTACGTATAGGAAGTTTGTATACGCAATACACTAATTGAATTCGTTCCTTCGTATATGTAGAGTTCTATTAGAGTTCGTTTCGTGTAGTTTGGTTAAGGCTTGGTAATGATTTTCTGTTAAGATTAATCTGCACAACCATGACAACCAAACAAAATAATATTTAGTACATCCCACTATCCCCATTGTCATGGCCAGTTATTACAAGCCATTGCAAGTCATTCGAACTATAAGATCATCTAAGTTCGAATATATGAGCAAGTACGTACAACACTCTAAAATTCTAATACGTTCACAGTACCAAATTCTGGTGCATAACAATGATATGTTCGCTTGGAGTGCCAGCGGTGCCCCCAAATACCAAGATACCGTCGTGGATGCCGGTCGAACCGGGTTACCGCGGACATGCCAACAACTGCGGCCAGGAGTGGCCTGAATGCCAAATTCACCTCTATTGCTATGCCACAAAATTGTAATTTACATCAAAAACGTTCATAACGAAATTAACTCATGAGAAATTTGTGGGACTAGTTTCGGATGTAATAAAGGATGTATACTAGTTTGGGATGTAAGTAGCTCATTACGATCTTTTTAGCTAAGGCCGACCTCGTCTGCACGTGGTGCACGCTGCCGACTATCGAAAGAGGCTCTGGCATGAGACAGGGACACCGTATTTGTAAGTTGCCCGACTGGGGAAGTGCCTATACCTCACAGAATACCGCAGCCAAACAATTCTTTTGAAGGTTGTGAGTGAGGTGACCAGAAAGGAAGGAGTTGCTGCATTGGCAGCGGGGGTGACGGCACGCGAGCGATATTTTATGTTGCGAGCGTTAATATGAGTAGGAAAACGCTATTATAAAAAAAACTTAACAAATACAAATAGATAACTAATTTAATGTTATCTTTTTTATGCTACGTCGAGTTGCAAAACAAAAAAGCGTAACCAATAGACGCTAAAGTAATTCCTTTCTTGCTGGTGATCACACTCACTCGCAAGAAAACAACACCGTCTAGAATATTTTCTTTAATACTAAAAGTATTTATAATTTAAAATCTATTTGATCTATAGATATAATGTATGATCTTAATTTTCTGAAAAATCACTGATCAGATTTGGATGGAATTTTCATTATTCGACAGCATATTTTTCTGTGTTATTCGTTTTAATATATAAAACATTATGGTAGATTACGAGAAACCAGAATTATAAACTAAAATATATAAAAATATTTTCATATGAGGGGAGGGGGGGCAAACGAGCACCCCCCCCCCCCCCCCCCATGGAGATCAGCAACACCAAGGAGTCACCGCTCCGTTGCCAGTCTTTTAAGGGTAATGAAGACTGTTCTTGAAGGCTCCCACGTCGCAATCATTACTGAATAAACAATACCGCTGAGGGAAGTTAAATCCACAGTTTCACCGTTCGTGGCACAAAATGTCTATTATAACAATATAAATCGAGTCAGTAAACGGACTTATAGCTAACAGTTTCGACCGTCACCTCGAGAGGCTTTCGCTAGGCAGATGGGTCAAGAACCAGATACAGAAGGCGGTTCTCCTGGACACGGCCCGCATCGTGAGAAGGTTCCTCACTCTGGAGCCCTGACCACCGGTAGTGTGGCTCTTCGCTCCACTAAAAATACATTTAAACATATTAAAAAACGGGGGGGGGTGCCCCTATTTTTTAGTGTTTTTTTTTTATATCTATATTTAAAAATGCAATAAAATAGGAGTGAAATGTGAAATAAAAATAATAATAATAAGTCCGCAGGGCAGCTTGTGTGGCGAGCTGTTGTGTGAGTAGCGACACCACGGACCCGAGTCTCCAGAGAGTCGATCAGGGCCTTCGTCTCCGGCGTGTCTTCATCGGTCGGAGTGTAAACACAAGAAGGCCCGCAGGACTCTCAGCTCTGGCTTGCCTTCATTGGCCGTCCAGAGAGGAGCCGCTAGAGCTATATGCTCCAGGGGTGGAAGTGTTAAAGGGCATCACGCCGCGAGTAACTTCGGAGAAAGCGCAGCACACCTCTCGACACCCCTGAGTCACTCACACCGGTGTTGCCTCCGGCCGATTTCCTGGCATTTCGGAGGCCCATCTAGTGAGTGGCAAGCCACCGCCTGCCGCAAATAACTAGCAATAAAAGCAGTTATGGCAGGCGTCCGTCCCTCTTCTGTAATAGCCCGGTATTAAGTTCACCCAGATCTCATCTCCATAGCCCATTTATTTTCCATCACACTTCGCAATAGTCTCAACGCCTGCCGAGACCTGCTCATGGGTATATCGTTCCATTGATATATCCTGGAGCGGGTCACGGAGGGCGTACAACATTACATCAAACTTCTCAAAGGGGCCTCTACGTGTTGGATCTATATCCCCGCGTATGCCTATCAAATGACCGGGCTTGACCCGTGAATTAAGAGAGATACATAATAATAATAATAATAATAAGTCCGCAGGGCAGCTTGTGTGGCGAGCTGTTGTGTGAGTAGCGACACCACGGACCCGAGTCTCCAGAGAGTCGGTCAGGGCCTTCGTCTCCGGCGTGTCTTCATCGGTCGGAGTGTAAACACAAGAAGGCCCGCAGGACTCTCAGCTCTGGCTTGCCTTCATTGGCCGTCCAGAGAGGAGCCGCTAGAGCTATATGCTCCAGGGGTGGAAGTGTTAAAGGGCATCACGCCGCGAGTAACTTCGGAGAAAGCGCAGCACACCTCTCGACATCCCTGAGTCACTCACACCGGTGTTGCCCCCGGCCGTTTTCCTGGCATTTCGGGGGCCCATCTAGTGAGTGGCAAGCCACCGCCTGCCGCAAATAACTAGCAATAAAAGCAGTTATGGCAGACGTCCGTCCCTCTTCTGTAATAGCCCGGTATTAAGTTCACCCAGATCTCATCTCCATAGCCCATTTATTTTCCATCACACTTCGTAATAGTCTCAACGCCTGTCGAGACCTGCTCATGGGTATGTCGTTCCATTGACATATTCGTGAGCGGGTCACGGCGGGCGTACAACATTACATCAAACTTCTCAAAGGGGCCTCTACGCGTTGGATCCATATCCCCGCGCACGCCTATCAAATGACCGGGCTTGACCCGTGATTAAAAAGAGATACATAATAATATATATATATATATATAAATATACATATATAATGTATATACATTATATATGTATATTTATATATATAAATTATATATATAATATTATATATATAATTTCACAAGTTAAGCAACGCCTGTCTTTTCACTTAAAAGCTTGTAAAAGCCGTCGAAAAAGCTAGCGAACTTCGACTTCGTACGTCGCGAGCTACTACATAAAATGTCACAGTTCTCCCGATCGCAACTCAATTGCAACATTTTGCTTACAGTTTCAAGGCGTGCCGCTGCGGGGCTGCGGCGACAAGTTCCAACTGCTCGATAAACTTCGACACGTCCCGGAGTTGCAATCGAATTTTTGATGCAGCGCTTGGGAAACATTTTTAATATGGCAAAATAATGTTCTCCTTTAGCTGTGGAATTAAAGTTCCGCCAACTCTGATTAAACTATATATTTGGCGACACGATATAACAGATTTTTTTTATCATATGAGAGGGGGGCCAAGCAAGCATGTGGGTGGTGCACCTGATTGAAAGCAATCACCACCGCCTGTGGAGATCAGCAACACTAAGGGGTCGCCGATCCATTGCCAGCCTATACTCCTTCCTTCTTTTTCTTCTTTCTTGTTTTCAGGCGACCTCACTCACTCGCAGGAATACAACAACCCTTAAGGAAATTGTTATTAGGCTACGGTATTCTGTGAGGTGGAAGTGGAGAGGTACTTTTTAAGCTACTTCCCCAGTCGGGCAGCTTAAAAAGTACGCTATGCCTCTCTTTACGTCAGAGCCTCGTTTGTCAGCCAGCAGGGTGCACCACGTGCAGGCGAGGTTGGCTTTAGCTCAAAAAAATTATGCAAAATCTTATCTAAATCTAAATTAATAATTAATCAAAAAATCTAAATTAAAACTCGAAATTAGCTAACCTCCCTTTTTAGTAGTAACTTGAATAACTACATTGGCATGCACTTAGGATTGCAGCCAACCTCACCGACACCTGCTCTTAGCGCTCTCTACTGATTGACTCATCCATAGAACAGAGTCCGATGTGATCATAGAGCCAAAACGATTTAAATAGCGAGACGAGATAAGGAAAGAATTCTTCAAACGTTTTTAAAATTTTCTTCTGTCATTTATCATCCGATATTTAGAATGGAACAACTTTCAATCTGACATTAGCTCCTGATAAAAACACATGAACTGTGTTGTAATTCATGGTAAATTTTATAATCTCAATATAATTATTAATGGTGCACGTGGCGCCAGTGAAGTTTTGTAGACAACTCCGTAAACTGCTGTATTA
The DNA here is from genome assembly GCA_937001555.2 of Hypsopygia costalis. Taxonomy (NCBI): domain Eukaryota; kingdom Metazoa; phylum Arthropoda; class Insecta; order Lepidoptera; family Pyralidae; genus Hypsopygia; species Hypsopygia costalis. Next base: position 26,773,561 of record OW443339.2, on the reverse strand, counting down.
AACGGACTTATAGCTAATCTGTCTTACTTTATTTAGAATTTAAAATAAAACAAAATTATTAAAATATTAACATTTTTTTCATTGAATCCAATATCAATTAACAAAGTGAACTGTCAAAAATCGGATTACCAGACACCTTGTACACATTCCCACTACTGTCACCATTGTGTCTCCTGTGTAGCCAAGAGTAATAGTGGATTCCGACAAAAAGACAAAACAGAGAAGTTTAATTCAGTCTCAGGGGTATAGCTACGGCTGTCTTGGAATTCACAACGAATTTAATCAAAATTACTTCTTAGTACCTCCACCTCACAGAATACCACATCCAAATGACAGTTCTCTTGAGAGTTTTATGAATATTTTAAAAATGGAAAAACACTACCCCCGCTTAGGTGGAATCTCTTGAGAATTGTTGTGTTCCTGTGAGTCAGTTGGGTTACCAGAAAGGAAGGGATTGCTGTGTTTGCTGTAGGGGTGGCGGCGCGCGAGCGATATCTCACATTACCAATATTATAGTGGCCACCACTTCACATTAGGCGCGTCGTATGTTTGTTTGTCACCTGACGTAGTATAAAAAAATAGAAATAAATACTTATATTAAATATGCCACCCAAATATATCACATACTTATTAAATACCTGATAAACACAGTATACTACTATACTGAACTGAAAACCCACCGCGGCATTTTGTCACCGCTAACGTCGAGTATGTTCAGAATTATAGCATTATAAACAATGGTTAAATATTGACTTTGATAGCACGGCAAATTAATTTATGTTCAAATTGCTTAACGATAGATTAATAATCACGAGCACACACGAGGCGGCTGAGGGGTGATTGCGAGTTAGTAAATAATTAGCTTAGCTTACAGTGCGTGCAACTCCACATTGGAATCTTAGAGCGCAATGTGTGACAATACATAATGTACCTATATACTATATGTATTGTTAAATTGACCATAACATATAGCTGCAATGGAGTGCATCTAATCGAATATGAACGTTGGCACGGGCATGAACAATGCGATACTGTATTTGATTATAATTCTTTTAAATATAACCATATATATAAGGTGCTTTTTTTGTATTAGCCAGGAATTTAATGGCAGATAGTATTAAGCCTACTTGTTACGTTAGTGAAGAAATATGGCGTCCCAATGTCATTAATAAGCTTTGAAAAAATAAATAACGTAGTCAATGAACTGGTTTCATAGTGCTTAATACATTCCGCGCTATCAGATGAAGTCGATAATAACAATAACAGCTGTACGTAGGTAGCGTCGTCCCAATTGCATATTTCCTTTAAAATGCGTTGTAATCAAAATAGGATAGGTAAAAAAAATGTAATCAAATGTAAAACTGATAGGTAATAATAACATACACTTACAGGAGGGCAGATGATTGTCCTTATCAAGGTCATTGAACTTTTCATCACACTTATTATCACAGGTTTTGAACTGTCAAATTAATATCATAATAAATAAATAATAAATATTGTCAGACAAATTACACAGCGCCATCTAGCCCCAAAGTAAGCGAAGCTTGTGTTATGGGTACTAGACAACTGATAAACATACGTAAATACAGTTTTTTTTTTGTAAATACATACTTATGATACATAGAAAATACCCAGACCAAGACAAACAGACATGTTCATGCACACAAATGTTTGTCCTATGTGGGAATCAACCCCACGAGCGTTGGTGTCGAAGCCGCGTCATTGACCGCTACGCCACCGAGCTCGTCGAATAATGTATGTGTTTGTTTATGGAAACATCATAAAAACACTTAGATACGATGTTAGTTTTCAAAAATAACGCAGTCACATAACATGTTCTACAATAACTTGGCGTGTTTAAAAGCTCATTCAAATTATTTACACAAAATCACAATTAGCCACTAATTTATCCACGTCTACATACATGTTTTACCACTTTTTTGCCATGGAATGTCTGCGGAAAAAGTCCACTACCGCTTTCTGTAACTGATCGAGGTCTGTCTGTACTGAATTTCGTACAGATATTCTGCGTGCGCATTTAAACTCGCGACAAGAAACCATACCATACCATTTCGAGAAATTTGTACATTTCGTAAAACTGCGGCGTATAGGCATGATTAGGTCAACACACGGACGAATCACGGTTAACACTGTTTTCGTTTCCTTGGATCCTTTCTTCCTTCTTTTTCGCGGCGCGAGCGCTGTTGCCGCGCCGCCCGTGCGGGGGTGGGCGGCAGGAGATCAAGCGACAGACATCGCTGCGAAGCGGCGGCGTTTACAAAGGGCGGCCCAACGTTTGAGTAAACTTTGACTTTACCGCGGTTATCACCGTGTTCGGAAAGCGTTTGGCAGCTCGTGACGTAGCCTTTCGGCACGGGTCATACCCGAGCGCATTGACCGCGCCGTCTAGACTGCGACACAGAGGGATGGTTCATACAAAGTAAACTAATCTTTTCATGATGCGATTTTATTTCTTGAGAAAAAAAATAACACGTGGGGCACAAATTTCATTTACTATCGAAATCGGCATATGTAATACTACTACCCTTTTCAATCCTGGCAGATAAATCAAAAGCTCCCTGTATATATAACCAAGCATAATGTGAAATCTCATCACGTCTCACAATTAGTTCATGTTCTGTAAAATCCTGGCATTTCGTAACACTGTTTTTATATATGTACTTATATTTTATGATAATTTTTTTAGGGTTCCGTACCTCAAAAGGAAAAACGGAACCCTTATAAGATCACTTTGTTGTCCGTCTGTCAGTCTGTCTGTCAAAAATTTCTATGTCGAGAATGCGTGGAGGTATCAAGCTGAAATTTGAACTGTATACTCAGGTCTCCGGTCCCATGAAGTTTTAAAAAAATCAAACTGCTAAGTTTACGTAAAAAAAAGCAGCAAAAAACGCATATTTCGACACATTCTCAAGGGAGTCAAAACCTATAGGGTACTTCCCGTTGACCTAGAACTATGAAATTTGGCAAGTAACATCGTTATAGACTACAACTACAGGAATAAATCTCAAAACTATACATTTGTAAATAGATCTTAAAAAATAGGGGGTCTATATTTTTTATAGGGTGTCGAAATTTCAAATTGAAACTACTAGTTCAAATGGGGTATGTCATATGAAAGGGCTTGATGTACATATTGCAAAATATATTTTATTTATTTTTTTCGACGCATTATTTCTTATTTATAATGAAAAATATCAAATTTAATAATGATACTACGTACGGAACCCTCGGTGGGCGAGTCCGACACGCACTTGTCCGTTTTTTTTATGTATATTTTTTGTATGTTTTTTGTTGTTTATGTATATGTAGAGTAATTAAATATTTCTGGACAAATTACACACGGCAACTAGTCCCAAACTAAGAAAAGCTTGTACTATAAGTAGATACTAGACAACTGATATTATACTTCAATTTTTTTTTATACTACGTCGGGTGGCCGCCTGATGTGAAGCGGTTGCCGTAGCCATATTAACGCTCGCAATAAAAAATATCGCTCGCGCGGAGCCACCCCCGCTGCCAACGCAGCATCTCCTTCCTTTCTGGTGACCTCACTCACTCGCAGGAACACAACAACCCTCAAGGGAATTGTTATTTGGCTGCGGTATTCTGTAAGGTGGAGGTACATTCCCCAGTCGGGCAGCTTACAATTACGCTCCCTACCTCTCTTTTCGCCAGAGCTTCGTTTGTCAGTCAGCAGGGTGCACCGCGTGCAGGTGAAGTTGGCTTTGGTTTGGTTGGTGGTTGCTGATGAACCACTTACACCCCAAACAATACATTTTTTTCTTTTGTAATTACATAGAAAACACCCAGACCAAGACAAACATAAAAATTCTTACACACAAATATTTCTCTTATGCGGGGATCGAACCCGCTACCTCGGAGTCAAAATGGCCATAAAACCACCGAGCTGGTCATATACCATTTTCACATTTACCCCTATGGTATGTGTATCAAATGAAATTGATGAGCGAAACAATTTATTTCTTTATTGTTTATTAATGGCTTGTTTAAAAAAATACATTGGTTTATTGTTTAAGAAAAATGAGAAAAGAGCGGCACAAACCCCGACAGCACATCCTATCCCATAAAACAAGGGTTGCACCTTTTGAAACAACAAACGAGTTCATATACCTTGAAGCTCAGACAAATAACTCGAAGATTGTGTTAAATGGGCGGTCTAGTGTTTGCGGGCCTGATCCGTCCACTTATAAAACACCCGGCTCCATTATCCGAGGTCACTTGCCGGATCGCCGCTAAATCCGGTAAGTGGGGCACGATGCTCAGATAAATCCCCATATTATTGTTATTGCCTCCCGAAGGATCCAACCTCCTTTGTATACGATCATTCTTGTACTATTATAATCTGTTTTTCTCCTATTTCCAATATAGTGTAGATAACTTGTGAGGTATTGGTTTCCACTAAAAGGGGTTTTACTTTATCGAATGGTTCTAAATTCTTTTGTTTGCGGCACGAAATAATGGTAGTAACGTTTGTTCATATTTGGACTGTTTCTTTTCTTTAACATGGAGGATTCTTTTTAGAGGACCCATGCGATCTTTTTTTTTTTTTATACTACGTCGGGTGGCAGACAAGCATACGGCCCGCCTGATGTGAAGCAGTTACCGTAACCGTATTAACGCTCGCAACATAATATATCACTTGCGCGCCGCCACCCCCGCTGCCAACGCAGCATCTCCTTCTTTTCTGGTGACCTCACTCACTCGCAGGAACACAACAACCCTCAAGGGAATTGTTATTTGGCTGCGGTATTCTGTGAGGTGGAGGTACATTCCCCAGTCGGGTAGCTTACGATTACGCTCCCTACCTCTCATTTCGCCAGAGCTTCGTTTGTCAATCAGCAGGGTGCACCACGTGCAGGTGAAGTTGGCTTTGGTTCAAAGATGTTGATAAACCACTTACACCCCAAAATCGATCTTTTAACTAGTTTACATCTATAAGTATGTAGTTCAAAGATTTATGTCGCGGTGCATGGATATCGATGCACAATACAATAACAACACGTGGGTAAATGAAGATTCATCGACTTGGGTAACAGAGGCAGAGGCACATTGCTGAGACAGTCAGCCTGTGACCACGGCCGGAGCAACCTGAAGGCCAATTCTCGTAATTTTACTACGATCGCAGATTGAAAGTTGACCGAATCGAGATTGAATTGTGAATTGACTAAAATTATATACTTGATTTCATTATTTAATTATTATCAATTCTTGTTGTTGGCAAAGTAACATTCTTAGTTTGTTTAATTTTCACTCATATTTCGATACGATCCCGCTTAAATTTAATTTTGAAGTTACTTATTGTGTTACGAGAATACCAAATGTGACATTTATGAGATCGAGACTGGATCGAAATTGAATTTTGACTATATTTGAATTACGAGAATTGCCCCTCTGAAGGCCAATTCACGTAATTTTTCTACGAACGCAGATTGAAAGTTGACCGAATCGAGATTGAATTGTGAATTGACTAAAATTATATACTTGATTTCATTATTTAATTATTATCAATTCTTGTTGTTGGCAAAGTAACATTCTTAGTTTGTTTAATTTTCACTCATATTTCGATACGATCCCGCTTAAATTTAATTTTGAAGTTACATATTGTGTTACGTGAATACCAAATGTGACATTTATGAGATCGAGACTGGATCGAAATTGAATTTTCACTATATTTTAATTACGAGAATTGCCCCTCTGGTCGAAACGTCAGGCAATAATAATTGTATGTAACTACGGTTCATGCATAAGCATGATCGCGTTAATTCCCGTTGTTATTTTCATTAATAATACAAAGCGAAAGTTTAAAAGCTATATGATTACAATTATTTTACGCTAAAAGATCGCGGAAGAGGAACACTGTGGCGTTGTTGCGCGTGTCGGTCTAATCGATCATGTTAGTTAACGTCTATCGTAGCTTGCCACTAAAGTGCCTATGTATAGAGTTATTTATCAAGATTTCATACTTACCATCTGCATCTGCAGCTGCATCAACCCATAATCATCCCACTGATGGGATACGGGTCTCCCCTCAAGCGAAGGGGGTTTAGAGCATACTATACAACGCTGCTTAATTGCGGGTTGGTGGAAGCCAGTGTTTTTATCTCGCCAACTGACTTGTTAAGCCAAGTCAGTCAGAATGTCGTCTAAAGACAACAACCGGGACCGACGGCTTATCGTGCCCTCCGAAGCACAGAGGAGCTCGAGATAAATAAACCTATCCATAGACAAGTTACGGTCACCTCACTAGTAAATATCACCAAATAGCCTCGTCTTTGGTGACTGGGCAACCGTAGGTATTTATAAGAGTAGGCAAACTTTGTACATGTTATACTATGAAAGACAATTCAATAATAGTGAGGAATTTAAAGAACATGTAAAATCATACTCAAAAATTTTTAAACGCGTTTGTCAAGTAGCAAAATCTATGTTTATTAAATCAAAAATTAGAAATAGTAGTAATAAAATTAAAGCCACTTGGACGGTTATCAATGAAGAGACTGGGAAGGGCAGGACAAAGGATTCAGAGTTTAAATTAAGTATCAATGGTCATGTTACCAAGTCAGATTTAGAAGTTGCCAATGCTTTTGAAAGATTTTTTTCTGCTTTCCCTGTTACTTTAACTAGTGCTTTGGGCTCTTCCACCTCCGTTGCAGAGTCATTAATTAAAGATAATGTGCCTGAATTTTATAACGATTTTCATTTCCGTCATGTTAATGGGTCTGATCTTAAAGTCGCATTTAAATCACTTAATATTAAGAAAACGGCTGATCTATGGGGCATTTCTGTACATATTATAAAATCTTTATTTGACATTGTTGCTCCCGCTTTAATTGTGATATTTAATAGATGTATTGATTGTGGTGTGTTTCCTGACTTGATGAAATTGAGCAAAATTATTCCTTTGTTTAAATCAGGTAGTACATTAGACCCCACAAACTTCAGACCAATATCAATACTACCTACATTTAGTAAAATTTTTGAAAAACTAATTCTCGCACAGTTACTTAAATACTTTAACGAAAATAATCTGCTGCACACTAAACAATTCGGTTTCACTCGTGGACGGTCAACATGTGATGCTGGGGTAAAATTACTAGAATGTATATATGAGGCTTGGGAGGAGTCACGGGACGCCTATGGGGTGTTTTGTGACTTATCTAAGGCTTTTGATTGTGTGCAGCATGAAACTCTAGTCAGAAAATTACACCACTATGGTATAAGAGGCATCTTATCTGGGTGATAGGGTTCAGAAAGTAGATGTTAATGGAAAACGATCACATGGATCAGCTGTAGCGATGGGGGTGCCACAAGGCTCTATTTTGGGCTCTTTCCTGTTTCTCGTGTATATTAATGATCTACCTCATCTTGTAAAGAATAATCATGAAATAGTATTGTTTGCAGATGACACTTCTTTAGTTTTTAAGGTAAATAGACAACAATCAGAAATTGACGATGTAAACAATGCTCTTTCAAAAATAGTAAACTGGTTTAGTGCTAATAACCTGCTTTTAAATGGTAATAAAATCAAATATGTTAGATTTTTTACAAAAAATGTTAAACAAGTGAAAACCAGTGTGGTGATGGACAATGAGAGATTGGAATTGGTCAATAAGGTTGTTTTCCTTGGTATAACATTAGACTCTAAATTACAATGGGGCCCACATATAGAAACGTTATCAGCTAGACTCAGCTCAGCAGCTTACGCCGTAAGGAAAATACGTCAACTAACTGATGTTGACACTGCGCGTTTAGTTTATTTTAGCTATTTTCACAGCATTATGTCATATGGTTTATTGCTTTGAGGTAGTGCCGCGGATGTAGACTCAATTTTTGTGCTCCAGAAGCGAGCTATCCGTGCTATTTATATGATGAGTCCCAGGGAGACACTGAGAAATAAATTTAAAGAGATAAATATTATGACATTACATTCTCAATATATTTATGAAAATCTTATTTACGTTCATAAAAATCAAACCAAATTTAGGAAAAACAGTGATCTCCATCAATTAAATTTAAGAAATAAAAACAAACTCGCTATGCATATTACTAGGCTCCATAAAATCTCTAACTCGTTCCCAGGTCAATGTATACGCTTCTACAATAAACTTCCAAACGACGCGTTTAAATTATCCATGGGTAAATTTAAGAAATATATCAAAACTAGACTATGTCAAAAGACTTACTATTGTATCTCGGATTACATAAATGATAAAAGTATTTGGAAATGAATTGCTCTTGTTATGTTATGTTAATGATTGTATTTGTATTTAATGTAACGATATTGGCAATTAAAAGAGTCGGCCTTGAGTTTCTTGCCAGTTCTTCTCAAGAAGCCCCGTCGCCGGAACTGGCACTTAAATTCACTTTCACATTCAAGATAGTGTGATGAAAGTGAATCTAAGCTCTGCGGATTTAGAGTAGTGATGATTTATACATATTCTTATATTTAATTTGTATGACGTTTCTAAGTGCTTTATAAAGTCCAAGGAATAAAGATATTTTGAATTTTGAATTTTGAATGAGGAGACCGGATCGACAGTCACGGAATCACATACAAAAAGATCCCAAAAAATGTACAAATAGACAATATCCGTATTGGTAATAGAAAGTACATCAGAGTGCTGAGTGCGAGTTTTTTATTCACGTTCGATAATGTCAACGTATACAAACCGACCAAATAGATAAGTACTGTCAAGTTGTGAATTTATCTTTATATGACGCGTGTTACATATCAAAATTATATAGCTTACCCGCTCACATTTCGAAGTGAGCAACCCGGATAAATTGGATAACTCGCACTCAGCACTCTGCTTGTTGTATGTATGTACAGTCATGCCTTTGGGGTTTGTCTCAATATGCCTTCTTGAATCTATACTATTATTTGCCCCTCATCGCAGCAGCTTATATCTTTTTAATAATAGTTTTACACTGTTTTTTTATATATATTTATTTTGCATAAAGATAAGTTCAGTACAACTTTTTATACACAACGCCAGACAATAAACTCGTGCACCAACCACCTGATGAAAAGTGGTTACCGAAGGTTACACGATCTCGCAATACGAGGAATATTGTCGCGTTGGCAACCTACTGCTAACGTACTTATCATCTTTTCAAATTTGGTAACCTCTCGCACCCGCAAGATCACAATAATTTTCAAAGCCAATGTTTCTCAAACTGTTATAGGTGATTTTAAGTGATCATACTATAATCACATGATCGCAAAGAATATGCCAAATTTCATCTCAATCGGATACTGCATAAAGTAGATTTTTTTTTTAATTAAACCGACTTCAGTTGACGAGCGCAGCTTATTGGTGGAATACCCCGGCAGATGCTGCTGCCCGTCTTCCGGCTGAAAAGTTATTGCGTGACACAAGATTCCTTAGTCGCCTTGTACAACATCTAGCCCAGAGCAATGGAGTGGCACAATTCTATTTTGCCGGCTACCACAGGACAAATTTATGGGTCATCATCAGAACCTGACTTGGTGAATATGTGACCACCTCGCAATTACCCTTTCAAATAAAAAAAATGAATTTGACCATACGTGCTTTATTTTGTGAACTCTAAGGGTTTCCCTTGATTTTCCTGGCATCCCATTATCAGATCCTGACTTGATAATAGGGGCCACCTTCCAATGATACCCTTTCACATAAAAAAAGAATTATGAAAATCGGTTCACAATTCGCAAAGATATTGACATACATACAAAAAAAATATTAAGTCGAATTGAGAATCTCCTCCTTTTTTGAAGTCGGTTAAAAATGTGTCAAATTTAGCTGACAAGATTGGAATATAGTTCCCACGGTGAAATTAAATAAAACCTAGGAGTTAATAGATATATTAGAAATAAAACGATACAAGTAGGATATTATTATCTCGTGTTTCAATATATTGTACACGATGTAATGATTTAACCAGACAGAACATTGCAAAACAGCACAGAACGGATTGTAATCATTTTCCAAGCTTCTTTTTTAGAGATTCCGGCATGGCAGCGGGCGGCGGACGCGGCATGCCCGTGTATACCTTAAACGCGTCGTACACGAACCACTGCAGGCCGGTCAGGGTGCCAATCATGATGATTCGAGCGGTCAACCCCCGCCATATGCCCGCGAATCCCAGCTCCGAGAAAATCCCCCCCATCGTCGCACTCGGGTCCTTATTCAACTTAGAGACGATCGTGTCAGACGGGTGCGACACTATCGCACACAACACCCCCGCTATGTACCCAGCCGTGAACGTCACCAATAACTGCTCGAACTTCGTGCACTGTTCCCTCGGCTTCGGCACCACATTAGCATACAGATACTCTAGTGTCTTCTCGAACGACGAGAACTTCATCATGGTGTACGGCACCTGCCGACCCCACAGTGGCGTCAAACCTCTGTAGAAAACTCCAAACCCCTCCGTAGCCAACATATGCGGCATGGCTACTCTCATCTGCGACGTGTACCCTGGAGTAGTCTGCATTCTCACTTTTGTCGCTTCAAACGGCGCTAGAGCGACATCAGCAATAAGCTCTGCTGACGCTGATGCTGCTAAATATAAATAAGTGCGGTACAAGTACGCAGACTCTTCGTCGACCATTTTCGCGAATTTATACTTGAAGTATTCGTACCCGGCGAATTTTGCGGAACCTTGAAGGGAGTAGCCGATGAGTGTGGGAGCCCAGCCTTTCACTAAGTTAGCCGCGCCGCCTTCTCTGTACGAAATGCCAAACCCAGTGAATATAGACTTGTACTTTTTCGGATCTACTTGGAGGCGGCATTTGACCAGGTCGAGGGGCGTTACTAGCGCGTGGGTGCTGCCGCAAGCACATGCGCCGCCCGCAGCACACAGCAGAAAGAATTTGTTGCTGTACATCTCACACGAAAACTCCTCTTTTTTTGACATCTTGTGAGGTTCTTCGTATACTGACCGAACTGAAATCTGACGCCCCCGTAGGCTCTCATCAATTTCACCGAGCCGAGATTTTACGGTAAGATAATTTATTTGTTGAGTTGCCAAATGTAATGTCACTGAAGTTATTCTGTCAGATATATTCTTTTCTGAATCAAAGGCGGCAAGTATATTACTCCTTGGTCTGATTAAAATAAATAAGTTTATGAATTACGACCATAAACTAGTACATTCCCTAAATTTTGGAGGAGTTGGTTGATATGATGCCCGCGGCTTCCTTCTATAACCGCCCCGCCGCCACCTGCAGGGAATTTTTCTCAGCCCCACATTTAAGCCTAAATGGTCGCGTAAAATATGGTTCACGAGGTTTTTTTCGGTGAACTCAAGTTGTTGCTTGAAGTCGAGCCAACGTTATCCCAGGCGACTACAGTATGGGGTTCGGGCCGGAGACGCGTAATACCTCTAGTGTCGCAGGTATCCCTAAGCTGCGATGACTGCTTACCATCAGGCAGTTCCTATGCTTTGTTTTGGTTTGATATTTTTTACAGGTGGTCATCCAACCAAACAGCCTGCCTTAAGTGATTAGAGTATTCAAGGATATTAGTACATTTTTATATAAGACATCAACGTGCACCCTTTTGTTAACGGTTGTAACCAGTATAACTTGGTTCAAGTTATACTGGTTACAACCGCTTGTTGATATATCAATCATCAGCGAAATATTACTCTATCAATGAATTTTCGTTTAGCTGCCGGCCGAAAAGGCAGTGATTTTGAATTGATAATAATTACACTCTACAGATCTCGGTATCCGTACCTTTCGTTAACAGTCTTCTATTTTTCAGTCACATTTTTTTACAATTTATTAATTTCACGTCGCTGTTATGCTAATAATAATAATAATCATCATCATCATCAGGTCATTTTTAGTCTCCACTACAGGAGCACGACCCTCTCTCGTCCGTCACAGACAGGAGGATTTGGCCTACACTCCCCATGCTGGCCAGACGGGTGGGGGAGGCCTGATCGATGTTTTATAATGTCTTTCCCTTAATCGCCTTGTACGACATCCACGGGAAGAGATGGAGTGATTCTATTCTAGTCTGCCGGAAACCACACGGCCAATAATTATACTATTGTCTAATAATACTTAACTTAAATCCTGCTATTGTTTGCTTTGTAACCATGACAACCACGGCAGCCCAGTCAACTCTGGTAACACTCGTTCACGAGTTGATGCTTGGGGCAGCCATGAATTATTTTAAGGCAGTGGTTCTGGAATGGCAACTGTAGACCGGAAAACTTAGCGTAGATTAGCCAGAGCGTCTTCTGCTAGATAGCGATACAATAGTAATACTGTGAAGATAGGGACTACGAGCAAACGAAGCTGACTTAGGCTTTAAAGATCCTCTTACATTCCTTTATATTGAATGAGAACTATTGTTGTACAAAATTAGCGAAAACTCATCCTCATACCATCAGCCAGGTCATATGCTTATTTGTCACCTCAGTTGTGTAAAATAAAAACAATCCTTCAATTTTGGATTCCGATGTAAACCAACACAGTATGCAAAAAAAAATCTACAAAAACACTTTTTTTGTTGGTAAGAAAACAAACATACGACCTGCCTAATAATAATGGTAAGCAGTTATCACAGTATATGGACGCTCGTACCAACAGGGGCATCACTCACGCGTTGCCTGTTTAATAGGGTACGGTTTTCGATCAACAATATACAACTAGATAACGGGTCGGCGCATAAAATACGTCTCGGTGAATAAGAGCTCACTTGAAATGTGAGCTCTTATTTTGTTTAGTTCGCTCGAAACACAGCCAATGTGAACACGTCACACAACGCCGCAATGTGTATTCAAAAGTTGCAAAAATAATGCCCGAAAAAATAATTTAACGGCCGGAGTGTCTTATTTTCGGTAAGTACATGTACAATCACTACATAGTATAAAACAAAGTCGCTTTCTCTGTCCCTATGTCCCCATGTATGCTTAAATCTTTGAAACTACGCAACGGATTATGATGCGGTTTTTTTTAATAGATAGAGTGATTCAACTGGAAAGTTTATATGTATAATATATGCATAACATAGTAGAAAAACACTGATAATTTAGAGGTTTCTAATGTGATGTCGTAAATAAACACATTTTTTTGCTCTTTCATTGCAAACGCTGGCTGAACCCAACGAGATAGATCAAAATAATGTAGTACAGTATTGTTCACCTTAAAATGGTCTACAAAAAAGTTCGCGATGGTATATGTCTATCTCTTAGTGGTAACACACAATAACCGTTATTTTATCCTTTGCTTTTTACAAGAAATAATGCCTTATTTACGAAGCGATTTTAAGCAATACAGAATTAATCCTTATCCAATTAAGTACCTTAAATACATTGCGCATTTAATATAGATCAATATGGCCCTTCACAGCATGTAATTTAAATGAATAGTTTAGAAGATATTACACATTTAAAATGCAGGGACATAACGGCTGTGGCGGTACCGGCCGCGGAGCCGGCGGCGTGTGCTTATAACTGGGGAAGGACTGGATAGGACAAAGCGCAAAGACCTTCTGTAGTACATTTAGTATCAGCATTGCACCCGTGCGAAGCCGGGGCGGGTCGCTAGTAAGATATATTTTATGCTTTAATCTAACAAATAATAACAAATTTTGTTAGAAATTACCAATTCAAATGTTTGGCCAACGTTGGTGCAAAATTTTGTCTAACAGAAACGAAACCAAAGGATGTAGCTCGCAAGGCAATAACGGTAAAAAGTACTTTATTTGTAGGAGATTAAGGTTCATTTCACACTAAATGTTGTTTAACTTATGTCTTTTATTTTTTAAGTGACAGGGGTAATTTATTGCTTTGCTCGTTTTTTGTAATGAATGATTTTTGTAAAGTATAAGATAATATTTTGAAGATTTGCTACTTTATTGTCATGGTTGTAATTTGGTTGAACTTAGAACTGTTTTACAACTTTTGTCTCAACTCGTTAGTAAACAAATGCAGCTGTTTATGTATATATCCAAGCGGACAGCATTTAGCTTTGATTTTGTACGTGACCCGTGATCTAGTTGTATATTGTTGATCGAAGGGTACGGTAATACAATAAATAAAAAAGAATAATTTAATTTAAGAATTTATTAATTTTATTCACTTTGACTTACGTAATTGCAGTAAGTTAATCGTTACTTAAATACTTATTACAGCTATAATTAATTTTATATTAATTTTAATAATTTGTATACACATATTTACAAAATAAAACAAAACTATTGCATTGATTTTGTACTTTTTTTTTATAAAAGTGCAATAAAACAGTAAATTCTATTTATGATAAAATCTCTCGCTGTTAATAATAAGTAGACTTTATAAATGCTAACAAATCATAAAAAGTTGAAAAATAATAAAAATAAATAGTCTCCTAGTTAAATTCTAGATGTTTTTAAACGAGACCTGTTAACTGGCGTTCTCGATGGCATTAAAAATGGAATAAAACACGTGTTTTGTTCCAAAACTTAAAATAACACTTAAGATCTAGTGATGTTCTCGACATCGATATAATCGTTAACTATCTACGTATTATGCATTCAATCATTCCACACATTTAATACTGCCGACGAGATCGTCTTGGACTCGATAATCACGAGACGACCTAATGGAAACATGACATGACTATCATTATTTTCTTCCGACGAACTGTTATTTTGTGAAAAATGTTAATTTCATGTATCAAAATGGCAATGGATTTGTATGCGAAAAATCAAATAGAAAATACAAACTGATACAATAAAATCTCGATTTTAATTTTATTAGAAATGTGAAATTTAAATAATAAATGAGAATGAGTTCGTCATCTGAACATAATAATTAAATCACAATAAACAGATCCAGTCTGTCATTTATATGACACGTCAATATTATCTATCCGTTAAGACTAGCCTCTGTAATTTTGCGTTGAGACTTCACGCGTTTATTTCAATTTAACATAACAATAATTCAATAATGTCGACCAAGCAAATGTCAATTCACAACACAACAATGGCAGTATGCTTTTCTCACATAACTGATTTATTATGGCAGTGATTTTTATTTAATTCAACGTCCATAATACTTTAAATCGCTTAAGCTATTTTTAACGGTTTCACTTTAACCAATTTTTGTCGATTCGATTTTATCGTGAAACAACGGCACTGGTCGCGATTCCCGAGTTTGGAACACTTAAAAAGTCAATTGTATAACCTCGAAGACTAGTCTAAAGCTGCACAAAGAGGTTTCCTCAGTGTCATGTTGTCACTGTTTTCCTCATTGAGGAAGACACAGTCAGAATAAGATTTTCGTCGAGAAAATTCTTTGTGTAAACCTAGCTTTAGTAGACGAGTTTCACTAGATAAGTAGAGGTCAACGCGATTTTGGTGCGATACGAACTGACACGTACAGTCTCAATGGGGCAGGTGCTTCGAGGTCAACGTTTCGTCTGTTGCGTCTCCTTCCTAACCCAGGAACGGGGACGAACCTCGCCTCCAGCTCTAGTTGCCTTTCCAGAACGGCTTGCGGTTTGAGATGTCTTCGTAACCGCAGTGCCCAAGTGCCGTCCCGTTTGGACAAGATGAAGTCTTTGTTGTCATCTCCGTAAGCGATCCTGTAGTGCGGCCGCGGGCCTTCCTCGGCCGGCACGAGGCGAACGAGGGCCGCCTTGCCCCACGTCTGTCTCGGAGTCGCTGTCACCACTAGCAGTTCTGCTTCGGGTTCAAAGATAGAACGACGACCTGTAACAATAAATAATGTTTTAATCACCATTCTTGTTCTAATTGTTATCCAAATCAAAGTGAACGTTAACTTACGTCTGCTGCGTCTCCTTCGTTTCCTAACGACGGTAGTTCCGTTTGCATAGACGATACCTTCTTCTGGAGTTCTGCGTCGGCGACCATTCACCTGTTATAAACATAATATCACTTTAAATCTTCGCTCGAGATTGATAAATAACGTCAGCATTCATCGAATATGGGCATGAGACATGGAGTCACTCTGAATAGAGAAAGTAAACTCCTGCTTTCTACTTCCCAATTACATCAAATTTTAATATTTTGATCTTCATTTACAGAAAAGAAATTATGTTAAAATATACATGTTGTATTTTTTTTAATGAAAAATAAAGGAAAGTATATAGATTTATCCAGGAGGATTTTCTCGATTGTCTCCCATTTGCGTACAATAAGAAAGGGGAAACAATGGCGATGACGAGAATGGTAGAAAAAGACATACTGCGTCGACCCCAAATAATTGAAAAAGTACAGCGAATGATCGGGATCTTTCATGATTTGGGAATAATCGAATTAACCTTAATACCACCCTATTTTTACCCGACTGCCGAAGGAGGGTTATTAGCCAAAGATCTTCGTGGTGTATTCTGAGGTTACAGCTAAAGCCTTACCTTGCAGCTAAAGCAGCCTTCGGTGGAGATGAGATCAGAATTGCCGCCAATCTTGTACTGGTCTCTGACAGGGAACACGGGAGCGTCGCCGATGTCATCTGGTGGCAGAGCTCCGTCCAGTGCTGTGAGACAGTGACCAGCTCCCACCAGCTGGTAGCCAGATGGGCAGCCGCACTGGTAGCCCGAACCCATCGTTTGGCAACCAAACAGACAACTCGCTGTGGCACAGCCGCCTGCCAACTGGAATATTGAGACTTTTTAAATGCCACATCATTAGCAAACAAATATTCGGCCCGCCTTATGTGAAGCTTGATATCTATAGATTTGAGATGTAAGAAATAGAGTTTAGACGTTACTGCTAACGCAGAATTTCTTCTGATACTTCTAGTAACATTTGCGGGAACAAATAGAATTACTTCCCTAGTCTGGTTGCTCCTTATTCAATATCACTGAACCTTTCTATGCTTGATTTATTAATTACCGATATACAACAATACAATTAAATACAGAATAGTTTGGTTTTAGCTCTAAATGTATTACGAGTGCCCAACGCTTAAATTTGGGCAGTTTTATGGCATTTTTCATAAAATAATGATAAGTTTTTCTTTTTCTTTTAACTGACCTAGTAAAAGATCGAGTGATAACCAAGCATATGGTCCGCCTGATGTGAAGCGGTTACCGTAGCCATATTAACGCTCACTCACAACGTGAGATATTGCTCGCGATCCGCCACCTCCGTATTCGACGCAGCATCTTATCTTAGAGTGGGTCCAGTGCTGCAGCACCGGTGACACGTCGACTCTCATGGATCTTTTGTGCTCTGCCTAATCCTTTAGTCACGCTCCCCTGACTGTCTGGAGACATGTTCCATGTTCGACGCAGCAATTCCCTCCTTTCTTGTTACCTCACTCTCCCGCTAGTGTCGTAAGAACACAACAACCCTCAATCGCCACAGTGGCTCACCACCATAATTAAGCCAATGCCAATGACTTTAGTTATAGATAGTATCCTCACCTGCAGACAGACTCCATGGCCAGCGTTCCACCCGTAGCCACTGGGACAACCGCAGCGGTAGGCCCCGCCCACGGGGAAGCACGGGGAGGAGCCGCACGGGGCGTCCGCGCACACGTCCATCGGCACACAGCCGCCCGACCCTGAGCGAGTCATGCCTGGGGGAAATTAATGTATGTAATACGTGTTTATATATCATATAAGTTCTCCTCAAAATAGATGATCGAAGATTACATTAATTTAAAATCATCAGGAGTTTTCTACCTAGAACTCTCATATTGCACATTGAACTCCCTGCCAGGGTCTGCCCAGGAGAATACAGTACAGGGTTCTTCAAGAAAGGCGTAAAGGGGTTTGTGGTCGGCAACGCCTGAGTCATGTCTCTGGTGGAAATTTACCTCCCGTCTTAGGTGAGACTTGAACCCATGCCCTCTCGATATCGAGTCGAGTGTTTTTCTAACTGAGCTACCAGGAAGGGTAGTGATGGTGAAATTTTCCATTTCTATATACTACTGTAAAGCTACAGTGTCGCCATCTACATATCACCTTACATACTACAATGGGATGTATGTTGGCGGCACCGAAAAGACTGTTCCAAATTCGACTCCAAAGTGAGGACGATACGAGAGAATGGCATGTAGAGAGGGCCCATACTGTACTATCACTAATACTGTGTCCCAGTACTCACCCGAGGGGCAGTCGCAGCGGTACTTGCCGGCGTAGTTCCTGCAGGGCGACTGGCAGCGGCCCTCCTCGCACTCGTCGCGGTCGAGGCAGCGCTCGCCCGCGAGGTCGAGGCGGAAGTATTCTTATACTGTGTCCAGTACTCACCCGAGGGGCAGTCGCAGCGGTACTTGCCGGCGTAGTTCCTGCAGGGCGACTGGCAGCGGCCCTCCTCGCACTCGTCGCGGTCGAGGCAGCGCTCGCCCGCGAGGTCGAGGCGGAAGTATTCTTATACTGTGTCCAGTACTCACCCGAGGGGCAGTCGCAGCGGTACTTGCCGGCGTAGTTCCTGCAGGGCGACTGGCAGCGGCCCTCCTCGCACTCGTCGCGGTCGAGGCAGCGCTCGCCCGCGAGGTCGAGGCGGAAGTATTCTTATACTGTGTCCAGTACTCACCCGAGGGGCAGTCGCAGCGGTACTTGCCGGCGTAGTTCCTGCAGGGCGACTGGCAGCGGCCCTCCTCGCACTCGTCGCGGTCGAGGCAGCGCTCGCCCGCGAGGTCGAGGCGGAAGTATTCTTATACTGTGTCCAGTACTCACCCGAGGGGCAGTCGCAGCGGTACTTGCCGGCGTAGTTCCTGCAGGGCGACTGGCAGCGGCCCTCCTCGCACTCGTCGCGGTCGAGGCAGCGCTCGCCCGCGAGGTCGAGGCGGAAGCCGCGCGGACACACGCAGCGGTACGAGCCCAGCAGGTTCACGCACTTGCCCGGCGTCGGGCAGATGCCCTCCTCCTGGCACTCGTCCACGTCTGAACCATCATGTTTCATTAAATTCATTCCTAGACCACTTCCCAAATTCATAACAAAAGCGTTTATTACATCTCATCGACGAATCATTGATATTGATTATAAGACTATTCAATAATGATTAAATTTTAGATAATTAAACTTCTATCATTGTGCTATTGCAGCGAACTAACCTGCGGCTATTATGCATTGATTGAGCATCAAGCGTAAAGAAAAATCCAACATTTTAACTAGTTTTTTTTTAACGGGACGGCGGCCCGCCACATATTCCTACCACTGTGTCTCCTGTGTAGCTAGGATTAACAGCGGCGACCGCCATAATTGGCTATGAACAATGAAGTCCATTGCAGTTGCGTAAGACTACATCTGATAATACGCAGGCGGGTGTCCTTTGAACAGCCGATTTTATGCTTTCAATTGACTGCAGCTTCCGCTACAATGTTAGACCTCGTCGCTATGGTCCATTTGACACGGTACCCGTATGTTTCGGTGCGATTTTAAAGAGAATCCAGCGGACTGACCGATGCAGGCGTCGCCCCTCTTCTCGTAGCCGTCCCTGCAGGAGCACTCGTAGGAGCCGCGCGTGTTGGAGCAGGTCTGCTGGCACGTGTGGTCGCCGCGCGCGCACTCGTCCACGTCGCGGCAGTCGGCGCCGTCCTCGTCCAGCTCGTAGCCGGCGCGGCACACGCACTCGTACGAGCCCTCCGTGTTGCGGCAGGCGTGCTGGCACGGCGCCGGCCGCGCCGCGCACTCGTCCACGTCCGCGCACACGTCGCCCGCCGGCTTGTACCCGCGCCCGCACACGCACCGGAAACTACGCATGGAACCACACCTCGTATCTCTACATGCTACAGAACAAACTCTACTCGAGCACCGCGGGAGATGGGAAGGGACGATTTGTATTTACATGCAACATAATTACGATGGTGTGTGCATAGATAAAAGCGAAAAAGCGATATTTTGTCGCCGCGTGCTGTTTTGAAAAAAATACACGAAGCCAGGGCGAATCGTTAGTTACTTATAACACTTCTAATATAAATATACTCCTCTAGTACCTGCAGTCGTATGAAATAAATATATTTTAAACGTACGAGTACTCTAAAATATTTTTGTATTAGATAGTGTCTGTTTTACTTTTTATATCTCATCAAACCGCGAGTATTAAACGACTTTACCACTTTTCATAAAATACATACCTGCCGACGGTGTTGACGCATCTCCCCGGCGCACATAACCCGGACATGACAGCGCACTCGTCGACATCGTTGAAGATGCCCATTTCGCCCCCGGTGCCGATGACGCCGCCTCCGCCGGGCACGAGAACTCCATGCGTGCCCCCGCCTCCGGTGCCGTCGCCCTTTCCATCGTGGCCCTTATCCAAGTTCTTCTCCGAACACAGTTCCATGCGTTCCTGAGTTCCAGGCGATGGACAGATCTCACACTCCGGACCCCAAGCTACTCCTAGCGTACAGCAACAAATAGCCCTGAAAATAATAAAGGAAATAATTCTCAATATTAAGGGGATGGCTAATGCACGGAGCATCTCGACGTGATAAACCCAAGAACTACCCTCATCAGTATCCCTCGACAACCTCGACATGCTTGAGGTTTGTGTCGAGAAATAAAATTGAGATCGATCATGTCCTTGAATAATCATCAAATATATTTTCCATTGAAACCAATGGAAAACACTCAGCGAATTACTCGCTCCACTCGACCTCGATTTCGGCCCCGTGGGCTAGAATCCAGCCTAGTTGTTCATATCAAGCTATAAGTGAGACTCACTTGGTGACGTGTGCAGGCATAGCCGGCGTGGAAGACATGGACCGCGGCCAGGGCTCTGGAACACAACGACCCGACACCAACGAGCGGTGACACATGCCCATTCGTCGATCTGTAAAAATAATCATTGCGTTAAATGTTAATGTATATTTTGTTTTGTCAAGCCGCCCTAATGGGCGGCTTGACAAAACAAAATATACAACAACAAAATACACAACAAACTAAATATAGATATAGTAATCTATATCTTCAAAAACATTGGTTGACTGGCAAGAATCCCTTCCCGAAATAGGATCTTATTGCAATGAAGTTTAAATATATTTTGAAAAATGGAAAAATTCACCTGCCCCCCCTAGGTGGGATTTGAACCGACCTCTCGATGACCGGTCGAGTGCTTTTCCAACTGAGCTACCAGGAAGGTTTGTATTGCTGACGAATTTTTGCATCTTATATTGTACTGCGTGAGTCACAGTGTGGCGTCATCAACCTATTAAGTAATTACACTACTAAACAAGGCATAGCAGTCCATCGTTGCAGATGAAATTCAATCAATCAGTACAATATAAGATGCAAAAATTCGTCAGCAATACAAACATTCCTGGTAGCTCAGTTGGAAGAGCACTTGACCGGTCATCGAGAGGTCGTGGGTTCAAATCCCACCTAGGGGGGACAGGTGAATTTTTCAAAATATATTTATCTGGCAAGTCGGCCAAGACAACTATTTAAATAACAATTAATGAAGTTTAAATTAGCAAACAAACAAATATATCATTATTTTATTTTATTAATGTCTATTTAGTGGCAAAATGTCTTACACAAGGTTACAACATATTGAAGCAAGTCTAAATAGAAGCATTGTCTCTCTTTGTACGTGCTACTAAGTGTAGTTTGTATTCAGAAGACCAACTGTCTTCTGAATACAAACTACAATTTGACATGAATATCCAGAAAGAGTTCCTCCCATATACCTCACAGAATACCAAATAACAATTCCCTTGAGGGTTGTTGTGTCCCTGCGAGTGAGTGAGATCACCAGAAAGAAAGGAAGGAGTATAGGCTGGCAACGGATCGGCGACCTGTTGGTATTGCTGATCTCCATGGGCGGTGGTGATGGCTTTCCATCAGGAGACCTAGCTCGTTTGCCCCCTCTCATACAAAAAATATATATATACACAGTATCAAATTATGTAAACAGTTGAAGTTTCATAATAATATAGCCTGGCATTGGAGTTTCATAATAGAAGGAATTCTTGAACCTCCTGATAACTTACCGATGCACTCCATTCCGTCTTTACTCCTCTCGTAACCCTCATCGCAATCGCACTCGAAGCCTCCGTCTGTATTGATGCACACGCCGGGAGAACAGTACGGCTTATCTTCAGAACACTCGTCAATATCCTCGCAAGCATCTGGTGCGTCGTGTGGAGCCGAAGTACGCTTATAGCCTGGTGAATTAATTCAAACAAATCATTGTAATATCCTTGTTACTCTTCAACCTGTTGGTATGCTCTTATTGAATGCTACTTGGCTCCCCATACATAATCTTTAGAGTCAAACCCAACTACATCCATAGTCATCGAGCCGATGATTAGCAGATGAGACTTTGACAAAAACAAATAGAGCCATTCGTATCTTAGACATTAATTAGCGGTGTACACAATTTTCTTTTTTAATTGTTAAGAATAACAATGTACAGACCCCTCGGACCATACCTTTTGTTTACAAATTATACTTTTATATATATAACAATTTACATAAGTCACTGTTATGCTAATAATCTATTGGCTACATACACTATGTTCATAACTGTAAGTCATAATATGCAGCGAATTTAATGCTCACCTTCTGGACATTTGCAGACGTACGACCCGACGACGTTCTCGCAGGCATGCTGGCAGGGCTTGTTCTCATCTGCACACTCATCGATGTCCCGACAATGGATACCATCAGGTGCCACCGAATACCCATAAGGACACGTGCAACGGAACGATCCAGGTGTGTTGTGGCAACGGAATGAACATATTGCTCCTTCGGCACACTCGTCTATGTCAACACATGTCTGGAAACAATATTTATTAAATATCATCCTGGGATTATAACACAAGCAGAAAACTGGAGGCTCAGAAAAAGTAATGGCAATATGACCCTGGTTCGTGGGACGTTATGACCGAGCCCAATTAGGAGAAATTAAATTCTGATATCTCCGCTGACGCTCTGAGGATCCATCGCATAACACTTTTGCGTTCACTATTGCTATTATCAACATATTGTTGTGATTTTACAAATTTACGATTTTATCTACTTCTTCCAATATAGATTTAAATTTTTATACTACATTATGGCAGATGGACAAACGACTCGTCTGATGTGTGTGGTGACCGTAACCTGTAGACACTAGCAACATAGAGTATCGCTGGCGGCCTGCCACCTCCGCTGCCATCACATCAACTCTTTATTTCTTGGTAACCTTTCTTAGTCACACAGGAATAAAACAACTTTCTTAACAGGGCTCTATAAAATTATTATTTGGCTGTGGTCTTCTATTAGGTGGAAGTACTGCTTTCAGTCGAGCAACTAATAATTTCTTATACAGTCTCGTTAATTAATCAGCAGGGTTTGAAAGGTACTCAGGATGACCCCATTCAATTGGGAGTATGCAGCGGGGGCGGGCTCACGTGGTCGGGTCCCTCGGTGAAGCCCTTGTTGCAGCGGCACTCGTAGCCGCCGTCGCTGTTGGTGCAGGTGCCGTTGCCGCAGATGCGCGGGTCGCTGGCGCACTCGTCGGCGTCGCGGCAGGCCAGCGCGTCCTCGTCCAGCGCGTACCCGTCGGGGCAGGCGCAGCGGAACGACCCGTCCGTGTTGATGCAGCGCCCGCCCTTGCACACGTCCGGCCGCACCGCGCACTCGTCCAGGTCCTGCGCACGACACCAAACGTTTGGGAGACACTCTTACAAATTGTGTACACGCTTATGTTGGACTTTATAGACGAATATTGTGCGAAGACCCGGATGATCGAGCTAGTCTATACGCTTTTAAGAGAAAATCACATTTCAAAGGATTACATATACAAGAGCTCGGTTAGTACTGTAAGGTGTATTTTCATTTACTTTGCACATACTTTGCTACCGTTCTCGATCCCTCCAAGACGCATCGTTCCTTTTCCATGATTGGGAATCTCTAAATTGTTTGTAGCATAGTTATAGTTGCATAGACTACCTGCCTCCGTTGTGTACGTTATCACACATCTGATAAATTACTGTTTATATTTTTGTGTATTTTACGGGTCTAAACTAACAGAAAACAAATTAATAAGATTTGATTTAAAATTAGTCACTAACCTGAGTAAGATTTGGTCGACCCATTCCACCTTGGCAGATGCGAAGGAATTCAGCTGAATCAGGTGATGGACAACGCTCGCAGTATCTACCCCAAGCGGCACCTTCAGAGCAGCAGCACTCAGGTCTTCCGAGGTTCAGAGGTCTGGCTCTGTGGCATCGTCCGCTATCCCATTCGTCATAACACAATTCTTTACGTTCATCCACACACATTGCTAGTGTCTTGTCAAATCGCCAACCCGACGGACAATCGCAGACATATCTAAAAATATATAAAACCAATAAGGAATGAAACCACCACATCTTAATTATGATCAACCATAATTTACAATCGCTTACCCTCCATTGAAGTTCCTACAATCTCCGCCCGCACAAGCGTATGGCAACTCTTTACATTCATCTCGGTCTACACATCTTCTGCCCACTAATCGCCAGCCTTTTCCGCATGCACATTCAAATCTGAAAATAAAAATATAAAAAATATCTTCTAAATGCGCGTTCCTAATAATAGAATTCAAATGATCAAGAGAAACATGAAAATAAAAGTAAGGAACCAACAAAATTAAACTTAATCATACTCCATCTGACAATATACTCTTTAATACAGACCCTTGTCTGAATGATGAGATGAGATCTGAATTTTGACTATAATATTCAGATAAGGGTCTCTATAACTTGAAAAGGAAGATCAGAAGCAACCACAAATGAAAAACCATTGGAGAGGCATATGCCCAAACGTAGTAACTGAGATAGGATTCTGAGGGAGCAGGTGTAAGCGTAGTCTAAATAAAAATGAAATAGCTCTACAATACTAGGTATATGACATTTATGAATTCCATTTGACTCATGTTCTTGCAGTAAGTATGGAGTAATGAAATTTATGGTGGACCAAAAAAATGGTTTTCAGATTTTTTGGTGTCAGAATTTGAGTCTCACCCGCCGTTAGTATTGGTGCAGGAGGGCGCGCCGTCCCTGCCGCAGGGGTGCGGCACCTCCGTGCACTCGTCGATGTCGCGGCAGTTGCGGCCGTCGGGGGTCAGCGCGTAGCCCGGCGCGCACTCGCAGCGGAACGACCCCACCACGTTGCGGCAGCGACCGTTCCGGCATACCATGCCACCTTCTCGACACTCGTTGACGTCTGACAAGTAAACGAATGGAATCTATTTCATGCAATTTATAAAAAAATAACCTTCAGTTTTTATCTACTAGACCTAGTCGATCAATATTTATCAGAATAGTAATTAAGACTAATCTTGGAGTAAATATAAAAAATATATAATATATAAAGAAATTAACATAATTTATATATGATCTGTAAGTGTCGATAACTGACTATATGTTTGTACTTATGTTAATATCAACATAAGAGCAAATCAAATTCATTCAGTCAAAATAGAACATATTTGTGAAAATACAAACTTAATACAAAATAAATAACAAATTCAATTTGACTCTATTTCTAAACGTTATTCTAACCAAATCGGATTTATCAAGATGAACGTTAATTCATACATACCGATACAGTCATTATTAGCTCCTGGTTTGAATCCTTCGTCGCAGTGGCAGGTGTAGGTGCCGGCTAAGTTCTCGCAAGTACCGTTGCGGCACATCGGTCGCGGACGAGCACACTCGTCCACATCGCGACAGGTGTTATCGCGTAGTGTGTACCCGGGCTTACAATCGCATCTATCAACAAAATGCAGAATTAGCTATCTAAATAAATTTCAACAACCGGAGCTGTTGTCGACAGATTGGGCAGTCTTTAACAGAAGTAAGGCTTTAGGTGACTTGAAAACACTAACCTCCGCTAACACACAATGAGGTGCTTCAAACCCCATCAAAGGAAGTTCCTAGTAGTGCGATAAATATAGGTAGCTATTTAGTTCATTATTTTTCTTTCCCAAGGAGTTGTAAAGAAAAATGTTGCAGAAACAAGGAATATTTTCCAAATGATCAGGGTGGTGAAGTTTAATCAAATTCCATTTAATCAATCGATAATGCATTCGAATTATAACAGTAAGTTAAAAAGTTGATCGTTATTCACGATTTATTTAACTTCATTAGCTAAAATTGTCAATACTTTTAAGTATTAAGGTGCCCGTTGTGCTTCTGCATCCTTACACTAACTTGCTCGTCACACACTGCTAATAAATACTATACACCTGAACTACTATTATGACGGTGTCAGATATTTCTTTGAATTCTACTCCACTAACTTACTTATAAGATCCAATGGTGTTTCTACAATCGCCATGTTCGCACATCCTGGCATCAGCACACTCATCAACATCCTCGCACTCGTCCATCGAGGGAGTGAGCGTGTATCCTGGAGGGCACTTGCATTCATATGTCCCGGGCACATTGATGCACTGCGCTAGGCCTCGGCAACGGGAATGTCCCATTGCGCACTCGTCAATGTCGCGACATAAATGCGAAGTGTTGTCATGTTCGTACCTGCAGAATTATTAATCTTTTACATATATCCTCATGTCACAGCTCGAAGTAAAAGCAAAAGTTCTAATTTTATGTTCAAATGCAACAATTGGAGCTGCAACTTTTAAGGCACTTATGAAAATTTCAAATTACGTTTCTATTTTGTTCTTATACCTATTTTTAGTAAACTTAATTCGACAAATGACTTTACCCTCGATCACAGCCACACTGGAATCCAGAATCAGTATCGTGACAAGTACCAGGTTTGCACAGCTGCGGCATGATGTCACACTCGTTAATAGGCTTTGTCTCATTTGTCACTGGATTAATGTACAAGCCGGGCTTCTCCCCACAGAGTGCTAAATGTTCACGCGACGACTGTTCTGGGCAGGCCTCACACGGTTCTCCCCACGCTTTTCCCAGGGAACAACAGCAAACATGTTTCGTTTGTGGCCTTGTGCCTACTTTCCCTGAGCATTTTCCATGGGCATGATCCCAGTTCATGTAGCATTGTCGTTGACGAACATCGACGCACTCCTCTGAATAGAAAAGAATTATAAATAATACATAGTCCAAAATATAACCTTAAATATCGGAAGCTATGATCTTCAGGACCGAAGCGAATAACGTTATGGTGTAATGAACGACGGTCGCCTTCGTTACAGACTTAAAGAACATAGATAACTTGGGGTTGTAAGTTATCAACATCTTTGAACCAAAGCCAACTTCACCTGCTCGTGGTGCACCCTGCTGACTGACAAACGAAGCTCTGGCGAAAAGAGAGGTAGGGAGCGTAATTGTAAGCTACCCGACTGGGGAATGTACCTCCACCTCACAGAATACCGCAGCCAAATAACAATTCCCTTGAGGGTTGTTGTGTTCCTGCGAGTGAGTGCGGCCACCATAAAAGAAGGAGATGCTGCGTTGGCAGCGGGGGTGGCGGCGCGCAAGTGATATATTATGTTGCGAGCGTTAATATGGCTAGCCGATAACCGCTTCACATCAGGCGGGCCGTATGCTTGTCTGACACCCGACGTAGTCTAAAAAAAAAATTTAAAAAAATACATTAACTACATAAAAGCTGGCTATTACTTTATCGAAATCTCCAAAAGCAGTCAGGTAGGTTAGACGTGGTGAGGGAAGTGATTTTCATATGTAAGATATAGAAAGGCGCGGGCACTGACTGTTGTTGGGCATGGCGACGTAGCCGTCGGGGCACAGGCACACGTAGGAGCCGGGGATGTTGCGGCAGACGCCGGGCCCGCACACGCCGGGCGCGGCGCACTCGTTCACGTCCTCGCAGCGCCGGTCGCCGGCCGCCAGCTGCCAGCCGTCGCCGCACGTGCACACGAACGACCCGAACGTGTTGGTGCACGTGCCGTGCTCGCACAGCGCGGGGTGCTGCGCGCACTCGTCGATGTCCGCCAGCGTCACCACGTACGACGGCTGCCGGGAACGCATGTAAGACTTAGGGCTATATTCATCAGATATAAAAGCAGCGACCGCTGACATAATAATGAACTATGAAACTGCTGCTGTCCCAAAGTTGCTTTAGAAGTCACGATGAACTCAATCATAATAAATTAGTTAAAGTAATGGTTAACTTTAGATAGATAGAGGATATAGTGTCTTTCAGAAAAGACATTGTTGGCTTAGATAAATCTAACCGCAAACTTATTTTGTGAATATATATATACATGAGTTTATTTTGCTATAATGTTGATAAGCGTAATAAATACTACTGCTGCTCATCTTAATTTTTTCATATTATAAACATAAGCAAAGATATTGCAATTCAAATTTACCGGTTCCAGAACTGGCTGGTATCCAGGCCCGCCAGGACACAATTGTCGGTAGGCTTCTGTCCCAGGCTCCGGACAAAGATCGCAGTAATTTCCCCATGCAGCACCTACCGACCAAATATATTTCAATAAGTGTCTTATCAGTAATTCCCTTATATACAACTTAATGAATTAATTGTTCACTCACCAACTGAACAACAGCAAGCCGCCATCGTGCCGTCTTCGGACAACTCGTCACTGTCTTGACATCTTTCCATACCAGAACGCAAATCGACTTTAGAGTAACAGCGTGCTTTTCTGGCATCTACAAATGAAATAATATTTATTTAAAAGGAAGTTAATACTATTGTAGACTTAATGCAAGTTGATGTCGTAAGCGGTTAGTAATTTATGAAATATAAGAACGGGAATTAACGCGATCATGCAAAAGGGTATTTACATACCTTTATTATTGCCTGACGTTTCGACCAGGTTGCACCGGCCGTCGTCACAGGCTGACTGTCTCAGCAGTGTTACTCTGTCTCCGTTGTCGAAACGTCAGGCAATAATAAAGGTATGTAAATACCCTTTTGCATGATCGCGTTAATTCCCGTTCTTATATTTCATAAATCATGCAACGCGAAAGTTTAAAAGTTACGGTTATCAAAAGAAAAAGATTACTATATGTAGTAGATGTTAACATAACAGTATAACGACAAACCTAGAGCTATTCCAATATCAAGCCTAAATATCTCTTCAGATACATACCGTAACAAGCAGTTCCATCGGAGACAAGGTCATAGTTGGGCGGACATCGACAGTCATAGGATCCTTGCGTATTGATACAGTCGCCATATTGACACGACTGCGGGGACTTGCACTCGTCTACATCCGTACAGTTGAACCCGGGCATCACTGAATATAAAACATGGAAAATGTCCATAATCTCATGATTAAAAAAAATGTTATTGTTATCTATAATTTCACGTAAGTACATACAAAACTGTATTTGATGATAATAATGAAGAAGAGTTAACATAAGACTGTGTGTGATTTAATTCCAGTGTTGCAGTTGGAAACAAAACACGCGTGAAGAAACGTTAATAATCAAAATATAACATTGGAAAATTACCCCCCGGATCAGAAGTTATATAAATGTCTAAAATAACAACTTTAGTATTGGTAATGATAGCGTCAACTCGTCATACTCACGATCGTCAATGCTGTCAGACTGGTATCCTTTGTCACAGAGACACTTGAACATTCCGTAAGTGTTGATACACCGCCCGAACACGCACACATTGTCGAATGTTGCGCACTCGTCCATATCTGAGAAAATATGATACCCTTTATAAATCTAGGTACAATTTTCATTAGGACCCAAGCTACACAGGTTCCTAAATTTGATTGGAATTGTTAATTTAAGTGTGACACCAAGCGAAGCTGCAGGCTTGCATGTGAAAATTGGGTCTTAAATTATTAATTTGTATACGTTTCCACTGAGTATAATAAATATTGGTGGTAAGAGTAAAAGTTCTGATAAATGACGTACCAAGACAGGATCTGCCGTCAGGAGACTTGGTGAATCCAACGTCGCAGTCGCATTCATAGCCACCAGGCGTGTTGATGCAGTGTCCATTCTCGCACAAAGTAGGATCGTTGGAGCATTCGTCAATGTCCACGCATGAGTATCTGTTAATGAACAAATCATTTATGAATTAATTCTCTTGCTTGATATATTTATACAGCCTGTAATGGAGCCAGGAAAAGCACTACTTAGAATGATGCCAAAAGAATAATCAAGCACCAACAGTATAGTCATACATTTATCCTAAATTATATAAATATTAAAACCATGCCATGATTTACATATATTCAGCATTATTTTCTCAAGTGAAAATGAGACTGTGACATTTTTGACTATAATAAAATGTTAAAAAAGATTATATGGACTTTTGCGCCACTTAAAAGTAGATGATAGACTATATATTACAAGTAGGTCGCCTTTTGATACATACCGGTTACCAGATATATTAAGATTTACAAAACTTTTGCTACCAAAGAACTATGCCCAAATTGTTGTAGAATTTAAATAAAATCTAAACTCACCCGTCTCCTTTATATCCAGTATCACAAAGACACATAAATGAGCCATCAGTGTTGCGGCAAGTAGCGCGTGGATGACAGCCGCCATTGTTGGTGATACACTCGTCCACGTCCTCGCACTCGGTGCCATCACCGCGCCAGCCGTCACGGCAACGGCATTTGAATGTGCCCTGGACAGTCCAAAAACGTTATTATGGCAGTAGTCAATAATGGACAAGCTGTAAAATGCCCCTACAGTGCTTCACGAACGGCTTTACTTTGTAGCTCTGTAAAGTATTGATGCAGTACCAAATTTTATGGGGATGGGGCAGCTTTGTATCAACTTATAATCATCCACCTGCTGGGATAGGGACACCTCAATTGCTCTACTGAGAGTTTTCAAGCCACCCAAAGGCCACTAACTAAGCTTAAACTGTCATCTAATGACAACAGCCGGGACCGACGGTTTAATGTGCCCTCCGAGCAACTAAAGAGATCGAGATAAATTGGCCCATCCATAGACTCAAGCTGCTGTCGACGTCGTTCGTTTAACTTACATGATCCGTTTGACTGCAACACTATCGCGCTCGTCATCATTATCAATATTATTATAAACCTTAGCTCTATTGTAATATCTGCTTACCGGATAGTTGATACAGTCAGCAGCAGGATGGCAGTCACAGGTGCCGAGCTCGCATTCATCGTCGTCGGTACAGGCGGGGCCCTGCTCAGGCTTGACGCTGTACCCATCTTGACACATACACACGAAGCTGCCTATTGTGTTGTGACACTCGCCTTCGCCGCATAGGTCTGATACCTGCATCATGTTAAAACTATAGTTAGTAGCCGAGAATTGCCAAATCACCACTGATGGGAAGCGAGACAAGATGAGTTGGGGCCGGGGAAATGGTTTTTTTTTTGGTGGTAAACGCACACAGCATAAAGATCTTTTCGAGGACCTTGCATAGTACTGAGGTTATGGCTATAGGACGATAGTTATTGGAATCCGAATGATCTCCCTTTTTAGGAACAGGCTGCACATTAGCTAAAGAGATCGGAAAAAGGCCAGTAGAGTATGACAATGTAAAAAAGTTCGTAACTGCTGGAGTGAACTCAGCTGCACACTGCTGATGTGCAGCAGACAAGATAACAAGCGACACAGCTATGGCTAACAAGAGCGGAAATACTACCCGGTCTACTCGATTTATGGACATCGAGTAACCGGAGTACCCTGCGGATATGACGTTGCTGAATTTCAATATCAGGCATAGAGCATCCGCAAGGTTCCAATACAGGAGGACGAGTGCCACATACACAAAAGCGATCAGCTGTTAAGTCGTATGACGTGCAGTAAATTAGAATCACTGTAAATTGAATCGAGGTTATCTTATTAAAAGATTGTAATTTGCGAGAGGACTCGTACTTGTAGATTTAAATCACAAAATCATTAAGTGTGTGTAAACAGGAGACGTATATTTAGTACTAGTTATCATTCGGATGAAACGAAAGCGACGACGAAAGCGGCTTCAGTAAAGGCAATACTGACGTCGGCGCACTCGTCGACGTCCTGGCACGTGGGGCGCGCGCCGTCGGGCGCGGGCAGCAGGCCGTCGCCGCACTCGCAGCGGTACGAGCCCGGCGTGTTGCGGCACTGGCCGCCGCCGCACGGCCGCGCGCCGTGCGCGCACTCGTCCACGTCGCGGCACGTGCGCCCGTCCGCGCGCAGGTGCCAGCCGTCCCTGGACAACCACACACTATACCGACTGATCGTAGGTCACATTATATACCTGGACACGGTACACCGGCCCCGAATGAAATAACGGTTACGATATGCGTGCTAGATAACTGATAAATATACTTAAATACTTTTTGTAAATACATAGATTTAAAACACCCAGAAGTGTTCGTGCAAACAAATGTTGTCTTGTGCCGGTATCGAACCCGCGGCCCTCGGAGAGGAACGGCCACCTCAAAGGGCTCGTCAAATTACATTAACATATTTAAAACAGATATCTGATATAAAGAACCATTATGTATCTCAATTAATAACGAGGAAGACTAGCATGAAATAAATTGGTGTCTTAAAAAACATAAAGACTTCTATTACAAAGCACGCGATGTATATAGTTTGTTATCTACTAAAATATGCAAATAGGCCCGCTAATATCCCTGCTAACTAAACAAAGGAATCCTGACAACCCTAATAACAAACCATCGAACCACTTAAAAAATCTTGGTCAGTTGTGTTTTGAATTAGAGCCACCTGGTATTTGTTATTTTACTAGGATTATCCACTTCCATTAGACACTCTCCGCTAACGAATATCTATAAATTGTAATAGAATCTGCGACACCACGGACCTGCAGGTGCAATGGTAGGATCCAGGTGAGTTGACACACTCGTGCTGGCAGCGAGAAGAGTCCTCGCTGCACTCGTCGATGTCCTCGCAGTGAGACTTGACCGTAGACTGCGCGTACCCATCGTCGCACACACATTGGTAAGTACCCATTAGGTTCTCACAAGCACCGTTGCTGCATATACCTGGAGAATATAAATAGATCATACAAAAAGACATTCTAATGATTGTTTTAGCTGGAGAAACTTCGCTGGTGAAGGATGACATCGATGCTGCACGCACGTGTATGTGTCCATGCTTTGCACAAACGTCATTTGTTTATGAAGTAGTCGCAGCATTTGTATGTAGTGGCCTGGGTTTATTGTGTACCCTTGCTTATATACCACGCCTGATGCCAGACACACATCCGACCCGCCTAATATGAAATCGTTATCGTAGCCTATAAGATATATTGTAATACGTATATTATTAATATTATTCCCCCCTCTTGTAATACGTATATTATCAATATTCCTAATATTATTTCCCCGGCCCTCTCATACTAACGCAGCATCATCAGGTCTGGCGTCCTCAACTCACTCGCAGTAACTAAACAAATCTTAATACCTTTTTTTTAGTTTGGCTGGAAGAGATCCCTTTATGGGATAAGTCCGCCTTTGTACAAATAGTATGTCAACATTTTTACCATTCTGTGTTCTGGAACTGTTTTTGTACAATAAAGATATTTACAACAACAACAACCTTTTTGGCCTTGGTCTTCTTGGAAGTACCTCTGCCTTAGAAGCACTTCCCTAGTCCGACTTGACATACTCTAACTTTCTTTCGACAAAACCCCATGCAACGCAAGAAGTTGAAGTTGGCTTTCGTTTTAAACATGGTGCTAAGCCACTCTACCCCAAAATCTGCGGAGATGTTCTTACCGCTAGTGATGGAGCACTCGTCGATGTCCTTGCAGGAGAGGCGGTCGGGCGCGAGCTCCATGCCGGGCCCGCACTCGCAGCGGAACGAGCCCGCAGTGTTGATGCAGCGCCCGCCGCGGCACAGCGTCGGGGTCTCTTCGCACTCGTCGATGTCTGTCAGAGTGTACAGTATAAGGGTTAAATTAGTTAACATTTGAGACTACTTTTTAAGAAGACCTTTTTATGGGCAGTGGTGATTGCCTACCATCAGGTGGCCCACATACTCGCTTACCAATCGTATAAAAAAGACCACCTCTAAAAAAAAAAGAAGACAAATTTGATGATAAGTTAAATTTCAAAGCTACTCTAACAATTTTTCTAATTAAATTCATTGTGAGGTCCAAGGCAACAGTACTTTACCCCTGGTACAGTAGTAAACTTGGCTGTTCATTGCAGATGAGTCAGGAGGTGTGGTGGGAACATGTTTTGGCCTACCTTAAATCTTTGTCTATTTGGGGCCCTACTAGGGTTGCCAACTCTTGAAAGGACCAACCCGGGAGACTTTTAGGGGCGAGGGGGTGGTGGGGGGTGGGGGTGGGGGGGGTTCGATTTATTAAAGAAGCAACCCGCAAAAGTCCAACCTCGTGGTAAAGTTTGTCACTATGTAAGTCAATATTGAACAATCCCTGGAGTCTAGTATTACCGTATTTCCTGTTCGTGTTATTGGTTTTTTTACAAATAAAATTTTCATTGCTAGGTATTCCGGATCTTCAAAGTTATACCACTTTTTTAGAAAAACCGGAGAAATTACTGTTCCCCGGGAGG
This sequence comes from Hypsopygia costalis, assembly GCA_937001555.2. NCBI lineage: Eukaryota > Metazoa > Arthropoda > Insecta > Lepidoptera > Pyralidae > Hypsopygia > Hypsopygia costalis. Next base: position 26,739,190 of record OW443339.2, on the reverse strand, counting down.
TCGGGAGATAAACCATTATTACCGGAGTCTCCCGGGTAATCCGGGAGGTTGGGAACCCTAGGCCCTACCGCCGAAGCTGTAGCCGATTACCATCGAGATTTTGAGTACGAAAATGAAATTACTGCTTAGATTGTCGGTAATTATGTTTAGTTCCGCTTGTAGATACCCCGGAGCTCTACCGCCTAAGCTGAAGATAATTGTCAATAACTTTAACCTACGACCAATTTTTGGAATAAAATATACTAATGGAAATCGGCTTCGGCGGTAGGGTCCCAGATCTTTGCTCAACAATGTTTAGGTACGAGTGGATATGTGATTTTAGTCTCATCACTTTCTGCCATGAAATTTGAAAATGAAAAATATACGACTTTTGGATTTAAAAAAAAAATATGTAGAAATAATCAAAATTGTACACCTTACATTTTTTTACGAGATAGCTCTTTCAGCCATTTTCTGTTGATAATAGGTTCAATCTTAGAGGCCTGTTTTCTAAAAGATTAAGCATTAGACAAAGAAGTCTTTATTATAGTAAAGTCCATATGGGTTAGTGGGTTGTAATCATTTTCATTATGGGTTGGTCAGAAAATGATCTGATTTCACTTTACCATAGAAGAAAGACGGCTGCTATACCCAACAACAGATTTAATATGAACCATAAGGACTTAAACACCATAATTTATATTAACAACTTACCAACGCAAACCTTGGACAGGTCGCTGGACTTGTGCCCAGGGTGACAGCGGCACGAGAAGCTGCCCTCCGTGTTGTGGCACTCGCCCGCGCCGCATACGTCATTCACGATCTCACACTCGTTCACATCCACACACGTGTGGTTTTTAGAATCCTAGGAGAAAAAGAAGAATTTGAGGTGTTCATCAAAGTCTTTGAACCAAAGGCAACGTCACCTGCAAGTGGTGCACCCTGCTCACTGACAAACGAGACTCTGGCGAAAAAAGGGGTAGGGCATAGCGTATATTTTAAGCTGCCCGACTATTCAAGTACCTACACCTTACAGAATACAGCAGCCAAATATCAATTCCTTTGAGGATTGTTGTATTCCTGTGAGTAAAGGAGGTCACCAGAAAGGAAGGAAGGAGTATAAGGCTGGCAACGGATCGGCGACCCCTTGATGTTGCTGATCTCCATGGGAGGAGGTGATTGCTTTCCATCAGGCGACCCACATGCTCGTTGACCCTCTCATACAGAAAAGTAGACGTGGTGTTACTACTAATAAATGTTTATTTAATGAAGCCCCAGCTATGTGACGAGCAGCTACTTGTTTTAAATAAGTATTTTAATACTTTTTCAATATATTTTTTGAACTTCTTTATTTTATTAACTATTTAATGATGTTAGATAGTTGTTACAAGGTTAGAATATTATTTTCTCAATATCCTACTACTTCTTATTCTATACTGCATCAGCAAAACTCGAAACAATGATGGTGTACCATAAATATGCCATAACAAATCTGCCTTCAGAACAAATCATCATTTAGAAAAATGTAAAACTAATAAAGTCCCTTGCTTACCTTTTCATATCCTCTATAACAGTCACAAGTGAACGATCCCATCAAATTCCTACATCTCCCGTGACCGCACAGTCCTGGGAAAGCTGAGCACTCATTGACCTCCATATGTCCAGGTGTGAAGTGATTATTATCAATGGCGTTCCAAATGCTGTCGTTGTGGTCGCCTCCTATAATATCTGGGTTGCTGCCGGGACCATACGGCGGGTAGTCCACAAAATCATGAATGTGAGTCATATTCCCATTGCCATCGTAAGGCCTCGACTCTCCAGGACCTACAGGACCTTCTACGTTAGATACGCTCATGCAAAGATTTCGGTATGCGTCAGTTCCTGTGGACAATTTAGTTAATTTAAGGGATAAACTGGTTGATAGATTATGCTTATATACATCAATTGAATTCCTAACTATACCCATTTCTATATTGACTAAACCGCTTCAGACCCACCGTACCCCTGGCCGTACCTCTGGTGGTACGGTGGGTCTTTAAATATTAAACCATACCACTGAATAAATCACCGTAGTGCTGTGCTGAGTGACGTACCAGGCAGACAGACAGAAGGGAGTAAAGGGAGTTATTCTCGCTACCCAAAGTCTTACGCCGATTCATGAAAACTATTTGATTGTGTGTTTAGCACCCCAATTCCGTTAACTAAAGGACACAAAGATAGCAAAAAAGCCTTGAATCATAGGCTCCCGGCAATTTCATAACATAGATTTGACTTGAGAGAACTTGCAAATAGCATAGAAACCAATCATGTGAAGCAGCCGAGATATGACTCAGATTATTTATTTGCTCAAAACATGGTATAATGGTGATAAGATTGGCAAAAACTATGCCAAAACAGTCATTGGCATGCTAATTAGGTGAAAAAAAAGTTAAGTCATTCAGCTTATTAACGCTTATTGATGACTGAGGATGCACCATCTGATCATCATCAATGAATGTATTCCAAGTAAAAGTTTAGTCTAAAGATTTACCTTTCTTCGGGCAAGCTTCGCAGCGGCCGTCTCCCCAAGCTTTGCCGAGCGCGGAGCAACAGCACACCGCCTTATGGACCTCACGGAGGGGATTTACGCAGTGTCCTCCGATGTAGTCAGTATAACAATATTCACGGCGAGTGTCCACACATCTGTTGCCTGAAATACCCTCATTAATTAAACCGAAGTTTTGGAAAAACATAAGGGTAGAAAATTCTGCTCATAATAAGCCATTATGTAATATATATAGGATGTTTTGCTTTAACCACGAACCTCCCACTTCTTGCATCAGCTTCGTATTTAAAAAGTGCTCGTAAAAAAATGCCAGCACATTTCCAGAAAAAGTCTTACGTTATTTACACCTATCAATCAAATACAGTACTAAAAGCTGAAATACATGACGATTATGATATTACCTAAATATTTTATTCATTAAAACAGACTTAATTTCGGAAAGTGTTTATACCTGAAGAATCTAGCGATAGACCAGATGGGCACTCGCAGTGGTATGATCCATCCGTGTTCACGCATTTGCCACCGATACAAAGATCTGCATCCAACTTGCACTCATCCACATCACGGCATGTTGAACCGTCAAACTGTAATCATTGATGTCAAATAAATACAGGTTACCCAATAAAGAGCTATACAGGCTTAGCTGAAGATTATCTCTCTCAATGCAGCAATTTCGACCACATATTATTGAAGTCGTAGAAAATTGTTAAAATTAAAATATTTACTTTAGCAAATCCTTTCTCGCAAGGGCAATGTTCAGGTTCGCAAGACTCGCAGGGTGATCCCCACGCCAGACCGACGCTGCAGCAGCACTCTTGTCGCAGAAGCGGTGATGGTGCGGCTGCTTCACACTGCCCGTCCACCACGCGGGTCCAGCATGAACCACGTCGATTATCTGGTAACGTTTATTCAAAAGTTTATTAGCCTCCCTGAAGATGTAAGCTCGGATAATACTCAATTGCTCACATTTCATCTACACGTTTCCGATTATGAATTTACGTAAGTCTCACAAATTCATAAAGTGAATGTTATCCTAAAAGTGTCTTCATTCTAGCGTTGCCAGGCGTCCCGATTTTAGCGGGACGTACCGCTTCTTTAGTCTAAAGTGTAATGTCCCGCGCAAGGCACCACATGTCCCGCTTTTGGCAGTGAACACCAACAATTAAGATTTCGTCAACTGAAATTAATGGGCGAAATGCCAAAATTTGAATCTTTGGAAAAATATAAGCAATTTAATTTTATTGAATTTTAAACGAAGTAAAATATTTTTGATCTGTAATTATTTAAACTGATACCGAAAACACTTACCCATTCATCCTATAAAAAATCTATCAAATGAATATGTACTTTTTTTCAAACTTGTCCCGCTTTTTTAATTTCGAAATTCTAAAATCTCGCTTTGATCTAAAATATATCTAGCAACACTGCTTTATTCCCTTATGAAACCAATCCCCACTGTGTAATGAAACTCACCGAGACAATGCTGCGCTGTGGCGTCAAGCACAAATCCATGTTCACACTCGCACTCATAGCTGCCGTGTGTGTTGATGCACCGTCCATTGTCACATGGATTCGTTTGCTCTGCAACAACACACCGATGCTGTTAACATCACTCTACAACAACGAAAACGTAAATGGGAGGGGTGCTGATTTATGTTTTCTTTAATAGCTTTAATAATCTTAAAAGTTCGTTCCTTTTTATACGGACGTATACTTCATTTATAGAAACATTGTGTTTAATAGTTAATCAATTGCGTTAATCAAAAATTATAAATAAAATGTTGAAAAAGCAGTGCAATGATCGATTTGCGTGAGATACATGTATTTAATTTGCGAGTCAGTTAACTTCTACGTCAAATGGAAGAATCAATGCTAATCACGCCAAAGCTATCGAAATGTTATAATAGTCTTAGCGTGATCATTGGCCAGATGTTAGAATGCCAAATGGATATGCCAGCGGTTATCTGGATGCTTTTTCACTCAAAGGTTCGTAACCTGTTGTGCCTGGATACATGGGGGGTATGTCGCCCCTGTCATAATCCTTGACGATGAAAATAACCTCACCCTCGCATTCGTCAATGTCTCGGCAGATTTGTTCGTCGGGCTCGAAGCGAGTGCCTGGCGGGCATACACATGTGAAGCTACCCATTGTATTTCGGCACTGGCCGCCCGTACAGTACTGCAAAAGAGAACCGTAGTGAAATTAATTTAATGACCAACTTTCAATGAATATGTAATTTCAAAATTGTCAAAAATATTATTTCTCACCGACTGATGCATGTCGCACTCGTCGATGTCCTTGCAAATACCATCGTCATCGGGATGGTACCCAGGGTCACACAAGCACTTGAAGCCGGGCTCGAGGTTTTCGCAGGTGCCGTGCTGGCAGACGCCCGGAATCATGGTGCATTCGTTGATGTCAGCTCCACCATTGTCTTTACTTGGACCAGAAGGACAAAGGATGCCATACTCTTTGCTGCCATGTTTTGGGCATGGCTTACATGAGCGGCCCCATCCAAGATTGAAACCTGGAAGAATTATTATGTAGGTAGCAAGGCGCAATTTTGACTACCTATAAATACAAGACATTAATTACAAAGTAAGTTATATTTGCACATACCTTTGGTAGCGCTGCAGCAACACTGTGATCGAGTAACTGGAGTAGAACCTGGTCCAGTACAATGATCTTCTTCGTATTTTTCGTAGCATAAGTCTTGCATTTCGTCTATAAAAAACACAAATTACGTAAAAAAAATCATTTTTTCGATCACTACTAAATAGAAAATGTTTTAATGATTTTAGATATAAGTAACAAGAATCTAATTAAAACAAGATAAAACTATGATAGCGAAATTACGTAAACATATATTCTACGGAACAGGCCCACCACACATTTCGATTAATAGCGACGACCACCTAAAAAGCCACCATAATCGTAAATTTTATGCTTTGAGTACTTATTAAAAGGGCTCATAGAGCTTACAACAGGCAGATAAAATTTTTCTTTGTTAATTTCCATCAAGACCATATTATGCACTATTTTATTTACACCACCACGATTCCTTATTGGGGATGTCAAACATCAACATGGATCGATTTGCCATTCTCTAAAGGGATATCTCTGTTATCTGTTAGCGTTCTTCCAGGAAAAGCTAACCATATAGAACTAACCGAGACAAGTTCTCCCGTCGCTGCTGAGCGAGAAGCCGGGCGAGCACTCGCAGCGGAAGGAGCCGGGCGTGTTGTGGCAGCGGCCGTTCCTGCAGACGCGCTGCTCGGAGCACTCGTCCACGTCGAGGCAGGCGCCGCGCTCCGCGTTCGGCCGGTAGCCCGCCTCGCACACGCACTGGAACGACCCCTCCGCGTTCACGCACTTCCCGCCCTGGATAACAAAAACGTTTACAATAAATAATGCAATTAATAAATTGTAAGAAAATTGGGATAAAAAATAAAACACGTGAACAAAAAGTACTGTCCCCAAGGCCTGTAGTAATTTTTATAAATATAAAATACAATAACATCGCCGCAATCACTGAAGACTCAAGTGAAAGGTTGAATTATCTTATTATAATAAAGATTAATGGAAACGGAGAAGATAGAACACTACACTGTATGTAAAAATTAACAGTTCAATAGAGTAAAGTCAATCTTGTACAGAGTTCCTCAGGGTAGCGTTCTTGGACCAAACCTTTTATTCATTTTGATTTATTTACGTATGAATTGATATATAGATACAATATATGTAAATATATAGATAGAAATAAAAAAAATATTAACATTATTACAATATACATTCAACATGGTCAATTAAGCAAAAATTTTAAATTCGTAAACTTTTATTAAATGTCGGTCAATACGGGTAAGTTATATAAAAGCTACTAACTAATTCATACAAAACTGTAACGCCTTCTGGTATAAAAAAATACATGGGACATTTAATTTCGTGAATGCATTATGTTATGATTTGACTGATTTAATATCAATAAAATATACTAGGTATTTTTAAAAGACTAGAAGTAAAGCAATACCTTCCATTATTATATTTATATACCATTATAACCAATACCAAGATATAACAAGTTATTTAATTTATTCATACAAGACTTAACAACTGTTCAATAGCTTTGGTGGCTTTTTACCCCTACCCCTCCCTTTACACTTCTTTTTACACCTACCTGACATATATTCTTGTCAGCACATTCGTCGATGTCTGCGCAGTAGCCACCGGCACTGGACTCGAAGCCAATGTCGCACTGGCACTCGTAAGACCCCGGAGTGTTCCGGCAGCGTCCACGACGGCATACGTTAGGATTGTCTCTACATTCGTCCACGTCTTGACACGCGTGACCAGTATGCGTTGACTCGTAACCAGGGTCGCAAACGCATTCGTATCTGATAATGATTATTTTCGTTGCATTATGTTCAGAAAATATTACGCGATTCATGGATGAAAAGATGTTTTCGGACTCTAAGATATACGGACTTATTTTACTCTAAGAATTATAAGGTAATCCCAATTTACCAAAAGCAACCAGTACTGAAAAAGAAAATGAGATGTAAGTAGTTCATCAATATCTTTGAACCAAAGCCAACTTCACCTGCACGCGGTTAGCGATGTAACGACTCGACTTTTTAAACCGATTCAAACCGATTTGAGCATAAACTCAGTCAACGCACGGTAGCCGCGCGCGCGCACGTGCAAAAATGATCCGCTCACCGCTCCGAGCGGGCACTGCGAGTAATCATACTTCGATAAGTAACAATAATTCTGTTAAATGTGCTAACTGTCATGTGATTATTAACGAGATGCTGACGTACATAGTGGACAAGGTGGACACCCTACCAGAGGTCGCAATCATCCAAATTTGCTTAAGTGCATTTACATTTGAAGAGATAGAAAATGGACGACATATTGCTATGTCACTGCTAGCTCCTACCAGGAAACTGACAAGGAGAAAGGAAGGCTCTGAGCAGAAAAGTATACAGGAAATTATTAAATTAATTAAGGAATTTGAACCAGACAACCTGCCTACTTTCGTAGCAAAACGGTTGTCGAAACTACCTCCCGTGACCTTTGACCATGTCGATATAAACGGATTCCTTAAGGAAATGGCATCGCTGAAGCGAGAACTAGGTGGGCTGCAGGCTACTGTAAACCAAATAACATCGGCATCAACTTTTGTGACTGATTTCACTGAATTGAAATCTGAATTAAGTGAAATGAAGAAACTATTACATGACGTTCAAAATAAGAGCTCCATGCAGTTGACTACAGATAAGCAAAACGATACCTTGACGATACATAATAATTGTAATAATAAAAAATCTGGACGCAGGCAAACGACTCCTAAGAAGATACCTAAAGTAACAAACACTCAACATGCGAGTGAAGCGGGTACATTGCAACCGTGCGCCCGTGCCTCAGTACCTGACCCTATACATGTACCATCATATAGTGACATTGTGCAAATCAACGAGCCAGTAGATAGAACAGCTGACGGCTTCATAGAGTGGAGCTCGATCATTGCATGGTCACTGCGTCGGCGCGTGCGTCGGTTTTGTCTGTCGACGTGATTTATGATGTCTCATGGTCAGATCACCTGCCTCTGCGGATAGTGTGTAGTTTAGAGGGAGTGATGCAGAGTCGAACTATCGAATATAAACAAACGCGTGCCGGCGCCTATTGGGGTGTCAGGAGTGAGAGTGAAATATGTGCGTACAATGAATATTGTAGGGCGAACTTATTAAATATAAACGATTATTTACATTGTGTTGACTGTGATAACTCTAGTTGTATAAGAATTAATGACCACTGTAATTTTATATGTAATTTATATTGTCAAATTATTTCAGTATTGCAACAGGGTGCAAGTCTGAAAGCTTGTTCTCGCCCTGGTAACAATGATAGGGTTAAACCAGTTCCCGGCTGGAACTACCACGTTAAAGAGGCGCATGGATTGTACAGACTGTATTTTAACTACTGGATTGCGGCAGGAAAACCCCGTGAGGGGCCGATATACGCTGAAATGTGTTCGCGGCGTAGAGTATTCAAAAATAAGTTAAAGTGGTGTCAAAAAAATGAAGATAATATAAAATTAAATATTTTAGCTGTAAGTGCAAAGGAGAAGAACTTTGTAAAATTTTGGAACAATGTTAAAAAACATAATAAGCGACAAAGAGTACCTACGGCCGTGAACGGCTTACAGGAGCCGTCACAAATTACGGATTTATTTAGACACAAATTTAAAATTGACCCATTACCACTACCGAACACTGCTGTCGAATTCCAACCCACAGCCCAAAAAAATAATATTGTTCAATTTTCGATAGAAGACGTTGCATTAGCGATTCGTAATATTAAGCGTGGTAAATCACCTGGCCACGACCACCTAAGCATCGAGCATTTTATGTACGCTGGTGATATTTTATATAAAAAGTTATGCAGTCTGTACAACCTATGCATGCGGTATTCGTATCTCCCGCCCGATTTGATGAAAACTCTAGTCGTACCTATAGCAAAAAATAAGACAGGTAATTTGGCTTCTGCCGATAACTATCGCCCAATTTCTCTTGGTACAATAATCGTTTTAGTAGACGCAAGACGCGCTGACGCGCTAATCGACGCAACTCGGTTTATGCTCAAATCGGTTTGAATCGGTTTAAAAAGTCGAGTCGTTACATCGCTTTCGACTCGGCCAAATCGGTTTAGTAGACGCGCTAATCGACGCAACTCGGTTTATGCTCAAATCGGTTTGAATCGGTTTAAAAAGTCGAGTCGTTACATCGCTTTCGACTCGGCCAAATCGGTTTAGTAGACGCGCTAATCGACGCAACTCGGTTTATGCTTAAACCGGTTTGAATCGGTTTAAAAAGTCGAGTCGTTACATCGCATCAAACCGATTCAAATCGGTTCAAACCGATTCAAATCGGTTCAAATCGCGATTTCGTCGATTCGGTTTGGAATCGACTTGCATGAATTGTCTAACCGATTCAACTCGGTTTGACAAAATTCCAGATCGTAACATCTCTACACGCGGTGCACTTTGCTAACTGACAAACGAAGCTCTGGCGAAAAGAGAGGTAGGGAGCGTAATTGTAAGCTACCCGACTGGGGAATGTAACTTCAGCTCACAGAATACAACAGCCAAATAACAATTCCCTTGAGGGTTGTTGTGTTCCTGCGAGTGAGTGAGGTCACCAGAAAGGAAGGAGATGCTGCGTTGCAGTTAGGGTGGCGCCGCGCGAGCGATATTTTGTGTTGCGAGCGTTAATCTGGCTACGGTAAACACGTCAAATCAGGCGGGTCGTATGCTTGTCTGCTACCCGACGTAGTATAAAAAAAGAAACATCGTTGGCGAAGTAAACTTAATTAAAAAAATAAAAGCATCGTGGATTTGGTGCTCATTACAGCATTTAATAAAATGCATCCCGAACGTGAATACAAAAGAGCTAACTAGAAATATTATTTCCTCCAATGCCCTATTTTCTGGGGGGAACTTTCTTGGTGAAAACTAAAAAATCTTACCCTCCGCCAATGTCTCTACATTCTCCATTAGCACACATGCCACCGTGCGTCATTTCGCATTCATTCTGGTCACTGCACCGAACACCACCTTCAATGGGATCGAAACCGGGTGGACATCTGAGACAAAAGAAGATAAATAAGTTAACAGTTTACCTAGAAGAAGAAATCTAATTTTAAAGTTCATTCAGTACTTTTCTGTAGATCTCCACGACAAAAAAACAGTGCCACTCCGGGAGTGCCGACAGAAGTTAAATCAAATAAGAAAGTAATGAACTTCAAGAATTATCACAATTATAATATATCGAATTAACAGAAACTTGCGTTGAATTGTATTGCAGCACTAATGAAAGTCAAAGTCAAAGTCAAAATATCTTTATTCCTTGGACTTTATAAAGCACTAAGAAACGTCATACAAATTCAATATAAGACATGTATCTAAATCATTACTACTCTAAAACCGCAGAGCTTAGATTCACTTTCATCACACTATCTGTGAAAGTGAATTTAAGTGCCAGTTCCGGCGACGGGGCTTCTTGAGAAGAACTGGCAAGAAACTCAAGGCCGACTCTTTTAATTGCCAATATCGTTACATTAAACACAAATACAATCATTAACATAACAAGAGCAATTCATTTCCAAATACTTTTATCATTTATGTAATCTGAGATACAATAGTAAGCCTTTTGACATAGTCTAGTTTTGATAAATCTTTTAAATTTACCCATGGATAATTTAAACGCGTCATTTGGAAGTTTATTGTAGAAGCGTATACATTGACCTGGGAACGAGTTAGAGATTTTATGGAGCCTAGTAGTATGCACAGCGAGTTTGTTTTTATTTCTTATATTTAATGGATGGAGATCACTGTTTTTCCTAAATTTAGTTTGATTTTTATGAACGTAAATAAGATTTTCATAAATATATTGAGAATGTAATGTCATAATATTTATCTCTTTAAATTTATTTCTCAGTGTCTCCCTGGGACTCATCATATAAATAGCACGGATAGCTCGCTTCTGGAGCACAAAAATTGAGTCTACATCCGCAGCACTACCCCAAAGCAATAAACCATATGACATAATGCTGTGAAAATAGCTAAAATAAACTAAACGCGCAGTGTCAACATCAGTCAGTCGACGTATTTTCCTTACGGCGTAAACTGCTGAGCTGAGTCTACCTGATAACATTTCTATATGTGGGCCCCATTGTAATTTAGAGTCTAATGTTATACCAAGGAAGACAACCATCGATCGCAATCATTATAAAACATCGATCAGGCCTGCCCAACCCGTCTGGCCAGCGTGGGGAGCGTAGGCCAAACCCTCCTTCTGTCTGGGACGGAAGAGAGAGGATCGTGCTCCTGTAGTGGAGATAAAAATGACCTAATGACGATGATGATGCCTACTGAAAGCATTCCCTTTTTTTAACTTTCGTATGTGTACCTCGAGAAAGAGAGTAGCGTGGACACAACGCGGAGAGCAAAGGGAATTGACTTATTGGGAATTGACATAATATGTCATAATGATCATATAAGCTCTTACACACAATATGCAAATAGACTGTAAGTGTAAGAGGTGTAAGTGATTCATCAAGTCACCAGAAAGGAAGGAGATGCTGCGTTGGCAGCGGAGGTAGCGGCGCGCGAGCGGTATTTTATTATGCGAGCGTTAATATGGCTACGGTAACCGTTTCACATCAAGCGGGCCGTATGCTTATCTGCCACCCGTCGTAGTATAAAAAAAACTTGGATATGCAAATAGACTTACGTGCAGTCGAAGGATCCTGGCTTGTTGACGCAAGTGCCTCCCTTGCAGTACTCGAGGGCGCACTCGTCAATGTCGATGCAAGTGGGATTGCCGTCGTTCTCAGTTTGTTCCGCACCATCGTAGCAGTTGCATTCGTAACTGAAATCAAGGAAAAAGTTTTGGTATTCAAATCTACAGCTCTAACTTTATGGGTCATGTTTAAAGTCCAATGTAAAAAAACATACATAACAATATCTGACATAAATTCTAACTTTAAAATAAACATATATTGCTAACTCGGTTTTCATTTATTAATAATAATAAAAACGAGGGTTCCGTACGTGTAGCATCATTATAAATTTGACATTTTTCATTATAAACAAGAAATAATGCGTCGGAAAAAATAAATAAAATATATTTTGCATTATTCAAGCCCTTTCATATAACATCCCATTTGAACTAGTAGCTTCAATTTGAAATTTCGACCCCTTATAAAAATATAGACCCCCTATTTTGTAAGATTTAATTATAAACGTATAGTTTTGAGATTTATTCTAGTACTTGTAGTCTATAACGATGTTACTTGCCAAATTTCATAGTTATAGGTCAACGAGAAGTACCCTATGAGTTTTGATTCCCTTGAGAGTGTCGAAATATTCGTTTTTTGCTGAATAAACGGCCGTATCTTTTTTTTACGTAAACTTAGCAGTTTGATTTTGTACAACTTCATGGGACCGTAGACCTGAGTATACAGTTAAATTTCAGCTTGATACCACCACACATTCTCGACATAGAGGATCTTGACAGACAGACAGACGGACAACAAAGTGATCTTATAAGGGTTCCGTTTTTCCTTTTGAGGTACGGAACCCTAAAAAGATAGAAATTAAAAGCAATATATCAAGCCCGCCCCGTTAAGCCATCATCTACCCATCCACTATTGATAGTCGTTGTCGGTGCTGGTTTACATAAACTAATTAGTAATATAGATAAAATTGCTTGTAAAGACTTCTGCAAAATAACACCTGAAACATTTATCTATTTTTTATTTTGCCTTACAACTTGAAATGACTTACCCAACTTCCTTATCAACACAGTCACCCAGCCCGCAGATGCCCATCCTCAGCATGCACTCATTGATCTTGGCCAGTGGAGGCGGCGGTTTGTTGCCTCCACCGCTGCTATTATCATTGTTATTCCCGGTCCCAGGATATCTATCGTCAAAATCGCCTCCGTTGCTGGTAGTATGGTTACGACGCCAAATGGGCGGGATGCTGCCGCCACCGCAAAGATGTGTCCATTCGCCTGAATAAAAGGAAATACTCTTGTAGTAAAATAAAATAAATATTATAGAAAAATCCAATTCGTCGCCGCCCCAGAAGGGGGAGAGGGCCAACTAGGCACAAGGGACATAAAGTAATTAATTTGTAGGGAGTCAAGAATTGCCCGCGGCACGAAAGAGCCTTAGAGCAAAATGCCGCGCGTATCTCCCGCGATTCGGCTCATATGACAGCGAGGTCGGTGGAGCCATGGGAGGTGGAGGGTTCTATGCCTCCGTTGCCGTTAGTATGGTTACGACGCCAAATGGGTGGGATGCTGCCGCCACCGCTAAGATGTGTCCATTCACCTGAATAAAAGGAAATACTCTTGTAGCTCATCTCATTTGAAATATTGCAAATTATATATTTGGAGGAGGCTTGACTTAAATTTAAGTAAGCCCGACAGGGGCATTATCTCAAATGACTCTAACACATTACAGAATAATGACATTAAACTTTATATCAAGTAAATTATTTTCACATAAAACATGGTCAGTTTCAAAATAATGTACTTATGGTAGCAAACACCAATAAACAATACCCTTATATGTTTCCGTGAGCTAGATCTTAAGCTAGTTTTCCATTAGAGTACTCTAAAAGAAATAAGGCTCAACACTACTATCACGAGACGGTAGTAGTAAGACTAATACATAGTATCTTGTACTTGCAGTGCGCTAGGAACATTTTGCATACTACCATAGTATGCCAAATGTTCCTGGCACACTGCAAGTACAAGATACTATGTATTAGTCTTCTATCAGGGAACAATAATTCAGGCCGAAACTGCTCTCAAAAACATCTACAAAACCGCAAAGGTTATACTGAAATCACTCCAGAAGTACATACGTAGACGGCGAGAAGTACTGGTGGGTCTCTATTAGATAGGTCTGTTCGGAATTGCTCCTATCTTAGAACTCCTTAAACACATCGTATCCTAATGATAACAAGGTAAACGAAAAGCATTTCTCATTAAAAAAAAATGGTTGTCTGTAAAGTCGGTTTACGGACGATAATTTTTGTGATAACGTCATAAGAAAATCGGCCATCGGCCGATTGAGTGGAAGAGAAAAAGATGCGTCACAAGCTGATCGCTAAGGTCGATCGTGCCTCTCTATCCATTATTCCGCGCTCTCACTTGCACAAGCGGAACGTGACAATACAGTGCAGGCGGCGTTCATCGATTTATGAGACGTTATTGCATCAAAAATATACCAGTCACTGTTGAAACCATTATATGCTTTACTCCAGTTCCCGACAAAGCTATAATATAAATTCTATGACGGATATTTCATACGTACTGGAGCCTCTGGGTGGACAAGGAGTACACATGTCGCCCCAAGCTTTGCCCATGTTGTACCCGCAGCAACAGTCACGATTTGACAGCGGCATCATCAGAGGATCTTCGCACTCGCCAGTTTCGGTCAAGTAAGAGTAACACGACCTTACACGACCATCTGAAAATAATATAGTTAGGTCATTTCAAAGAACAAAAAACCAACATACAAACATGATTTAAGAGGCTTGGTGTACAGTTTGTAAACATGCATATCCTTCGATTGATAACAGGGACCGATTATTAATCTGAGCATCTAATTTGGAATAAATAAATATTGTCAGACAAATTACACAGCGCCATCTAGCCCCAAAGTAAGCGAAGCTTGTGTTATGGGTATTGACAACTGATAAACATACGTTAATACATTTCTTTTTTGTAAATACATACTTATGATACATAGAAAACACCCAGACTAAGACAAACTGACATGTTCATGCACACAAATGTTTGTCCTTTGTGGGAATCGAACCCACGAGCGTTGGTGTCGAAGCCGCATCATTGACCGCTACGCCACCGAGCTCGTCGTCGAATGTAAGTGGATCACTGCCATCTTCAAACACCAACCATATTTATATGTTTCTTCTTCTTCTATTTACTTCCACGTAATGCACGCTGCCAACAAGGGAGGTGGTGCCGGTGCACAACCAATACTCCTACAAGTATTGACTACGATGACAGCGTGATATCAGACGGGTCGTTTGCTTGTTTCTCCCCTGATGCGTAAAAAATGTCTTTCGGGTAAAATTTCATAAAAGGAACTTCTGAACATACCTATACAGAACTTCTTATCAGGACTGGGAATGAAGTGAGGATTACAATGGCAGAAATAATCGCCGTCTGTGTTCACGCATTTGCCGTTCTGAAAGAAAATTAATAATAATATATTAGAAGTGATTATTTGTGAAACAAATTATAACAAGTGGACAAACGAGGTCTGTTATGGTGCTTAATTGGTTCAAAACCTTTTCATTCTACGAAAACTAGTCGTTGTTAGTCACAAGAAACACTAGAGCAGTGAATTCTTGACATTACTGTAGATATTGATAAAATAAATTCATCGCAAATCAAATGTTTTGGGGTGTAAGAGGTTCATCAACACCTTTGAACTAAAGCCAACTTCACCTGCACGCGGTGCACCCTGCTGACTGACAAACGAAGCTCTGGCGAAAAGAGAGGTAGGGAGCGTAATTGTAAGCCAGCCGACTGGGGAATGTACCGCCACCTTACAGAATACCGCAGCCAAATTATGCGAAACGACGCCATTGAGCGCCTCAGTCTTCGATCATATGATCGATGACTACAGTTTTTTTTTTATATACTACCTCGGGTTGCAGACAAGCATACGGCCCGCCTGATGTGAAGCGGTTGCCGTAGCCATATTAACGCTCGCAACATAAAATATCGCTCGCGCGCCGCCACCCCCGTTGCCAACGCAGCATCTCCTTCCTTTCTGGTGACCTCACTCACTCGCAGGAACACAACAACCCTCAAGGGAATTGTTATTTGGCTGCGGTATTCTGTGAGGTGGAGGTACATTCCCCAGTCGGGTAGCTTACAATTACGCTCCCTACCTCTATTTTCGCCAGTGCTTCCTTTGTCAGTCAGCAGGGTGCACCGCGTGCAGGTAAAGTTGGCTTTGGTTCAAAGATTTTGATGAACCACTTACACCCCTAACAAATTTCAGATTATAGAAATGTATGCTATGTGCAATTGTGCAACCGGTTGTTCGATTCAATTGGTCGGATTGGATGGATCTTTCATACACCTTTAATATATTAACCAAAACATACCGGACAAATATCAGGGTCCTCGCACTCGTCAATGTCTTCACAGTTGTTAGAGACGGGATGCCGGCGTTGTCCTGGAGGACACTCGCACGAGAACGACCCGACCGAGTTGATGCACCGCCCTCCAGTACACAGTCCAGGTACCGCGGCACATTCGTCTATGTCCTAGTGAAAATGAACAATTTCTGTGAATATACGCTCAAAGAAAAATGCGACTGAATAATAATCAGCCGAATTAACTATATTTTAGACTTTGTCTTTAATTAGAGCAGATAAAATAGGAAAATATTGGGTCACAGATCTAGTTAGCGAGATCCTAGGTTTCTATGAAGCCCCGAGGGTACTCTAGCGGTCAGAATCCCATTCTTCGTAGTCAACCATCACACAACCATCAAAAAGCGACAAATGATTGAAAATCGATGACAATTCAATGTATAGTAGGCCTCCAGTACTTTATCGATATAATAACGATCTAGCTCAATTAATATACACATCGTTATCGATATTTTATTTACACCTCGCATCCCTATTCTCGATACGCGTGATTGGGTCACATCGCCCGCTCAATATATAAATTTACAAATCTTAATTTCAGAAACGAACTCTTATTATCATTGATGAGTGTAGACAAAAAAAAATAACTTAACTAACTAGAGTAAAAAGGCAAGTTCCATTTCTTCTAAAACAGAGTAACATAAGAATACACAGGGAAAAAAATCACCTGACACTCCTTAGTGGCGAGATTTCGTATATGTCCATGTGGACAGTCGAGGTCGCCACATCGTTCACAAGGATGGCCCCACGCAATACCAACGGTGGCACAGCAGAGCTGTTTGGTGCACATCACTCCCTCCAGCGCGCCAGTGCATAATGCACCGCGTGTGTCCGTGTAGCACGGCCCTGTACAGAAACGTGTCGACATTCATTCTATCTAAAATTAGGTACTAAATTAGATTGAAACAAATAATTAAATACAATGGCATATATTGCACATACTATGATTGTTATTGACTTTTGCCAGACTGACAGACTGTACAACAGAAGCCACTAAGGGTCAACTCCCACTGAAAGGACAGCGATGATCACGATAAATGATCACGTAAATAAAATTTACGTGAGTAAAAAGATCATAGTCATTTGAAGACAAAAGAGGGGTGCTGCACGAGTCTTTTAGCAGTCGCTACTTTTAGCGACATGAGCGATTTTTACCTGAACGAGTCTTTACTCGTGCAGGTTCGTGCAGTCCAGAAAATAGTCACTTAGCTCTTCCGGCTCTTTTAATGGAAAGTGTACTCTGGTCGCTTACCAGGTATTAATGTTGTAACTATCTTTTAGATTCCAACGACAGGTTAGAGACTAGATTGAGCTTCGTGACACAAATTTATATTGAAAGAGTTTATGCAATATTAAACCAAATACTGTAATCTCAAGTTACAGTGTAATGAGTTGATATGACAGTCGCTCCCTCCACTAAATAAAAACATCGTAGTGGTCCCCAAACAAAAAAAAATCGTTTGGGAAACACTATTATAGCCTGACTCTAACTTTTCACTTCTGACTTAAATTTCTTCTTGAACGGTACTCACCAGTTCTACGATCTATCTCGCACCGGGTTCCAGAGAGACCGTGGAAACAGACACACCGATCCGGTGCAATACATCTGCCTCCGTGTAAGCAGGGCTCACGACAAATAGCTGGAAAATAAAACAGGAAAGTACATTAGTATGACGGTAAATAGGCGGAACGCACACGAAACAAATTTTAGAATTCTTCATAAGAACATCCGGACGGGCCGGTGGGTGTGCAAGGTTTCAAACCTTGCACACCCACCGGCCCGTCCCGATTCGGACATTACGGCGCGTATAGATGTGCGCGGTGTCATAAGATTTCATAAAAAAAAAATATACGTTTCTTTCAGTTCGGTCGGCGCGTTTGTCTCAGATTAGTGTGCGTTCACCTTTAAAGTGACAATTTACAACTCACTGTCTTATTCTTTTTGATCGTACGTCAAAGAACTTGTATAAAGTCTCAGTCGACAGATTGTCATGACAGTGGGAACGGCTAGCACGACAGTCGTAAAACGATATTTAGTCGTAACGATATCAATCGTTCCGACTAAATCTATCGTAGCCACGATAAAAATATCGTCTCGTCGTTTACACGTGTTTTCCCTTCCCCCTCGCACCTGCGCGCCCCTCGTGCCCGTACTCGGTTTGCATTGAACTCAGGAGCATAAACGCACTACTGATCTCCAAGAGAACGTAGAGGCGACTGTACATTTGTAGCTTGCTAATGATGTGTAAACGACAAAGCGACTGCCATGAAACGATAAAAAAATCACGTGTATTTTTTGTAGCTACAAAGAATCTTAAAATTTTTAGAATATTAATAAGGATTTTTGTTATACCGCTAAGGTGACAAACAAGCATATGGTCCGCCTGATGGAAAGCAGTTACCGTACCCTATGGACGCCTGTAACACCAGAAACATCACATGCGCGTTGCCGACCATACACGTACGAGCGTAAAAACGTCTTCACGCCCTTTTTGAAGAACCCCATGTTCCAGTCTCCTGAGAAAACCTCAACAGGCATACAATCGGTAGAACACACAAAGGGACTGAAAATCTCTTCTCAGACTCAAAGGTTCTAAAACGTCCGTTTGTCAACAGTCATGAAGAAAAGGATGCTGTCTTGTTCCTTATCGTGGCATAAAAGTTATCTATTCGTGCAAGCGTAAAAATGCCAGACGCGCTACAGAATCGTGGCAGCTCCATCAATACTCTGAAACCATTATTATACTGTATGCGCAGGGAGTTGTAGGCCGTCATCGTCTTCAACTTCGTTCGTTGCCTAGCATCGGCGAGTCAAGGTGTTCAACACGCCGCTTTTCGGTTTAGAAATCGCACGTTTAACAAAAAAATAAATACACGTGATATCTTACTACCACTAACGAATTTATAGTAACGAATAAATAACAATGGTTGTTCATTAGGAAATAAGAATATATAGACATAATTTCAAATAGCTCAAATCTAAATATTATCTTCCATTAATAGATTGTTTCAAAGACTGCCTTCATGACATTGGTTCATTAGTACTTAAGTAACTTAGCTAGAGGATTGGTAAAACTTACGTTCTGTGCAGAATTCTCCGCTCCACCCGGGTGCGCAGGCGCAGGTGCTGTTCGTGCACGTGCCGCCATTCATGCAGATGCGTCGACAACCGCCTCGCGCTCGTGCTGTAATAAATCATCATCATCATCAACTGTTACTTCTCCAATTGCAAAAACAGCAAAAAAAACTCAATCGTTATAAACAATAAATAAATATTCCTGAACAAATTACTCACGGCCATCTAGTCCCAAATTAAGCAAAGCTTGTACAATGGGTACTAGGTAACTGATATAATACTTGAATACATTTATTTTTTGTAAATACATACATTTAATATTTAGAAAACACCCAGACCAAGTCAAACAGAAATGTTCATACACAAATAAATATTTGACATGTGCGGGGATCGAACCCGCCACCTCGGAGTCAAAGTGGCCATTGCTAACCATTTGGCCACCGAGCTCGGCAATTTCGTTATGAAAGTTAAATAGAAATATTTGTTCAGCAGTGGATATTTTACCGCTGACATGTTGACGATACGTAATCATGACTAAAATACTTACATAAGTAAGGGTAGACTCCACCGTTGGGGTTACAGCTGGGCGCTTCCATGCCACCAGGACACCGACACATGTTGGGCGCTATGCAGGACCCTGGGTTACCGCAGTCTGGGCGGCATAGTGCTGCAAGAACACAATGTTTACGTTGAGAAGAATTTCATATATCCATCAATACAAATTAATTAGATTATTATATTTTATTAATTTTAATTAGTTTTTGTCTTCAGTTTGTATATATAGCCATATTTAGTTTTTAATTTAATTGTATGTCTTTAATTATTAGTTAAGTAGTTACTAGACATTACCTATGTAATTGAAAATAATAAAGAGTTTTAACAATTTAAAAAAAATATGTAAATAAAATTTTGGTGTCTGTTTGTAAGGTAAAAGCAAAAGCGCGAGCGTTTGTAGGCTACCGCTTCAAATCAGGCCATTTGACCATCCGATGTTGTTTTAAAAAAAGATTTTTTACTAAATGCATATGAAATAATAGGATACTTATATTAAAATACTATTTTTATTCTTCGAAACGGCTACGCCAATATAGACAGGAGTATTACTGCCAGGTAGCTAAAGTTTTTAGGAGAACCTTAGTTAGGCTACTTCGCAAAAAAATAAAATCCAAGAAACATTTTTCCGAAATATATTCCTCTTGCAGAGCAGCTTATGGTCATCACACGACAATGAAAATTCATTGATGTAACCCAAGGCCCGGATTGGGGTATTCAATATCAAACAGACATTAGACCCATGAGTAGCACAAGCGGTTCATATGTTGCATTAAGTTATGAGGGGTCAGGTTATACTGGATATCTCGCCAAAGATGTGCCCGCGTTGATATTTGTTACGCGCGTTTCGTAACAAATATCAACGCGGGCACATCTTTGCGACATTTTTATTCAAACAAATATTAAATGAAATAAATACTTACGAACTACGCAAAGTAATGAATTCGGCCTGGCGGACCAGCCTGGGCAGCAATGCGTGCTGTTGCGTGTCCGGCATACGTGAGGACTGAAAAAAAAAAACAAAATAATACACATTAATAATAAACTCCGCTGCATTACGCCAATATACGATTAAAATGCGGAAAAATACGGCGTAGTCACAGGTGTAGCAGAATCTTCTAGGTGTAATAGTAGTCAAGTTGACCTCCACCACACATCCCCACCACTGTATCTCCTGTGTAGCCAGGATTAACAGCGGCGACCACCAAAAAAGGCAAAGTGAAGTCCATTGCAGTTCCGGGGCTCTACGGCTGCCTTGGACAACGAATTTAATCAGAAGAAATTAGTAGGAGTAAGAAACTTTTGGAATTTGACTTCCCCTCTTAGCAATGTGAGAGACAGCAATATGGCAAATAAGGCATTAAAAGCCTAAACAGATGGCAAGTCAAGTGAAACTCAACTGCCGTGCACCACGGATTTTAAGCATCAAACACTATTGGGGACCTAAAACATTGAGTTGTTCCTAACACATCGATTCCAATAATATGAATTGCAAAATCGTTTGAACGCTTGGTAATTCTCCCTTGTTGCTATCAAATCAGAATAGTATACTACCCTAGCAGTTAGTCTATACACTATAAATAACATTCAATTGAAGTATCATCATCAAACACTAGTGATTTAAGAAATAAATCAAATGTTTATATACACCATTATTGTGGTTGAGGAAAACCACTATGTCCATTGTAACATCTGCGGTTTTTCTAAAAAAATAAAAAAAGCAAATGTGGTTATGTAGAAGTGAACTATTGTGTCATGATGTTATGTCAACATGACCAAGTCATATAACATGTTGTTTCTATGCAGTGCATAAACTAGTAAATAAAATGGGCTGTGACTGTATCATGGACAATTATCTCAAAACGGCAGCGCTTCCCCCTTCCCCGCTGGCGATATTCCATAGTCCTTACTTAGCGTAATAAATTCTTTGATCCTTCATCTATCCAGTGGTGTAATTGAATTTTGGATCCAGATGATAGATATGTAGCTGCAACACCAAACTGTATCCCCCGATTTTATTATCATTAATTTTTTTTTGGATTGCCTTCCTATTTTAAACACGTACCACGTCAAAACTAAATTATAATATAATAAAATCAAACATTTACTGTCAATGTAAAATTTAATGCTTCCGTAAGTCAATGAACGATATAAAATTGTTACGATGACGTCAGAAAATATTCAAAATTAAGGTGTCTATTTTTTAACATTAGGAAATTATCTCACATCATAGAAGACTGCAGCCTCTTTGGCTGCGGCCTCTTTGGCTGCGGTTTTATTCCAGCGAGTAAATTAGCGTTACCAAACGTGAGGAGACGTGCGCGCAAGCAAATGCATTGCAATCGTCTATAAACTACGCTATCCAAATTTCTTCAAATTCCAAAAAAAAGATGGACGGTCGGACGGACAGCGGAGCCTTAGTAATAGGGTTCCTTTTTACCCTTTGGGTACGGAACCCTAAAAAGCAGGAAGCCAGTGTTATCATTTGCCAAACCTCGCCGAGTATCATGTAAAACGCTAGTAACACCTTCCTTTTTACCCTTTGGGGTGTAAGTGGTTCATCAAGATCTTTGAACCAAAGCCAACTTCACCTGCACGCGGTGCACCCTGCTGACTGACAAACGAAGCTCTGGCGAAAAGAGAGGTAGGGAGCGTAATTGTAAGCTACCCGACTGGGGAACGTACCTCCACCTCACAGAATACCGCAGCCAAATAACGGTTCCCTTGAGGGCTGTTGTGTTCCTGCGAGTGAGTGAGGTCACCAGAAAGGAAGGAGATGCTGCGATGGCAGCGGGGGTGGCGGCGCGCGAGCGATATTTTATGTTGCGAGCGTTAATATGGCTACGGTAACCGCTTCAGATCAGGCGGGCCGTAAGAATCCCTGTAAGCAAAA
The DNA here is from genome assembly GCA_937001555.2 of Hypsopygia costalis. Lineage (NCBI taxonomy): Eukaryota > Metazoa > Arthropoda > Insecta > Lepidoptera > Pyralidae > Hypsopygia > Hypsopygia costalis. The sequence goes on along the minus strand of OW443339.2, from coordinate 26,716,379 downwards.
CAACCCAGTAGCTACCAAAATTAATTAACTAAACAGAAACGATGACATTGTGTCGCAGAAAGCCGTTGGGCCAATTAATTACAACTTCAGCTAGCGACAAATGATGCCTACAAACTATTACGTAACCTACACACATAATCTTTATAGGCAATTTGATCTACGCTACTTTGCGTGCTTCCGCCACCAATTAGTTAATGTAAACTACTGCCGGCCACAACCTACAACCTTTGTTTTTCTAACCATCAACATCTGCAGATCGCCTGAGGATGCCTCGCGTAGAGGCGAAACACGTGTCACAGAGACGACCACGGCAGTCTTTTAGTTAGTTAGTATAGTTTCTTCTGTTTTAGAAGTTGGAGGTTCGCCGTAACGACCGCAGCACCAACTAACGGTATTGGGTGGGTGCCGGCCGGCAGTAGTTTGCATAAACTAATTGGTGGCGGAAGCACGCAAAGTAGAGTAGATCAAATTGCCTGTAAATTTGACTTTCGCAAAATAACACCTGAATCAATTAACATAATCTTTATATTTATGGAGGGCGGATATTTATTTTGTCCGATACTAGCTTGCGCCCGACAAGTAATTCAGTTCTGATACTGTTTTTAACTTTTTAGTGGTTCTTACGATTGTAGAGTAATAATATCTGGAGGTTTTTTTAAGCTATTGCATAGCTTCTATCGTGGGCCTTGAGCGCGGGGACCGAATTCAGAAATTCCGTAACGAAAAAACCTCACGCTCCCCACTCCGACGGGCAAGGAGGTGTGGCTTGAAGGCCGTGCATCGTCTAACGTCGTTTCAGTTAGGCAGTCTTCGACACGGCGTTGTGTGCGTGCGATTAGACGTATTGTACGACTCTACGAAACTCGTTTTATTTATTTAATAATAGAAAAATTTGTTTTCTTATCGGTCACCACGCTCAAAAAGTGTAACTTGAATTAATCTCAAAGAAAAAGCAATACTGCATGAATAAAATAAATAAATAAAATTATAATTGCATAAGTTGATATAAAATGCTATGCAATAGCTTTACCGCGGCAGTCCCCGAGTGCCACAAGTCTTTTTTTTATTTGTTAAAATACGTATACTAAATACGTATATAATTAATCAATTTATTAATTGAAAAAATTAAAACATATAAATATAGAGGTCTAGGCTCCGAATATGATTTTGTGCCATTCGGTGTCGAGACCCTTGGTCCGTGGGGTCCTAGCGCTATAAGGCTTTTTAGGGAAATAGCAAAAAGGTTAGTCGACATCACAGGAGACCGAAGAGCTGACAGCTACCTCGGACAAAGAATTAGTCTAGCTATTCAAAGGGGGAACGCTGCCAGTATCTTCGGAACCTTGCCTAAAGGGACACCTTTTAATAATATATTTTAGTTATTAAATTATATTTTTTAGGGTTTTTAGTTTTAGTTTCAATACTTATTATTATTATATATTACACTTATTATTATTATATATTACACTTATTATTATTATATATTATTATTTAGTTTTAGGTAATTAAGTTTATTAAATAATTTGTATTTATAATGTTATGTTATTTATTAAGTAAGTTTATTGTTATCTATAGTCGCCAAATTAGTATAAAAGTCGCCCAGTTTAATAATTTTATTCGCTCGATCTAGTAGTAACTCTTAAATATATCTATGTAAGTAGTTATAGTGTGCTTCAAGATGCAGCCGAGGTCTGCCAAACTGCGAGTACATAGATTGGATTCGCAATGGTACTTAAGTAATTTCAGAGCCGGGTCAGAGAGCAGTCTCTATCAATACGTCCTTAGACTGTGAACCATGGTCCTTACTCGAAAACCTTGTAACACTTGCACTATGCAACTACGAATATACGTCACGTTTTAAAACTGTATTAACTTAACCACAGATAATGAATACAGCATGTTTATCAGTCGTTATCTTCGATCATAGAATGTTTATAATATTAAGTGTATATTATATTTTATTTGACGAGCTCGGTGGTCGAATGGTTAGCAATGGCCACATTGACTCCGAGGTCGCGGGTTCGATTCCCGTACAAGACAAACATTTGTGTGCATGAACATATCTGTTTGTCTTGGTCTGGGTGTTTTCTATGTATTATAAGTATGTATTTACAAAAAAAAACTGTATTTAAGTACATTTATCAGTTGTCTAGTACCCATAACACAAGCTATGTGCTTAATTTGGGACTAGATGGCGCTGTGTAAACTGTCAAGAAATATTTATTTAATATTTATTTATTATAAACATTCTTTGAATATATATAATAGCTCGTAATAAATAAATATTTCTGGACATTTTACACAGCGCATCTAGTCCCAAATTAAGCACAAAGCTTGTATTATGGGTACTAGACAACTGATAAATGTAATTACATAAATAGATTTTTGTTTAAATGCATACTTGTATTACCTATAAAACACCCAGACTAATAAGACAAACAGCTATGTTCATGCACACAAATGTTTGTCATGTGCGGGGATCGAACCCGCGACCCCGGAATCAAAGTGGACATGGTTAGCCATTCGATCACCGGGCTCGTCCTACCTATAATAAATATTTTAAAAAAAAAACATAAAAATCCGTCGAGTCGTTTCGGCGGAGTGGGACCACAAACACCGGACGGAGATTTTATAAATATTCTTCTTTTAGAGAGATAAACGCTCGCAAAATGATATATCGCTCGCGCGTTGCGCTGCCAGCGCAGCAACTATTTCCTTCTTGGTGACCTCACTCACTCGCAGTAACACAACCTTCAAGGGCATTGTTATTTGGTTGCAGTATTGTATTGTTGTGTCGGTCTTCTATATTCCAAGTGTCTAATTGATACTACCATGAAATGCGTGTGAAATTCAGTTGCATCCTTCCTTCAGTTCCGTATTCAGGTGATTTGCTGCACTTACGTAACTTGCATAGAGTCCTTAACTTAGCAATCTAACATATAACATTTGAATATTAATATGAATAAATTAAAAATTAAAGCCTTATTATTATGCACTACAAACAAAATAAATGATTTTATATTAATTATTTTGTAAAAGGAAACAAAAGAAAAATTATGAATAAAATATTTCCCCCAAATTGTTGCCCGTCGGTAGCGTACCAAAAATCTGGTAGCATTACCTCGCTGAATAGCATTGCTAATCCTCTGAGCACGGTAATGGCCAGCTCTCTGGTCGCATGACGCCTCGACCAACCTGCCCGCACATCTCTTTAAAAAGATTGCTGGCTGATGGACCCCACGGCCCTAAAATCTCTACCCTCAAACGGCTCAAATATGTAGATGTTTGTGAAACATATTATACAAATATACATATTTGCCCCATTAGAGAGAATATAATTTCTGGAAATCTTCAAACGAGCCTTTTTTTAAAGAATCAAATGTTGACAGACGGTTGAAGAGCTCGTCAGTGTATTTTTTTATACCAAAGTGGCAAACAAATATAAGACCTGCCTGATGGAGAGCAGTTAACGCAGCCTTTAGACGTCTCCAACTAATCACTTTGGCTTTAACTTATGAGTATGCTGTAATATTGTGGACGAATACCCTGTAATGGCGAACAGTGCGACTGTGCGACTGAAGAAGGAGTCCGTGGGCATCATGTCTCCCTTCTGTCAACTCTTCTGATCCGTGTACAATACACGTAGTAATACGTAGAACACACAAAGGGACGCAAAGTAATCGATCACACAAGTTAAGGAACATCGACCGCTGTCAATAATAATATTTTTCTTACATCGCAGTCGAGCTTATTATTTTGTTAATTACTTGTTCGCAATCGCAGTTGTAAATCGATACTTGTTGGGGAAAAATTCGAAAACTAAAAAAAATCATAAATATCTAAAACTTCGGCAGTGAATCTTTGTAGACGAGCCCGGTGACGGAGGGGTTAGCACTGGCTACTTTGACCCCGAGATCGCGGGTTCGATCCCCGCACAAAACAAACATTTGTGTGCATGATGTCTGTTTATCTTGCTCTGGGTGTTTTATATGTATTACATGTACGTATATACAAAAAAATACATTATCTGTTGTATAGTACTCATAATACAAGCTTTGCGCTTAATTTGGGGCTAGATGGCGCTATGTAAATTTGTATTTATTTATTTTGTGAAAAATCTACGCAAAAAACTGGGGAAAGGCGCGATAATCCTCAGTTAATCTCTTCAACATGTTAATGATATCCTCCTTGCTAATGCAGCGACCTTGAGGAGCTCGTGGCTGGCCCACTGAACCCCAGACCTCGGCCGTTCCGCTCCTTGTGACCCGACTCCCGAAATTATAAGCATGAAATTCACCCACGCGTGCCTCCCACGCGGTAGTACAAACGTCTCGTGTTACTGTATTGTCTCGTGGACTAAAGCGGCAAATAAGCATACGACCTGCCTGTTGCTGACCATGTAACAACTCCTACAGGTATTATACACCCTCTATAATGTTAGATACTTAAAATCCGTGGAGTTAAGCTTCACTTCACTAGCTATCTCTTTAGGCTTTTAATGCTTTATTTGCCATATTGCTGTCTCTCACATTGCTAAGAGGGGAAGTCAAATTCCAAAAGCTGCTTACTCCTACTAATTTCTTCTGATTAAATTCGTTATCAGCTTAATCCAAGGCAGCCGTAGTTTTACCCCCGGGACTGCAATGGACTTTACTGTTCATTGCGTTTTTTGGCGGTCGCGGCGGACACAGTGGTGGGAATGTGTGGTGGGCCCCCGTCCCGTTATAACTCCTTCAGTTTTCTTGATAAACCACATGTTGTTATCTCCTGGGTAAATCTTAACAGGGAGTTCCTTCCACACCTAAAAAGTTTGCACCCTACTGGCGCCGCACAGAACGTGGCCATTTTGTTTTCAATGTGTGAGGTAGTATCTCAGCCAATAGCGAGCGGTGTATAGATGGAAGTCGTGGACCATGGGCACAGAATTAGTTATTACTACAGCTGTATAGAAGAAGCACTCTTCAACACTGGGGAAGTACCTCCATCTCACAGAATACCGCAGCCAATTAACAATTTCCTGGAGGGTTGTTATGTTCCTGCGAGTGAGTGACGTCACTAGGAAGGAAGGATTTGCTGCGTCAGCCAGCAGAGGTGGTGGAGATCCATTTTGCGAGCGCGTATATGGCTATAGTAACCGCTTCAGATGGGCTGTATGCTTGTTGGCAACCCGACGTAGTATAAAAAAACTAAATTATAATATAATCAAACATTTACTGTCAATGTAAAATTTAATGCTTCCGTAAGTCAATGAACGATATAAAATTGTTACGGTGACGTCAGAACATATGCCTGAAATAATCTCACGTAAACATTACACGTAATTCTCTGAGACGTTCTGCGTTTGCTGGTTCAATACCAGTGATATCAGCTATGCTATTTTGATTCTAGTGAGTATTTTTAAATAATATAGCATCGTGGACTGGCTACATCTGCCGAATAAGCGAGTGCAGATGGCAGAGGAAAGTCCTAGAGTGAAGGCCGCGTATGGGGCAATGAAGCGTATAGGGGTGTAAGTGGTTCTTCAACATCTTTGTACCAAAGCCAACTTCACCTGCACGCGGTGCACCCTGTAGACAAACGAAGCTCTGGCGAAAAGAGAGGTAGGGAGCGTAACTGTAAGCTACCCGACTGGGGAAGGTACCTCCACCTCACAGAATACCGTAGCCAAATAACAATTCCCTTGAAGGTTCTTGTGTTCGTGCGAGTGAGTGAGGTCACCAGAAAGGAAGAAAGGAAGGATATGCTGCGTTGGCAGCGGGGGTGGCGGCGCGCGGGAGATATTTTATGTCGCGAGCGTTAATATGGCTACGGTAACCGCTTCACATCAGGCGGGCTGTAAGCTTGTCTGCCACCCGACGTAATATAAAAAAAAGGCCGACCTCAAACAATTAGCTGGTGGCGGGTAGATGCGAAATGCGGAGGATCGCATATGGCGGAAAGCATTGAGGAAGGCCTATATCCAGCAGTGGGTGGACACAGGACTGCTGATTATGATGAATGATGACATTTACCCATGACAAACAAAACTGACAATAAATTATCAGCCTGTATTTTAAGCCTAAGTTTTGGGAAGCATATGTCATCAAACTGTTAGAACATAGATTAACAATTGGTCGCCGCCGCTCCGTCGTGTAAAATGCGGCAACAAATACTACGCCGATCTCGGCGTACCCGAGCCTGTTACAATACAATTCTTCACGCACACTAGCATCTCTGCACATTGTTTTACGCACACTTATTGAGTTCTTGCATTCACGGAGCTGTTGTTTTTAGATAGTGCGGCATCTAGTCGAAGCGGAGCGGCGACCAATTGATAATCTAACTGTTAGAATCTATAAAATTCGATTTGTAATTTCTCACTATGTATATATCTCAATTTCGCATAGTTTGTCTGTTGGATCTATTCTGCATAACATAGTCCAAATGTAGCTTCCTCCTCATATCATAACAATACATGGAGTTCTTCAAAAAAAGGTGTGAAGGTCCTTACAGGGTTGGCGACTAGCGCGTGATCTAATGCCTTTGATGTTGCATACGCATTCTTAAATAACTGATTTCCATCAGGCAAACCTACTACTACACTACGTTTATTTTTGCGTTTTTATTGGATAAACTAGCTTAACATTTTAAAATTGTCCGACATTATGATTTTCTATAAAGTTTATATATACGCGAATTTAGCAAATGTGTAAGGTGATGACATGCGCACACGAGCCGTGAGAATCCCGGCGAGTATCGTCGGATTCATCGCACGTCGTCGGGAGCCCGCGCGCGCCGCCTCCATTACTACATTGTCCACATTCTTACATTAAACACTTACTCATACCGCTTGTAAAGCTCAACTTACACTGCCGCAGAATGGAATGGAAGCGACTTTTTGCAACGACATTGTTCATAGCATAATGGACTTCAATTTCAATCAATTGTATAAGATATAAACTCAAAAAAGGGCCAAAAATGGTCGCGCGGCTTCCGGGGAATCCTCACGCATTCTCGAGAATTCCCCTAGCTACGAATCGTATTTAAGTTTATGATAATATGTTGTTAAGTTTATATATACCAGGTTGCACCTGCCGTGGTCACAGGCTGTCTGCCTGTAACCACGGCCGGTACAACCTGGTCGAAACGTCAGGCAATAATAAAGGTATGTGCCCTTGTACATGATCACGTTAATTCCCTTCATGAATCCGCAACGCGATAGTTTAAAAGTTATACCATATTGTGTCTTTGTACCTTGCACCAGCTTTATCATCCTGTTTTTTTTTAAACTAAATAAAAGCGTTTATGCAGAAGGTCTAACATCATAGCGTTCTGCGCTGAGAATTTTCTTGCGGTTTTGATTTACGTACGTTTATTATCTTGTAGGGAGCGAATTAACTGAGATTGCTTTCATAATCTATGTATATATACATATATTATGCAATTGAGAAGATCGATGGCGTCGTTGCGCGAGGCAGTTTAATCGATCACGCAAGTCAAGCAACATCGCCCGTAGCCTGTCTTTGGATGGGTTTTATCTCAAGGTCGGAGGAGCCGTACTTCGGAGGGCATGATTAGCCGTCGGTCTGTTGTCGTTAAATGCCATATCCTAGCAGTGAGATGAATGAGGGTTGACGATATATATTTTCAAACCGACTTCAAAAAAAGAGGAGGGATATCTTCGGGAATTGTGATTTTTTATTTTATTTGAAAGGGTATGATTGCAAGTTGGTCCCATATTCAGCAAGTCAGGATCTGATGATGGGATGCCAGGGAAATCAAGCGAAACCCTTAAATTTTATAAGCACGTATGGTCAAATGTATTTATTTTTATTTGAAAGGGTAATTGCAAGGTGGTTTCATATTCACTAAGTCAGGGTCTGATGATGGGATCCCAGAAAACTCGAGAGAAACCCTAAAATTTGCCCTGTGGTTGCCAGCAGAATAGAATTGCGCCACTCCATTGCTCTGCGCTCGATATCGTACAAGGCGACTAAGGAATCTTGTGTCATGCAATAACTTTTCTCTCGGAAGACGGGCAGCAGCGTCTGCCAGGGTATACCATCAATAAGCTGCGCTCGCCAACTGAAGTCGGTTTCAATTGTTTTTTTAAATCAACTTTATCGTTTAAAGATATAAAATTACTTACCCAACGAACTGTGTGGGTGTTCGGTCGTCCCTCAGGCCCCGCGGCCAGTGCCTCCTCGAGGAGCGGGGCGTGCTCTGCGAGTGGTAAGGCTCAGCACACGCGCACGCCACCACCAGCGCTATGAGCAACCACTGCATTGTCATCTTGGCACCATCACCCTGCAACAGAACAGAACAGCTGTTGTAAAAAATAGTAGTCAATAATTTAAATTTATTTATTTATTTTATACACATATTGATGCATATATAAAACACTAGCTGACCCAAAAAACGTTGTTTTGACATAAAAAATAGATAAGAACCTATTCTCAGACCTACTGAATGTACATATAAAATTTCATCAAACTCGGTGAAGCCGTTGCGGAGGAGTATGGTAACTAACATTGTGGCACGAGATTTTATATATTAGGATTATTTAGGTAGTCTGCTAAATTGTTGAACAGCAAATGTAACGTTCCCGTCTCCTAGAGCAGTGTTTCTTAACCTGTGGTCCGCGGACCCCTGGGGGTCTGCGACTATGTGTAAGGGGGGTCATCTTATCTATGAACATTTTAATTAATAAATAATGCCAGCATGACTTGCAAAAAAGCAGCATCAACCTTCACACTAACACAGTATTTCAATTTTTATAAAAATGAAATTTTCAGTACATACTTAAATAATTTGTCCTAAATTTATTCCGTGTTGTTTTTTTAAGGGGGTTCTTGAAATTGTGCTTGATTTTCTAGGGATCCGCGGATGGAAAAAGGTTAAGAAACGCTGTCCTTGAGGATACATAGCTGACATATCTTATGTTTAGTGATTTAGTTCTAAAACGTTCTAAAACTGTTTCTTTTATTGCAAATTTTATAATTTACTAGCTGTCTCACGCAACTTCGTCTGCGTGAGACAGAACATTAAGAGTGAAGCTTACCATTTGAAAGGTTATAGTGAGCTAATTATATGAGATTGACATATGCTATCACTGGCTTTTTTTTAGAACTTTTTAAAATAAATAATTCCGTCGTATATAATTGTTGCGTAACTTGAATCGTTTACGCAGCGCACGCTACGGAAAAAGAATATTTTTTCCAAATTTTTATAACATTTTTCATTGGTGCTCTGCATAGCATATAATAAATAGCCTTTCTCGAAAAATAGGCCATCTAATACTAAAATATTTTTTCAATTCGAATGAGTAGTCCCTGAGATTAGCACGTTCAACCAAACAAAAAACTCTTCAGCTGTATAATATTACTATAGATAGATTGTTGGAAATGGATTTACGAGTAGTTATATATAAACTCGCAGTTGAGCAGCGTGGTGGAGTACGCTCTAAACCCTTTCAATTGAAGGAAGACCCATAGGCCAGCAGTGAGATGAATATGGGTTAATGCCAATATATAATCCACGTCACATATCATAATATACATTATCTTTCATTGCACAAAACAATTCAAAAGGTTACCTACATGTGTTAAAATGTAGTTCACAAAGCCGGACTTCAGATTCGCAAGCTGTCCACGGCTTGAAAACACTGGCCTCCGCCAACCAGTTGTTGAATTGAGCAGCGTGGTGGAATATACTCTAAACCCCGTCTGTTGAGGGGAGACCCGATTCCCAGCGTTAGGCCGAATATAGCTTGACGACGAGTTGTCATAAATTTGTATTAATTGTAGCACTCGTGAATGATAAGAATGGGAGTAAAAAAAACTTGATAAAAGTCAGCTTTATCGGGAAGTGCATTTGTTTTGGCAAGCCGAGGTCACAGCCGAAAATATAATTGACCCACTTCTCGAAATGTTCAACAAAACAAAGTAATTTATAGGTAGGCCGCGAGCAATTCGATCTACAACTTTAGGATTTGTATGTAGGTATTCGTGTAATGTGTGTATAAAAACAGTGTTAAATTGGTACGATGGGACTGACGTGTCTTTTTAAGACCAAAGTCCCTAAATTAAATAAAGAGAAAAAAAGTTTAAGAGACGAGTAAATCCAATCATATTGTGTATATTTATACTATAACATTGACTAGAGCCTAATATGTTTTTACCCATAGATGCGTTCTACCTGTCTCCACTGTGGCAAGAAGAAAGCAAGGCAATTGACCGACATTCACTCAGTCCCGCGCCTCTTCCGTCACGGCAAGACTTTATCGCTAACCAAAAAACACCCGAACGTTTTTTCACAATAATACAAATCTTTTTCTTTCATTTATATTGTAGTGAGCTATGCTTTTTTTATACTTCGTCGGGTGGCAGACAAGCAAACGGACCGACTGATGTGAAGCGGTTACCGTAGCCATGAAATATCGCTCGCGCGCCACCACACCCGCTGCTAATGCAGCAACTCCTTCCTTCACTCACTCGCTGGAACACAATATGCTACGGTAACCGCTTTACATCATTGGGCTGTATGTTTGTTTAGCGACGCCCAATTGCTCTACCACTTCTAAAATAAGAAGAAACCATGTGCCACCTATATAAGGGAGTTTACCCCATGATGACAGTAATCAGTAATTACTACAGATGCAGATAGAGTGGGGGAGGGGGTGCGGGAGGGAGGGAGGGGTCAAGGAATCTGTGCCGAAATGATAACGGCGGGCGACGACCCGCGCCCGCGCCCGCGCCTCTCCACGCCGCCCGCGCTGCACATTGCTCTAATAGATATAATATGTCAGGGCAGAAATCTCTACTCTAAAATTCAACATTATTAAAAACCATATGCAAATATAAAAACGAGAATTTAATTTACAAACGACTTAACAAAAGGATTACACTCCTTTCGTGCTTTTCTTTAATTTTTACTCTCACCATGTGACCTCACCTCCCCTCTGAGTCGAAAGTGGAACCCATCGCAAGGGCTGCCACGGGCCGTCGCGAATTACGAAAGTTCGTTTATAGTAAATAATTAGTTCTCAACTGAACTTTTAAATGTTAGAATAGGCTATTTTCCAATGTTTAAAAATTGTATAAATTATTTAACAATATCGTAAAATACACAAAACTATAAAGATCTGCAAACTTTCATTCTAATATCTTCCGTCCGACTTATTTTAGGGTTGATCAAAGTTTGGCGGGAAAGTCCATTTTAAAAGTGTGAAATTATTAAAAAATAATATTTCCATTGGAGAAGCAATAAGAAATACTATAACTTTTATTATGACACTAATTACATAAACGTAATATTTAACATAGCTGTCGTACAAATTTCAGATTTGATGCATACAAAATACAAACCTGTGACGTCATAACTCGCTAGCCTTATTGTATGGGAGCGTTTTCGGGACAGTCCAAAATTGAGATTTTCAAATTAACATATCTCGAGAGATTTTTGTGCTATCGAAGTAATTCTTTCACCTATGGTTATATTATTCAGACGTCGCTACGTATCAAACCTAAAAAAATGTTAGTCAAATAGCCTATTATTTATTTATTATTATTTAGTCAATTACCATTAAACTTATTTTAATTAATAAATTTCATTACAAAATCAATTTATTTTTTACATTTTGTACTCGTATCGTCGACATCGTTGATTCGAACTTTTGATTCGATTGTATTTGGAATTTTTGGAGGTTGAATATTGATATTTATTCCACATTTTCAATACAATAACCAATTACAATCCGCGTGAGACATTTAGTGTATCATATTATATAGTATCATATTATCTTTGAATTGCTGGCCTTCTGATAGTTAAGTTCACTAAACTATATACCACGTGTTTCAAAGGCTGTATCTACTAAATGCACTAACGTCATGCAGGCAGACTTTCTCCATGTGGTCCACATAACAGATGCGCTACCGCCGAAGCTGAAGCCCATTACCATCGACTATTTTGATTCGAAAAATATGTCTTACGTTTAAGTTATTGACAAACAACTTCAGCTCAGGCGGTAGAGCACTAGGGTTTTTACCAGCTTAGATAAACACAGGTACCATAAACCTAAGCTGAAGTTTGATATTTTCGTTAAAAAAATTCTGATGGGAATCGGCTTCAGTTTAGCCGGTGGGCCCCTGGTCTACACGCTATAAATATCAAATCTGGCCTAACGATAGTTTAATCAATCCGTTGCCGTCTCTTAGACTATAAATATGTATGCATGGAACAAGTCAGGATTTTGTTTTTAGGGCGTCATATTATAGGTCACAAAAATATCTTATCTTTTCCTAAAGTTCAAGGGCGTCACTTAATATATCTCTTCCATGTATACCAGAGCTGAGATGTCAGTCATACACGAAAGAAAAACCAAATAAAAGAGATATCAAACTAAAAGAGAGCGATTCTATTCGTCAATACTGATGCCGAGGAGTATCGCCAACTCGACGAGACCACGGAGGAGAAGAGAAAGTCATCTTATAATGAATGTAGCACTCACTGTAGCAGTATAAGGAGTACGAACCAAAAAGATACCTTTTTTTTAAAGGTTTTTTTTTGTTTTTTTTTTTTTTATACTACGTCGGGTGGCAGACAAGCATACGGCCCGCATGATGTGAAGCGGTTACCGTAGCCATATTAACAGTCGCAACATAAAATATCGCTCGCGCGCCGCCACCCGCGCTGCCAACGCAGCATCTTTTCTGGTGACCTCACTCACTCGCAGGAACACAACAACGCTCAAGGGAATTGTTATTTCGCTACGGTATTTTGTGAGGTGGAGGTACATTCCCCAGTCGGGTAGCTTACAATTACGCTCCCCCTACCTCTCTTAAAATTGATTCTCTTAAGAGTGATTGCAGTACTAGGCTATGTCGGTATGGGTGAAGTATGCTCTAAAACCTCTTATTCCAGCAATGGGAGGGATTGAGGGAAGACCCGTATTCCAGCAGTGGGATAAATAAGTGTTGTCGACGACGAGATAATAGATATTTAATCCTAAAAAGTTTAGCAACTCCTATCTATGTCGCACCATTAAAAAGTGGAACGCGTTGCCGGCATACGTATTTCCTCATTCATACGATATGGGATCCTTCAAGCGAAGCGTGAAGAAGCATCTTGTAGGCCAGCATGGCAGCGGCAACTGACAAGACATCAAGGTCTCTTGTCCGTTGCCGATGCAAATTGGGGCTCCTCTTTTCGCTTACCATCAGGCGAAGTGGAGCCAATATGATGAGCTAATATAAAAAATAATAATAATAACCACGCGACCCTCCGCATAGGGCCACATAGTAACATATTACTGTAATATAAATGTACCAATGTGATATAACGCGGCACATAATCAGAGTAATGCTAACTAAAACTAGTAAACACATATTACGTCACATTATAAGATAATTATGATTCTTGTCTATGACAAGGCAGCGACTATGATAAGCAAGCTATATTATTCGCAGATCGTCAGTCATAGTCTTTTGCTTTTTGATCAAACGAAGCGAGCAAAATCTCGAAATAAGTTAGGATTAAAGGACATTTGTATATATTTTTTTTGGGGTGTAAGTGGTTCCTCAACATCTATGAACCAAAGCCAACTTCACCTGCACGCGGTGCACCCTGCTGACTGACCAACGAAGCTCTGGCGAAAAGAAAGGTAGGGAGCGTAATTGTAAGCTACCCGACTGGGGAATGTACCTCCACCTCACAGAATACCGTAGCCAAATAATAATTCCCTTGAGGGTTGTTGTATTCCTGCGAGTGAGTGAGGTCACCAGAAATGAAGGAGATGCTGCGTTGGCAGCGGGGGTGGCGGCGCGCGAGCGATATTTTATGTTGCGAGCGTTAATATGACTACGGTAACCGCTTCACATCAGGCGGGCCGTATGCTTCTCTGCCACCAGACGTAGTAAAAAAAAAAAAAATGTGTGAATGTCGAGACAACTACGGAACCAAGGGCCCTACCGCCGAAGCTGAAGCCGATTACCATTGGTTTTTTTGATTCCAAAAATTGGTCTTAGGTTAAAGTTATTGACAAACATGTCCAGCTTAGTCGGTAAAGCTCTAGGATTTCTATCAGCTGAGCTAAACAAAATTAGCAACACTCTAAGCCAGAGGTTCCCAATTTTTTGTTTGGCCACGGAACCCTAATTGATTATACTTTTACTAGCGGAACCCTAGCAGCTATAATTATTATATAGGGCCTAACATAGTCATTAGTAATTTTTAATCGACGAATGTTTTATTAATTTTTGGACGGATCGCGGAATCCTTGTGGCCCTTCCACGGAACCCCAGGGTTCTGCGGACCACCTTTCGGGAAACCCTGCTCTAAGCAGTAGTTTCATTTTCGCATTCAAAAAATCCGATAGTAATCGGCTTCAGCTTCTGCGGTAAGGCCCCTGTGCTCCGATTTTGATGAACTTTTGGTAAATATTTTTTTCATACCACTAAAGTGGCAAATATATTCCTGAACAAATTGCACACGGCAATCTAGTCCCAAACTTAGCAGAGCATGTATTATGGATACTAGATAACTGATTTATATTACTTAAAATGCATTTTTTTTAGTAAATATATTATAATACATAGAAAACCCCTACCTTGAAGATATGATCGAAGGAGCAATGAGCGTACAAATAATTCCCATTTACTACCGCTTTGAAAAGTGCCAAGTCCCAGGCCCCAGGTGGTAATTACCGGGAAACAGATGGAGGGAGATAAGTCCATTCCTAGGCTTTCCGTATAAGGACAGAGAAAGCATAGCACCTAGATACGTGGTATGTAAAAGATATATCAATAATCTGAAGAATGCACGTTGTTTGATGATGAACACACACACTAAGGAGATACGATATATTGACGAGCTCGGTGGTAGAATTGCTAGCAATGGCCAGTTTGACTCCGAGGTCGCGGGTTCAATCCCCGCACAAGACATTTGTGCGCATGAACGAACATGTCTGTTTGTCTTGGTCTGGGTGTTTTCGACTTCACTATTCAGTGACTTTTTGGTGGTCGCCGCTGTTAATCCTGGCTGCACAGGAGACACAAGAATGTGTTGTGGGCCTCTCGTACCGTATAAAAAGTATCGACTTAGTGTGTGATACCCTTAGGATCTCCCTTTGAGATCGAAATTAGACCGCTATCCCAACGAGAATATGTAGGTTAATAAATTACATAATTATATAATGTCATAAAAGTTGTCCACCAAGGTCTTTAGAGCCAATGTCAATATCAAGTACACGTGGTACATCCTCCCATTAAGCAAACGAGTGGGGCATGTCGAGCCCGACTGTGAAGTGCCTCACAGAATACCGTGCCAAATAGACCCTTGAGAATTGAGGTGTTCCTGCCGTGAGGTCACCAGACGTGAGGAGATACTGTGTTAGCAACGGGTGTTCTAGCACGTAAACATTTATTCTAATTTGGTATCCCACAAATAGATTCTTTAATTCCTTTTGACGTGAGGTCTTTTAAATTGGGATAGGGAGGCAATTGGCTAGATGACTATTTTTTCTTTCTATTTGTTATGTAAGGACGTTATTATAATATAATTATAGGTGAAAGAATTACTTCAAAAAATCTCTCGCGATATGTTAATTTAAAAATCTCAATTTTTGACTTTCCCGAAAACGCTCCATACAAAAGGCTACTGAAGTAAGACGTCACAGTTTTGTATTTTGTATGCATCAAATCCGAAATTTGTACGACAACTATGTTAAATATTTCGTTTATGTAATTAGTATCATAATAAAAGTTATAGTATTCTTTATTGCTTATCCAATGGAAATATTTTTTTTAAATAATTTCATAATTTTAAAATGGACTTTCCCGCCAAACTTTGATCGATCCTAACATAAGTCGGACGGAAGATATCAGAATGAAAGTTTGCAGATCTTTATAGTTTTGAGTATTTTACGATATTGTTAAATAATTTATACAATTTTTGTCATGTAGCTTATTCAAAAAAGCTAATGATAACAAAATCGGGGGATACAGTTTGGTGGTGCTACATATCTATCAACTCCATCCAAAATTCAATCACACCACTGGATAGATGAAGGATCAAAAATTTATTACGCTAAGTAAGGACCTATGGAACATCGCGTGCGAGGGAGGGGGAAACACTGCCATTTTGAGATAATTTTAGTGCATATAACGTATTCACATAGAGCACACGTCCGTGTCCATAACACAGCTACATCCCATTTTTGAAGTGAGATAACGTCTAATAAATCGAAGAATGCCGGCTGCAAGCACAAAAAGCAAGTCTCATTGTCACGTTCCGCTTGAGCCGAGCGTGCAAGCAACAGCACGGTGTTGACGCATCTATCTCTCTTCCACTCTATCGGCCGATATTTCTTATGACGTTATCACGTAAAATTATGGTACGTAAATCGACTTTACAGGCTACCAATTTTTTTTTTTGTTTTTGTTAGTAGATTTCTTAACGTCGTGGACTATTAATAACTAGTTACGAGCCACATAGTCTGTACGTCTGTATATTCTCCAGGATTACTAGAGTGCAGGAACATCACCCACCGATCAATCCCAGCCGTGAGTCATGAATTTGTAGTTGGGCGCCCACGCACCGCCTTCCATACGACACGGCCGCCACAATATATGACACGAACAGAACTGACACTTTTAACACACGTCATCTTTCGTACCAATGGCGAATGGTGGATACGCGTATTAATAGGTCATGACCATAACCTACGTCACCAATAAAAAAAAAAACAACGTAATCTTCCTTCCGTATTTTTATAATATTATAATCATAATACTATACGTCACAGGTTTCCTTAAAATGTTCCTAGGTGAACATTATGAAATTATAAAAATTATCAATAATAATTATGATGTTGAAATTGTACGTTTTATTTTTGAAAAGCTGTATTTTTATTTGTGTCATTAATACTTTTTAAATGGTAGTTACAGAAATAATTTTAGGATTTTTTTTTTACATAATTGAACTAAAGACTGTTGTTTTAGAATATAAGAGATCATCAATATGCATCAACTCTAAAAACAGGTGCCGCCAGAGGGAACTGGTCTGCCGAGGCTGTCATGATTGCAAGATAAACAATAGAAAAATTTAGATTAAGTAGTATTAGTCAATAATAAGATTATTAGCATAATAGCGACGTGCAATTAATAAATTGTTAGAATATTGTGACATAAAATAGAAGATTGTTAACAAAAGGTACGGACCCCGGGATCCCGGGGGGGGGGGGGGGGGGGGGGGTTAGATTGTAATTATTAACAATAATATATATTTAAGAAAGTACAGGTGACTAGCTTTGCCCATATCATCCGCGTGGTATAGTAGGCTATTATTTAAGCTTGCAACGAATAGTATATTCGGCCATACGCCGAATACCGAATATTCGGCAAGCTCGCTGACCAAATAGCCGAATTTTAGGCAAAAGTATTCGGCCGGAGTGTAGCGCCAAAACTTGTATCGACGTGATGTTGTTTCGCGCTCGTTTGATAATGTACTCACCGCGCGGCCTATTGCTTATAAAATATTTGTCAGCGTCTTTGAAAAAAGCTAATTACTTCCTAAAAATGCAGAAAACTTGTCTTTCTGCACCATAACCTTCCCCTTCTAAATTTTGATAACTAAATATGACAATAATTGAAATGCGTATAAAAATCTTAAAATTTTCTAATAAAACATGATTATGTACCTGTGTTATATACCAATGATTATAATATAAGAGAGAACTTTAATGATTATAAGAGGAATATAAATATACACGATAATTTATTTTATTTTACCAATTATCTCAGTTTAACAAAATATTACTTAAATATAATTAATACTAATATATATTAGTAATATTAATTATAGTATTTAAGTAATATTTTATCGTGTAGTATTTAAGTAATTATTATCGTATTATGTATTATAATCGTATTATGTACTGATGTAATAATAGTAGGCTTGCAACGAATATTCGGTTACTATTCGGTATTCGGCCCATTCGGCTCCTTTTATTATATTCGGCCGAATACCGAATATTTAAGTAATATTATTAATAATATTTAAGTAATGTCGTAGAATAAAAAAAAAACTCGATCGTAACGAGGTATTAAATTTTGCTATCTTTGTTAATTTACCTGCGTTTGTCACCTCGTCGTACTGTTTTTAATGTGTATTGTGTAGCATCGCTGTCACAGGCCGCTAGTAACGTATCACTCCTGACACCAGTGATATGAATAAGCAGGATATTTCTAAACTGTACGATGGCCACTACGTGTTATAAATAATTACCTACTACCTAAATAGATAACGTTGTACAGATTTTAGAAAATAACGCGTCTTAGGTCCAACGACAAGTAATGTCCACTTTGACTCTGAGGTCGCAGGTTCGATACCTGCACATAACAAACATTTATGTGCATGAACATGTCTGTTTGTCTTGGTATGGGTGTTTTCTGTATACCTATGTATGTACATTGGCCGTGTGGTTTCCGGCAGACTAGAATAGAATCACTCCGTCTCCTCCCGTGGATGTCGTACAAGGCGACTAAGGGAACATTATAAAACATCGATCAGGCCTCCCCAACTCGTCTGGCCAGCGTGGGGAGTGTAGGCCAAATCCTCCTGTCTAGGACGGACGAGAGAGGGTCGTGCTCCTGTAGTGGAGACTAAAATGACCTGATGTTGATGATGATGATGTACATTACATTACAACGCTCCGCATCGCACACGTAAAAACGCTGATCTGCTAAACGCAGCGATTAATCGCTAAACTCTACTTTTGGACGTCCGATGCGAGCACTATATGTACAACATTATTGTACACACCAACTCGACGCTACATCGATACAGTCGCCAAAACGTCGCTATATAATATTCTCTCAAAAGAATGTGTCTATAGCATCGAAGATTTTTTTTAAATTATGTTTATTAAAAATAATTACCATTTTGTCAAATTAATATTCCATTTAATTCCGTTATCTATCATTATTGTATGTACCTACCTACTTGTTATTTATCGAAATATTAATTAGATTTTTTATGACTATGACATTTCTAATTATTTTATATTACTTTGTTTTTATTAGTAAGCTGACATAATTATATAGTAGTAATAAATAATTGTTCATTATATTTGCATGCCAAGTATTGGTGTGACACGATTGTTCTGTATGTGTTGGGATATATCATCTATTGCGTTCTACCGTGTTACTGCAAATAAAGACATTTCATTTTTCATTTCATTTCAAAAGGCGCATTTCGGATACCCTTGGCTCTAATAGGCTTGTATCCCATTTCTTTTTTCGATTTGTTATCTATAGACGTCACAATAATATAAATATACGTGAAATAATTACTTCGATAGCATAAAAACTTCTCGAGATATGATAACTTGAAGATCACAATTTTGGACTATCCTGAAAACGCTCCATACAAAAGGCCACCACGTTATGACGTCACACCATGCTATTTTATATGCATTAAATCAGAAATTTGTACGACAGCTATGTTAAATATTGCGTATTATGTAGCCAGTGCCGTAACAAAAGTTATAGTATTTTTTATTGTTTCTACAATGGTAATATTTAATTTTTATAATTTCATACCTTTAAAATGGACTTTCCCACCAAACTTTGATCGACGATAAAACACGTCGGACATAAGTTATTAAAATTTTAAGATCGCAGATCGTTCTAGTTTTATGTATTTTACGTTACTGATAGAGAGTTTTTATAATTTTGTAACATGGGCAACAAGCCTATTTAGGCTAAAGGATTTTAGTACTGAGCAAAATCTCAGTTTGAGATCGAAACTGTTCGACTTTCCCGACGTAAAGAGGTGACGATTCGTTAACTTAGTCAAGGTCGATGGAGAGATTTAATTATTATTTCAAGCTAACACTTTAAATCCTTGAATACGTTCGTTATTAATGCGACGAATCGACAATAAAAATAAGTCAGTCGTTAAGGAGCAAGGACTGAATGGCTTATAATGAACTTTCCCCAAACACTCGACGACCCAAATTTGACCGTCGGCTCTGGTGTGTAAACAAATCCATAAATAAGCTCACTCGGCGCAAACCACCCGAGTTTATACCGTCTGAGGAGTTTTAGAGTCAGGCGTATTTGACCCTGCATGCGTAATAGTGATAGTTAACTTACCCGCGCGAGTTTAAATATAACCTGCCTGATGTGGAGCAGTTATACCTATAAACACTTGCAACATAAGTATCTCTCGCTTGTTACTAGCACTTCTTCATGACGCTACTAATTTGTAAGTTAGTAGCGTCATGAAGAAGCTTCCTGTAGGAAAAAAAACCGGACAAGTGCGAGTCGGACTCCCCACCGAGGGTTCCGTAGGTACGTAGTATCATTATTAAATTTGATATTTTTCATTATAAATAAGAAATAATGCATCGAAAAAAATAAATAAAATATATTTTCAATATATCAAGCCCTTTCATATGATACCCCATTTGAACTAGTAATTTCAATTTGAAATTTCGACACCCTATTAAAAATATAGACCCCCTATTTTTTAAGATCTATTTACAAATGTATAGTTTTGAGATTTATTCCTGTACTTGTAGTCTATGACGATGTTACTTGCCAATTTTCATAGTTCTAGGTCAACGGGAAGTACCCTATAGGTTTTGATTCCCTTGAGTGTGTCGAAATATGCGTTTTTTGCTGAATAAACGGCCGTAACTTTTTTCTACGTAAACTTAGCAGTTTAATTTTTTTTTAACTTCATGGGACCGTAGACCTGAGTATACAGTTCAAATTTCAGCTTGATACCTCCACGCATTCTCGACATAGAAATTCTTGACAGACAGACAGACAGACAGACAGACAGACAGACAGACGGACAACAAAGTGATCTTATAAGGGTTCCGTTTTTCCTTTTGAGGTTCGGAACCCTAAAAACAACCTTCTACGAATTTTTACTTAGCTGCTGTCTTGTGTCGGAGTATTCAATATTACTATACCCTAATCCGAAGATCTCATATGGTGGAAAGCGTTGGAAAAGACTATCTCATCATTCTAATTTGGAGATTTACCACAGTACGTTTTAAATGACAACAATGTGGCACATTTGCCTTACTTAGCTGTGTCTCACATTGCCAAGAATGTGAAATACCAAATGCTTCCTACTCCTACTAATTTCTTCTGATTAAATTCGTTGTAAGTTCCAAGGCAGTCGTAGTTTTACCCCCGGGACTGCAGTGGACTTCATTGTTAGTTGCCTTTTTAAGTGGTCGCCGCTGTTCATTTGGCACGATTTTGGACTAATGATCAAAGTCCTTGACTCATTATTCCTTACTAAATATACGTAGTAAGAGAGTAACGTTTGTGATTAGAAATTTTAAAAAAACCCTCTTGGGTTTTTAGGGTTCCGTACCTCAAAAGGAAAAACGGAACGGTCTGTCTGTCTGTCTGTCCGTCTGTCTGTCAAGACCCTCTAGGTCGAGAATGCGTGGAGGTATTAAGCTGAAATTTGAACTGTATACTCAGGTCTACGGTCCCATGAAGTTGTAAAAATATCAAACTGCTAAGTTTACGTAAAAAAAAGTTACGGCTGTTTATTCAGAAAAAAACGCATATTTCGACACATTCTCAAGGGAATCAAAACCTACAGGGTACTTCCCGTTGACCTAGAACTATGAAATTTGGCAAGTATCATGATTAGAGACTACAAGAACAAGAATAAATCTCAAAACTATACATTTGTAATTAAATCTTAAAAATAGGGGACTATATTTTTATTAGGAGGTCGAAATTTCAAATTGAAGCTACTTGTTCAAATGGGGTATCATAAGAAAGGGCTTGATGTGCACATTGCAAAATATATTTTATTTATTTTTTCCGACGCATTATTTCTTATTTATAATGAAAATTATCAAATTTATAATGATCCTACGTACGGAACCCTCGGTGGGCGAGTCCGACTCGCACTTGGCCGGTTTTTTTTTTTACTATCAGTACATTAGTCACGTTTTAATAGTTACCTACCTTACTTTATACGTATAAATTTCTTAAAATTAAAATTGTATTAATTCAGGCAAACTGTTCATCCTAAAGGCATTCGATTGAACTCATAGTTTGTCGCGTTCCGCGGCTAACATATACACCGGCATGGCTGCTAAATTGTTATGTCCAGTAATTATCAACTATGGTATAATAAACATTACGCCTAAACGCCGAACGGCTTTGTTAATTAGTTAATAAGCACTTAGAATTATGCTGGCTGTTAATATCAATTTGTCGCGGTTGGGTTGGATTACATATTTAGTATCCAATTAAACATTGCCTACATTTTTCCGTACTTTCAGGGGCCCTACCGCCAAAGCTGAAGCCGGTTACCACCGAATATTTTGATCCGAAAAGAGGCGAGGATTAGGTCTTACGTTTAAGTTATTGCCAAACACATTCAGCTTATTTATTGGGGGTGTAAGTGGTTCATCAACATCTTTGAACCAAAGCCAACTTCACCTGCACGCGTGCACCCTGCTGACTGACAAACGAAGCTCTGGCGAAAAGAGAGGTAGGGAGCGTAATTGTAAGCTACCCGACTGGGGAATGTACCTCCACCTCACAGAATACCGCAGCCAAATAACGGTTCCCTTGAGGGCTGTTGTGTTCTTGCGAGTGAGTGAGGTCACCAGAAAGGAAGGAGATGCTGCAATGGCAGCGGGGGTGGCGTCGCGCGAGCGATTTTTTATGTTGCGAGCGTTAATACGGCTACGGTAACCGCTTCACATCAGGCGGGCCGTATGCTTGTCTGCCACCCGACGTAGTATAAAAAAAAAAGTATAATCGGTAGAGCTCTATCGTTTCTACAAGCTAAGGTAAACACAAGTAGCATAAATCTAAGTTGAAATTTGATTTTCACAAGCCATAAATCTGATGGTAATCGGCTACAGCTTCTTACGGCGGTAGGGTCTTAGATCTCAATGCGTTACTTAATTAGCAAATTTGACGATTTCGGTGGCGTAGCGGTCAATGACGCGGCTTCGACACCAACGCTCGTGGGTTCGATTCCCACATAGGACAAACATTTGTGTGCATGAACATGTCTGTTTGTCTTAGTCTGGGTGTTTTAGTATTATGATACACAGTATGTATTTCCAAAAAAGAATGTATTTACGTATGTTTATCAGTTGTCTAGTACCCATAACACAAGCTTCGCTTACTTTGGGGCTAGATGGCACTGTGTAATTTGCCTGACAATATTTATATTTATAAATATTTATCGGGTATTCTTTGATGGAGGTATTGAGAATAGGTAAAATATAATGTAGAGTTCAACTTATAACCTAATGAAATAATGGATAACTATTATTTAAAATATTATAATAAGATAACCACAAGTCTAAAAACGATGTATCACTGCTCCCAATTTTACTGTTGCGTACTCGGACTGCGCTATTGATTTTTCTAGAAGAGATTGATTGAGAGAGACCCCTTGTTCGTCTAGAAGAGATGCTTTACGTAAAGACTGCACTTGTATTATTTCTATAACTTTTCACTAGTTTCGTATTTGTTTTTTTCTTTTTTGATGCAGTGAAAAGTATTTTGTACTTTTACCACAAAGTTCTTTTCTTACTAGTTGCAGAAAAACTAGAACAACCAACCAAAGTCATGCGGCCAATGGGCACGAAATTCTCCGATTAGAGGGGGAATGAGCAGGTTGAAGTGACTTATTTTATTAAAAAGAGGACAAATATTAAACCAATCACCAATACTTGAAGATGTGGCTGAAGGAAAAAGTATAAGAACATTTTAAACAAAGTCTGGAAAAGAACTATCTTTGATTTATATTGTTGTGACTCTGTGACAATTATTTTCTGATAAATTATTAATAAAATACAGAACCCCACAGTTCAGAGGAAGAAATAAATCATTTGATTTTAATACAATTACGGGCTAACAAATAAAATTTACTCTATTTTAAATGTAGATAGTTCTCTTGATAATGATTTAAAAAAAAAACCGACTTCAATTGGCAAGCGCAGCTTATTGGTGGAATACCCCAGGCTGTCCGTCTTCCGGGAGAAAAGTTATTGCATCACACAAGATTCCTTAGTCGCCTTGTACGACATCCACCGCAGAGCAATGGAGTAGCGCAATTTTATTTTGCCGGCAACCACACGGCAAACTTAAGGGTTTCCTTCGATTTTCGAAAAAAATAATTTATCGAATAACATACATACAAAAAAAAATCAGTCGAATTCAGAACCTCCTCCTTTTTTGAAGTCAGTTAAAAAGTTAAAGTTCGCGGAGCCCAGTGCGGCCCGCGACACGACTGTCAGTCGACCCAGCGAACACAATGGAGGTCTCTATTGCATATTCCATGAGACAAAACGGGCTAATTGCATGCACCAATTTGTGCTCAGTGATAGTACTACGCAATGGTGTCTTGGAATTATCGAACTTCTTGTACTCGCTACACTAACGTAATTGATTAATTATTAAATGAAGTTCATCCTAAATTAAATAAATAAATAAATAAACTTGATACTGTTGAGTGTTGGCACTTGGTGGAACATTATTATCATAATGTTATAATAAAGCATTTGTGTTGTTCCACTTTATTTTGTGCAACAGTACAAGTGCTTCATTATAACATTATGAAATAAATAAACATTTCTGGACAAATTACACACTCGCAATCGAAAATCAAGATAAAATTGATACATTTCATCTTACCTTAAAAGTAGATGAATCGGATGGGTTAGTAAGAAAGATTTGTAAATAAAAAACACATTGTGCAACCGCGTCCTAATTGCTTAATTGAGTAACTATCGAATTTAGAACCAATCGTACGAAGAGCGCAAGTGTTAATCCAGCTTATATAGAAACCATATAAAAAGTCTACACCAGTGGTTTTCAATCTGTGGGTCGCGACCCCCAGGGGGATCGCGAAGCCAGACTCGGGGGGTCGCCAGCAATAAGAAAAAGGCAAGGTTTAGACACTACAACAAAAACACAATTTTAGTCAGAAAGATGGGCTTGTTTATTTTTCAAAAGTTTATCAAATCGTGGTGCTATTTTTGAAACGTTTAATAATCAATCCCCGTTACCACCATCTCTTATTGCGATTCAATAACTGAATGGAATGCGTATTCATACCAATGAATAAGCGTCTCTATTTCAAATGGAATAGAGTCGCTTATTCATTGGTATGAATTAGCAATCTATTCAATAATTGAATCGCAATAAGAGATGGTAGTAAGGGGGCTGTTTCTAATTGGGTATTTGACTAACATTTTTTTCTGTTTGATATGTAGGGACGTCTCCATAATATAACCATAGGTGAAAGAATTACTTCGATAGCACAAAAATCTCTCGAGATATGGTAATTTGAAAATCACAATTTTTAGACTGCCCCAAAACGCTCCATACAAAAGACTACTGAATTATGACGTCACAGATCTGTATTTTGTATGCATCAAATCAGAAATTTGTACGACAGCTATGTTAAATATTACGTTTATGTGATTAGTATCATAATAAAAGTTATAGCATTTTTTATTGCTTCTCCAATGGAAATATTATTTTTTAATAATTTCATACTTTTAAAATGGACTTTCCCGCCAAACTTTGATCGACGCTAAAAAAAGTCTGACTGAAGATATTAGAATGAAAGTTTGCAGATCTTTATAGTTTTGTGTATTTTACGATATTGTTAATTTATTTGTACAATTTTTAAACATTGGAAACAACCCAGACGCCTGTGAAAGCTGTAGTCGCGTGTTTAGTTTCAAAAATCGCGTCGCTTATTAAAAAAAAGCATTTACGTAGTCTTTTAAATTATTTATTTGCCTGTCTATAGCACAAGGGGTCGCCAGAATTTTTCAACCTGTAAGGGGGTCGCGAAATCGAAGATTGAAAAACACTAGTCTACACTAAAGTAGCGTCCACAGTGAATCAGTTTTATGCTCACGCGTGCTTGCTAATTCTTCGGTAACAGTTGTGACTTGTATAACTTAATAGTTATTTGTTATACAAGAGTGCAAAATTGCTTTTTAACCGCGTGCTAAATTTTGATCACCGAGCAAGCGAAGGATTCAAAAATTAGAATCCTGAGCGTCGACAAGGTAATCAAAGAGCACGAGGTGAAAATACTTTGCACTCGAGTGCAACACGTAACTTTTCATCCCACCTGAGCGAGGAAATGACTAAATACAAAAAAAAAACATTTATTTTTCTTTCGTTTTGTTATCGTTTGGACGTCATTATCAACTGACAAGGCATCAAGGTCTCTTGTCCGTTGCCGATGCGATTGGGGCTCCTCTTTTCGCTTACCATCAGGCGAAGCGGAGCCAATATGCTGAGCTAATAAAAAAAAAAATATATAATATACCTATAGGTGAAAGAATTAATTCAATAGCATTAAAACTTCTCGACATTATGATATCTAGATAATTTTAATGATTATGATGATGAATAAAATATGGGACCAATCTGGAAGATCTTTCCATTTAAAAAAGTTTTTTCAAATAGTTAAAAATCATAATTTGGTACTTTCCCGAAAACGCTCCATACAAAAGGCTAAAGGCTAAGGAGTTATGACGTCACACCTAGGTAATAATAGTAGATTATTGCATCGAGCACAAAGTAATTTATTATTGCACCGAGTGCCTGATTTAGAGCCCGAGCGTTAGCGAGGGCTCTAATCTAACAGGCACGAGGGCAACATAAATGACTTAAGGCGAGGTGCATAATCTGCTTTTCTTTCAACTAATTAATACCTATAGGAATAGTAGATAAAAGAAACTCATATCAAACAGTTAAAATAGAAGTTTAATTATTGAAATTAAAAGTTATGTTTGAGCAATTATTAAACGTAAGGTTAAGAGTTTTGTTGGGCAAATTTATATTTTTAAATTTCTTTAATTTTTAACTCAGAGTTAACAGCAATATTTTTTTTAATTTGGAACAAGTAGGATAGAAACGAATAATACGTACGAAAAAAAAAGTATTGATATCGGCTGGCTGAATAGAGCTAATCCATTGAGATTGGCACCTTTTGGTGCGATTAAAAAAAACTGTGCAATAATGAAATTTCATACATTTTTATTGCTCTAGAGCATTAAAGACTCGTTTTGTACTGAGTTTTTAGTGTGATTGTGATGAAATTAAAGCATAGTTGGAAGAAAATAATATTTTTTTAATAATAAATTCATTTCAATTAAATACGGCGTTTATGTAACAGTGCCGTAACAAAAGTTATAGTATATTTTATAGTTTCTCCGAAGTCAATATTTTTTTAAATAATTTCATCCTTTTAAATTGGACTTTCCCATCAAACTTTGATCGACCATAAAACAAGTCAGATAGAAATTATTAAAATGTTAAGATCACAGATGGCTCTAGATTTGTGTATTTTACGATACTGATATTTATCTATCTATATATATTTAAAAATCAATGCCACTTTTCGTTGTAAATTTATAACTCAAGAACGGGCTCACCTATCCAAACCAAATGTTTAGGCTTTGTTCGGACTATTTAGTAGAAGGTTTATGTGAAGTTTGCACAAAATCGGTAGAGCGGTTCTTCATTTATCACATTTTTTGTAACAAATGAATTCAATAAATGGCGGATCATTTTGTTAATGGGAATTTTGCTGTCAAATTGAAACTTTTTTCAGTGTTGACAGTACAAGCATGTTGTTATGTCATTCATGCGGTCATTTCATTTTGGACGTGCTTCGACTTTATGTTGCCTGTTCCAGAGTCGGTACTCATGTTTGTTTATTCATGCTCAAAACGGAAAAACAAAAAATATTGTTTATACAAATGTTTTGGATTAAGTTTTAAAATAGCTAGCAATTAATAAAATATTTTTTTGTTTGAATAAATGAATTTGATGTACCAATAATTTTTTTTTAGTATTTCACTTTATACGTAGCGAAGCACGTACCGGGCCGCTAGTATTTTATAATTTTATAACATAGGTCATAGAGCTATTCGTAATATTTACTAACAATAAAGATCCCATTCTGTGTGCGGTAGAGCCGCTACTCTCGAATAGCATCACCAGATCAATGTCAAGTGTCACTCAAACGGATTGTACCATCAACAAATGAGTTACGACCGCCACTTGTCAGCGCGGACGGCACGCGCTTACATCAATGGAATGAGATGAGATGACGGCGCGCAGGACTCCCGCCGGCCGCAGCGGCCAATACACCGCAATTAGATCGTTTAGATTTAGACCATTCAGCATAACTCAGATAGATTGATGATAGGTCATGTTTGAAATTATATTGTAAATTAACCATCTGTAAGTCAGTGCGGAACCACCATTTCTATCATACAAATTGCTATAAATTTAAATTCCATCCATATCATCTTGATAAGTGTCGATCTACTACAGTACAGTTTCCTAAAACATTTTATACCACGAACGGTGAAACTGTGGAATCAACTTCCCTCAGAGGTATTTCCGAATAATTACGATATGGAGGCCTTCAAGAACAGAGTCTAATAAAATATTTTCCAAGCCTGCGAGAACGGCTTTATTAAGTAAGAGCGTCTTTTCTGATCTGAGAAGAAATACGTAGCATTAAGAAAATTACTGATTTTAAAAAGAAATTCCATGCTCTGTTTGTTGATAAATGCTACTATAGCGTTAGTGATTATCAGAATGACAGAAATCAATGACAGAAATTGGTGGAACACAGAATGGATTGATATAAACTTGTAACGTCTGTAAAACCTGTTGTTCACAATAAAGTTAATTTATATTTGTAGTCTTTATTTCCCTTAAAATACTGGCAACAGATCAGTGACCCCTGGTGTTGCTGATCTCCATGGGCGGTGAGGATTGCTTTCCACCAGGTGACCCACATGCTCGTTTTTCCCCCTCTCACATAAAAAAAGAAATAGGATGCAACAATACAAAAAATAATATAATATTGTTCTGTGAAAAGAACCGTATCGTCCTCAAGCGTTATTCATCCCACTGCGGGGATACGGGCCTCCCCTCAATCTAAGGGGTTTAGAGCATACTTCACCACGCTTCTCAACTGTCAGTGTTTTGAAGCCGCCTATAGGCCACTGACTTAGCTTAACGACTATTATCTAATGACTACAGACAGGACCGGCGGCTTAACGTGCCCTCCGAAGGACGAAGCTTATTTTTAACCGACTCCAAAAAAGGAGGAAATCCTTAATTCGATTGTATTTTTTTTTATGATGATGATTGATGATGATTTTAAATGTTTGTTACTTCATTACTCCGACATCTATAAACCGCTTTGAAACAATACTTTTTTTTATTTAAAAGAGTACATACCTATTACTTCCGGTTAATCGGTTCAGTTCTGATAGTGTATTTAACTTTTTTGCGCTGCTTACGACTGTAGAGTAATTATTGGAGTCGGTTTTTTATTTTTGTTAAAATTATATATCCTGCACTATTTCTACTAACTACTAAGTATCTTATTATTATTATGTATTTGTAATAAAGTTAACGATTTGCCTCTGACTAGTCTATATTTTTGTTGTTTTGTCTGTCTGACCATAAAGAGCTTTACAATTTTACACCAAGTGTAAATCATGTCAAAGTCAACATCAAAAGCTACAAGTTTTTTCGCAGGAACACAACAACCCTCAAGGGAATTGTTGTTTGGCTGCGGTATTCTGTGAGGTGGAGGTACTACCACAGTCGGGCAGCTCACAAATACGCATACGCATAGGGTATACCCTACATCTGTTTTGCCAGAGCTCCTTTCTCTAGTCGGCAGGGTGTACCACGTGTAGATAAGGTTGGTTTTGTCTCTAAGGATCATGGAGAGCCACTTGCACCTCAATTTTTATTTTATTATATTTTATTAGTACCTGTAATCGTATTGACGAGCTCGGTGGTTTAATGGTTATCAATGGCCACTTTGACTTCGAGGTTGCAGATTCGATCCCCACACAAGACAAATATTTGTGCGCATGAACATGTCTGTTTGTATTGGTCTGGGTGTTTTAAAAAAAAATGTATTTAAGTATAATATCTGCTATTTAGTACCCATAGTACAAGTTTTGCTTTGTTTGGGACTGGATGACCGTGTATAATTTGTCCTGGAATAATTATTTATTATTGAAATTGCACAATATTACGTCTAGTACATCAAAACAACGCTCGGTAGAACCTAAGCTCTGAAGCGTGATCAAACTATCAAATGAATACTCAGGCTTTCTCAGCTGAGTTAATACGGCCATTTTCACTTCCCACTTCTGGTTGTAAGTTGCGAGCTTTAACACGATGATCTTAGTCACTGTCATGGAATTGATAAGTTAACAAGGTTAACTCGAAACATAACTTATTAGAGGTTTAAGAGGAGTTAGTTAGAGGATAAACAGACCGACACAGAAAGCAATTTTATTTAGACGTGAATACGTGTCTAAATTTGCTACCATACGGGGCAGTCCAGAAAATGCAAAGTAAACTAAATCGGGGGATACAATTTGGTGTTGCAGCTACAAATCTATCATTTCCATCCAAAATTCAATCACACCACTGGATAGATGAAGGATCAAAGAATTTATTACGCTAAGTAAGGACTATTGAATATCGTGTGCGGGGAAGGGGGAAGCGATGCCATTATGAGATAATTTTAGTACATATAACGTATTCACGTACAACACATGACCATGTCCCTGACACAGCGATACCCCATTTTTAGCGTTCCGTACCTCGAAAGGAAAAACGGAACCCTTATAAGATCACTTTGTTGTCCGTCTGTCTGTCTGTCTATCTGTCAAGATCCTCTATGTCGAGAATGCGTGGAGGTATGAAGCTGAAATTTGAACTATTTACTCAGGTCTACGGTCCCATGAAGCTTTAAAAAAATTAAACTGCTAAGTTTACGTCAAAAAAGATACTATATTATATATTAGTTTATTCTGCAAATAACGCATATTTCGGTACATTCTCAAGGGAATCAAAACTCATAGGGCTCCCGTCGACCTAGAACTATGAAATTTGGCAAGTAACATCGTTATAGACTACAAGTACAAGAATAAATCTCAAAACTATACATTTGTAATTAAATCTTAAAAAATATAAATAATTCGTGTATATTTTTTCAAATTGAATCGAAATTTCAAATAGAATCTCCTAGTTCAAATATATCAAATATATATCATATATGAATGGGTTTGATGTGCACATTGCAAAATATAGTTTATTTATTTTTTCCGACGCATTATTTCTAATTTGAAAATTATCAAAAAAATACCGTTCTTCTCTTTTTCTCCGAAGTTTGTGATCACGAAACGAAATGATCCTACGTACGGAACCCTCGGTGGGCGAGTCCGACTCGCACTTGTCCTGTTTTTTTTTTATACTATGATAGAGATTGTGAAGTCATATTTGTAAGAAAGCCTAGTCTCTTAGTTCATTACTTTCTTTGTACGGCATTTAATGAATGAATGCAACGACTATCTTTATTCTTTGTTGGTAGTCACCATTTTGTTTTCATAAATTTTAAAATGAATTCATGGTTCAATTCGCCATGAGCTATGATCCCTCGTGATCCCGTCATTACGATAATGGTGTGCCTGATGTTATGCAGTGCTGCAATGCAGTGCAGCGGCGTACCTGCATCTAAATACAGTCAAAGGATCGTGATTGTGCTATTAAATTGAAAGAATATCTCCATTGTTTTAGGATATAAGTGACTTGCCGCCATCTTTTTAGAGTTAAGCCAACCTTTTCTAAAACCCAATGATATAAACGTAAACAAACTGTTTCTGAAAAGATCATATCACTGTTGGGATACGGGTCCCCCTTCAATCGAAGGGGTTTAGAGCGTACTCCACCATGTTGTGCAACAACGAGTTAGCGGAGGCCAGTATTTTCAAGCCATCATCCAAAGACCACCGACTTGGCTTAATGACTTTCCTATAATGACAACAACCGAGACCGACAGCTTAGCGTACCCTCCGAAACACGGAGCCTAAAAGTAAATAAACCCATCCATAGACAGACTGCAGCCGACGTTGCTTAACTTGCGTGATCGATTAAGCTGCCACGCGCACCGCCGACATCGTGCTGCTCCAGTATTACAACAGTGAAAACCGCATTCAATGACGTACGGTATTTTTGTGGGATTCGCGTTTAACCATATATACGAATAGACAAACAAAAAAAAAATGTTTGTCTATTTGTATAATATTAGGTTGGGGAAAAAGTCTTTTCGTATTTTATATGAAAATTCAAAACATTTTTTAATAAAGTTTATTTACATTTAACTAAAGTATGTAGGTGCCATTTTGTTCGATAACTTTTTGCCATCTTGTAGGTAGAGACATGATCCCATTACTATAGAAAATTTGGGACTTCTGTTCAAAAAACCACGACAAGTGGTTTTGGCAGTCTTCTCGTGATGTTAACCTGACAATGCCTAAAGAATTCTGAAGAGACCGAAACAGGTGGAAATCAGAAGGTGCAAGGTCAGGACTATACGGCGGATGCATTAACACCTCCCAGTCAAACTCTCTTAATTTTTGCTGAGTGGCTAAAGATGTGTGAGGTCTTTTTTTTTTTCATTTTTCATCGTTATCATGATGAAAAATCACACCCCTTCTGTTAATTAATTCCGGCCGCTTTCTCTCAACTTTTTGCTTTAATCTCATCAGTTGTTCACAGTAGAGTTCAGAATCGATAGTCCTGCCTGGCGGTAACAGCTCATAATGAATAATGCCCTTCCAATCCCACCATACACACAGCATCACCTTGTTGCGGGTTAACCCGGGTTTGCCAGAGTCTGTGAAGCCTGACCTGCCTTTGACCACGACCTTTTTCGCACGTTCTTGTCGTACGTGATCCACTTTTCATCACCAGTTATAAGCTTCTTCAAAAACGGTTCGCTTTCATTACGTCGTAGAAAAGAATCGCAAATGAGTACACGGTTCATTAAGTTTCTTTCAGTGAGATCGTGAGGCACCCAAATATCGAGCTTTTTAGTGTACCCCGCTTTTTTCAAATGCGCCAAAACTGTTTTGTGGTCAATTCCTAATTCTTCAGCTACGTCGTAACTACTGATATGCCGATCTTGCTCCACTTTTTCAAAAATGGCATCCATTTTATCCGTAACAGGGCGACCAGAGCGACGTGCATCTTTCACATCAAAATTTCCTGATTGAAAACCCTTAAACCAAATTTGTGCTACTCTCACAGACACTGCACTAGGTCCATAAACGTCACAAATTTTTTTCGCAGCTTGCGTTGCATTTTTACCTTTTTTGTAGTAAAATTTTAAAATGAATCAAATTTCTTCATTAGATTCACTCATCTTTTTTTTTTTTTTTTTGAAGAACAGGATATACCAGTTCATACATACTATAATGCGAAAAGACTTTTTCCCCTACCTATTAGATACAAATAGACAAACAAAAATTCTAAAAATGTTTGTTTTAGTTTCTATTGCTCCTAAAATCCCATCTAGTCCTTACAAATTATTTTTTCTTAAATATCCTACATCGGCCAGTTAGAATTTAACAGGTTCACAGTCCCGAAGCAAGTTGCGATCTTCTTTGCATACGTCCCTTACTACGTACTTATTACGTTTACTTGTGCTACATGACATTGCTTCTTGCCATTGCGTCGATTTAGAAGCTTCATTTTTTTTTTACTGTTTTAGGAGATTATAGACATGGGTATGTGATATAAATTTCAACTTGATACCTCTATGCGTTCCTGAGAAAAAGGGTTTTGACAGACGGACGGACAACGAAGTGATCCTATAAGGGTACCGTTTTTTTCTTTTGAGGTGCGGAACCCTAAAAAGCAACGGTTGTCTTTTATAGATACAGAAGATTATGATTGAACCATTCCCACAACTGTTCGCCATGATATAATTCGATCGCGCCTCTCTAGTCAACAAAGGCGCTCGGAAGGCGCGAGTGGCCCCAATTGAGCGGTTATTAACGCTCACATCTAACGATCTGCCCAACAGACAAACAAACAAACATTCCACAGACGCATACGCATCTCGCCATGCTCTCAATCGGGCACGATAGCTTGCGATGAGATACATGTGTAGGAAATTCAAATAGATGCAGTTTTATGCATTACTTTACTAGTGAAAATTTTTATTTTATTCCTGAAATTTTTTTATATAAATTACTAATAACTTGAATAATAATTACTATTAATTAAATATACAATGGCCGTGTGGTTTCCGGCAGACTAGAATAGCATCACTCCGTCTCTTCCCGTGGATGTCGTACAAGGCGACTAAGGGAAATACATTATAAAATATCGATCAGGCCTCCCCAACCCGTCTGGCCAGCGTGGGGAGTGTAGGCCATATCCTCCTGTCTGTGACGGACGAGAGAGGGTCGTGCTCCTGTAGTGGAGACTAAAATGACCTGATGATGAAATATGCAATAGTATAATATTAGAAATTCGACTGAGAACCAAAGTTGTCGACAAAGCCTTCAGAGTTTACAAGCTGAAGTGGCAATGGGCCGGTCACATCTACCGAGTAAGTTATGGCAGATGGGGGAGGAAGGTATTAGAGTGAAGGCCGCGCGTAGGACGACGAAGTGTTGGATGCCCCCCAAGATGGTCAGATGATCTTAAGAAAGCAGCTGGGAGCGGCTGTATGCGGAAGGTGGAGGATCGTATCTGATGGAAAGCATTGGGGAAGGCTTATATCCAGCAGTGGGTAGATACAGGCTGATGATGATGATGATCGTATCTTTACTAGTGACCAATTTTGGTTCCGAAAAATTATTTTGTTATTACTAATGACATGAATAATAATCTCTCTTAAATCACGCGTCAAGCCCGGTCATTTGATAGGCGTGTGCGGGGATATGGATCCAACGCGTAGAGGCCCCTTTGAGAAGTTTGATGTAATGTTGTACGCCCGCCGTGACCCGCTCCAGGATATGTTAATGGAACGATATTCCCATGAGCAGGTCTCGGCAGGCGTTGAGACTATTCCGAAGTGTCATGGAAAATAAATGAGCTATGGAGATGAGATCTGGGTGAACTTAATACCGGGCTATTACAGAAGAGGGACGGACGCCTGCCATAACTGCTTGAAATGAATAATAATAATTATTAATTCCATAAATATTAAATTAAATAAGACTTTATTGCTGTTAATAAAATTACAAATTGTCTACTAGTGTCTTCGGTATTACCTTATTCCTTTAGGTACTGCAGATTACTCTAATGGCCAGGGAACTTATACTAATTACTACGAAATAAAACGATCCACGGTTAACAGCGAACTAGAAATAAGAAGATTTAAATATTTTTAAAGTCAACAACTGAATGCTCTATTAATAAAATCATGATCACCATACGAGGCGCTTCAACCCCAGGACTCTAAATTAATTTTATTGACATCCCTAATTACCAACTTCGAAAAAAGCAATTAATATCCTCACAGGTACGGCCACGGCGTTATAGATTAATAGTTGTTTCACTTATTTATCGTGCATACTTTAAATTAATCAGCGTTACTAATAACAGGGCTGGAATGCATCGTGGCAGTGCATGATTTACTATGAGATTATAAAATTTCAAGCTTGACTTAATTTTAAAATGAATAACAGAAGTAGTAAAAATTAGATGCAGTAAGAGCAGGATATATTCAATGTTTTTTTGAGTGTATGTATATAGAATAGAAATATAAATATACGAGTATATATCAAGGTAAACAGTTTACCTTGATAATGCCTGTAATCTGTGCCTTAGCGGCGAAACCGGTCGGTAATATTAAATATAATTACGTGGAACAGTACAAGTGCTTTATTATAACATTATGATATTAATGTTCCACCAAGTGCCAACAATCAACAGTATCAACTTTATATTTATTTCAAATTCACATACATTTCATGTGTTATTTATATAGTTAGTCATATTTTGTATTTATTTTAATTGTATATTTTAAGTTAGCTATAATAATTTTATGAAACAATTACTTCACATTCACAATGCAAAAGTTCACAATATAACATATTATATAACAATGGTGATCAATGGCGTCGCCAGCTTAGCTTATAATTACGCTCCCTAACTCTCTTTTCGCCAGAGCTTCGTTTGTCAGTCAGCAGAGTGCACCCCGTGCAGGTGAAGTTGGCTTTGGTTCAAATATGTTGATGAACCACTTAAACCCCAAAATTGTTGCTATTCAAGTGTTTTTTTTTCGAGTCGAGGGACCATCACACAATCTCCCTATGTCTCCTGTGTAGCCAGGACTAACAACGGTGACCACCAAAAACAAGGCAATGGACAGTGAAAGTGAAGTCCATTGCAGTCCCGTGGTTAAGACTACGGCAGCCTTGGTACTCACAACGAATTTAATATGAAGAAATTAGTAGGAGTTGGAATTTGCCATAGAGGAATATTTTGGTATATATAATTTATCTTGATTTATGTCGAATAGAAGAGGAATTATTAACAATAAATGTTGAATTTCAGAAGCCTACGTGGATGAAGTCACGGGCAGCGGGCAATAAATTTATTCGACAATTCGCGGTTAACGTAACCACGAAATGTCGAATAAATTTATTTTATTCCGCAAATAAAACATTTTAATTATATTATTAATTTTCGATACTTTAAATAACACTGCTAGTGGTCACGGGTAATCACAAAAAGCGTGTTTCCTTTGACTGTCATGGCGCGTGAACAAAATTAAATTGTCGATGACGGGCCGTTTGTAAAATTATTTTCGTTGGACTAATTAATAAACAAACAATATTTCACGAGCCACTGGCGATGTTATAGTGGTTATATTCCATATTATCTACACGTGGAGTACCCTGGCAATTGGCTATCAAAGTCCTGAAGAGATAACAACCATAGTCAAAATAAAACATCATTACAAAACAATTCTTTAAACAATTTAACAATATAATCTATAGTAATGTAGTTGACTTGTCCAACATCAGATTGTTCTAGTGTATGTGTCGCAGCCAATTCGTAGAACCCGCCGCATTACATAACGGCTAATTGTTATATAAAATGGCCAAGACATTATTTCAAACCGCCCTTTTATCATATTAGTGAATTGTCACCAGATAGGCGGCTAGCTATTTGGTGACAATTTACTTGGGTATCCACCAAGTTTGTGGAACCTGGCATTTCTAAATAATCAAAAGCCAAACCAGTAGACTAACCAAAAGATTATTTAAAGACAATCCGCCTTAAGTTAGCCGTTATGTAATGCGGCGGGTTCTGCGAATTGGCTGCGACATATGCACTGCTTTAAATAAACGAGTTATTTTAAAATGAATGAAGAAATGAACGCAACCCTTATAAGATCATTCGTGTGTCAGTCTGTACGTTCGATAAAAAGCTCATCCCAGTGTATCTATAATATTTTATGTAGCGAACGTTAATATGGCTACATTACCATAACCAGTTCCCATCAGGCGGGTCGTATGCTTGTTTTTAACCCGACGTAATAAAAAAAAATCCGCATACACAAAAAAAGGACATGAGATTATAAACGACGAGCTCAGTGGCGTAGCGGTCAATGACGCGGCATCAATACCAACGCTCGTGGGTTCGATTCCCACATAGAACAAACATTTGTGTGCATGAACATGTCTATTTGTCTTAGTCTGGGTGTTGTCTATGTATCATAAGTATGTATTTACAAAAAAAATGTATTTACGTATGTTTATCAGTTGTCTAGTACCCATAACACAAGCTTCGCTTACTTTGGGGCAAGATGGCACTGTGTAATTTGTCTGACAATATTTATATTTATATAAAGGGTTGACCCAGACCACAAAATACAGAGTACTTTCTGTACGTTGTACCCTTATTCATCCCACTGCTGGGATACGGGCTTCCGCTCCATCGAAGGGGTTTAGAGCATACTCCATCACGCTGCTCAACTGCGAATTGGCGGAGGCCAGTGTTTTCAAGCCGCCTAAAGGCCACTGACTTGGGTTAACGACTGTCATCTAGGAGGAACTCGAATACCCATCCGTCCAACAAACCCATCCATGGTCACGCTACTGTTGTCGTTGCTTGACTAACGCGTTCGATTAGACTGACACTAGCAACGCCGCCATATAGCCCCCCTAGCCAAGTGTAATTCGTAGCGTCGAACGTTAGATAGATCACGTTACATTTGTCAATTCTCATAATAAATAAATATTGTCAGGCAAATTACACAGCGCCATCTAACTACAAAGTAAGCGAAGCTTGTGTTGTGGGTACTAGACAACTGATAAACATACTTAAATACATTTTTTTTTGTAAATACATACTTATGATAATAGAAAACACCCAGCCAAAACAAACAGACATGTTCATGCACACAAATGTTTGTCCTATGTGGGAATCGAACCCACGAGCGTTGGTGTCGAAGCCGCGTTATTGACCGCTACGCCACCGAGCTCGTCAATAATATAATGTTCGATACGTCATAATAAAATGTTCGATTTTGACAAATGTCACGTGATTTATCTAATGTTCGTTACGCTACGAATTACACTTGGCTAGGGGGACAGGTCTCTACCATATACGTAGAAATATATTGTGCTTACGTACTTCCAATAATGCAACATACTACTATTGTGATACTACGAAGATTATTGTGAAAATAGTGTCAGTACATAATAGAAAAAAGTACATTACAAGATATTTTCGATAAACGAAGGCGTGTCAGTGACCCCAAATGCATTGAATGCAGACAGTGAGGCGCCAAAGCGCACGTCACTATTGACGGCCGGTGATTGATGGAGAGATGATCCAATGATATTACCAACAAGTTTTGGGAGAGATGCTACTTAACTGTTACTTGAAAGTAGCTAACTAACTAGTAGTTTGCGGCTAACTGAGATCTCAAGATGATTTTCTAATCAATTTTGATAACTCAAACACCGGGAATAATGTTAAACGAACGAGTGAGTTGTGCATACTAATCGACTAAGATTGATCAACTGTGATGAGAATGAGAACAATGAGAATTCGAGAACTTGTCACTACTTAAAAGTTAGTTATTTACTAATTTCTCAAACCATGAATTAAAATTCGACTTTTTGAAGTACTCTAACCGACCTCAATGAACTAGCGAAAACTGCTGCCAACTAGCGAAAGAGGCTCCAGCAAAACAGAGGCAGGGTAGAGCGTATTTGGTAACTTCCCGACTGGGCAATACTTCTATAATATTCCAAAAATTAAAATTTCATTAATCGATATCAATCATTCAGGATAACTCAAAAATAAAATTCATATGATTCAAAATGAGAACCAGCTTTCAAATAAAAAAAAAATCATCAAAATCGGTTTTAGATGAAAAATGTTCTGAGATGACCAAAACCATTAAAAAAAATACAGTCGAATTGAGAACATCCTTCTTTTTTTGAAGTTGGTAATAAAATGTCTTACAGGATTGTTTTAAACTACATACATTTTATAACTCAAAAAAACATTAGGTACATGGTCAGTATTAGTTGCTGCAGTAAAATGTAGTACTAAAAATAGACGTTTTCCGTAAATTACAAGGTACTGTTTCATAAATTTACTAAATCATAACTTTGAAAAATTATGACACAATACAATTTTCTAAAATAACTTTGAAAATTTATAAAACAGTAGGTACCTTATCTCATATTTGAGTGTTTCACCTGATTATTTCTTAGGCCTGAGAAATAATAGTTTAACACAGTTTTTTTATTATTGTGTTTTTTAGTATTGTCATACGTACCTAGTACTTTTACTTATACTGTCGTGCATAGTGTTGCAAAAAAACTGTTTTTTTTCTGTCGTGAAAAAAAAACTTGAAAAAAACCTGAAAAAAAACCGTTTTTTTTTCTGAAGCATGTTTTTTTTCAAGAGTACGGAGTTCGAAATTATTAAAGTATTTATGGTATAAAAGTTAATACTTAAAAGGTTATATTCGTTTTCTGATGTATTTTTAAACCAACTATACTTTTGGTTGGCGAAACCCTCTATGTTCGGAACCCTGACTTCATTTATATTTAACATTTTGTCTTTACCTCACTCATCAGCAAACGTAGAACGTATTTTCTCGGCAATAAATTTAGACCAAACCCGCAAAAAGTAAGAAACATGCTTCATTAAAATATTTAAATTTCTACAGATATTTTTTCTGAAAAAAAAAACAATTTTGGAAAAAAAAACAAGGGAGCTAAGTTTTTTTTCAGCATAGTGAAAAAAAACAAAGTCGTTTTTTTTCATGTTGCATCACTAGTCGTGCACCGATGTTAATGTAACGCTTATGTAAAGTAAAAAATATGTACATGACAAATGAAATTGTAACAAAAATATTATAACAAAAATAGGTGATACATAAAATATTAATCTTAAGAACATCACGTCATCGCTCGTAGTATTTAAAAAAAATTTCATGTTTTCTTGATCAATAAAAATTATAACAAATTTATAAAATTTAACGTCATGCTTCCTATTTCATAAGTACATGGATATTTTCTTCATTCTGTATATAAATTATTATTATTGTTCTATAAACTAAACCTTAATATTTTTTGTAAACTTAAAAAAAAAATTAAAATATTTCGAAATAAAATCATGATCAAAATCTTTTTTTTAACACCTAATTGAAAGGGCAAAATTACCTGTGTAATAATTATAATAATCTCTGTAATAATACTCTAATAATGCTAATTATTTATAGCTAATATATTCGTAATATAAACACATTTTATCAGAAGTATTAAAGTTATTATTATATTTAAACATAAACATTGCATGTTGCTAAAGTGACAATTGGAAACAATAATAATTGGTATAAAATTTACATAACCGACAAGTAATTTAATAAAACAAATTTAATATAATCATGACTAAAATAGAGTCATTATTGTCATTTTCATGCAATATTGGCAGAAATCAAACCATTGAACAATAAAAATGTAACTAAAATAGACATTTCTGGCAATAAAAACAAATTGTGGGTAAAAAATGTATTTAAGTATTACTACAAGCTTTGCTTAGTTTAGGACTAGATGGCGGTGTGTAATTTGTACTGGAATATTTATTATTAAAATATTTATTCTCTTTGAAAAAATACGACATTACATGTTAATTCCATGGATTAAATAAACAAAACAATAATAATATCTACGTCCCAACCCGTCCCTACTTTAAACAAAAACGTAAAACAAAATTGCATAATACTTCATTGCACAGGACTAAAATAAAATCAAAAAACTTACATGCTCCGAGATGATACGCGACCACAAAGATGGCCCGATGAAAAACCCACTAAGACTAGCGCTAGACGAGATTCCGACCTCGTTAATATAGCAAAATAAATGTAAAAAAGTGTCATATAAGCATCAATCAAGATGATTGATCGTAGTTATCACAGTGGAGGTGCAAACATGCCGCGGGACGACCCTGTTTAAGTATTAGGTTAGGTATTTGTGACACTAATCTTAATTAGGGCGCGCAATCTAATTAATACTGTGAGTTTCTTGTCGTGTACTCTGTTTTTTTTTTTTTTTTTTTTATACTACATCGAGTGGCAGACAAGCATACGGCCCGCCTGATGTGAAGCGGTTACCGTAGCCATATTAACGCTAGCAACATAAAATATTGCTCGCGCGCCGCCACCCCCGCTGCCAACGCAGCATCTCCTTCCTTTCTTTCTGGTGACCTCACTCACTCGCAGGAACACAACAACCCCCCTCAAGGGAACTGTTATTTGGCTGCGGTTTTCTGTGAGGTGGAGGTACATTCCCCAGTCGGGTAGCTTACAATTACGCCCCCTACCTCTCTTTTCGCCAGAGCTTCGTTTGTTAGTCAGCAGGGTGCACCACGTGCAGGTGAAGTTGGCTTTGGTTCAAAGATCTTGATGAACCACTTACACCCCGATCTGTGGTTGAGGGACGTTTACATAAGTGGTCAAGAGCATGTGAAGGGTACAGGTACGTAGTACTATTACTTATACTGTGGTACAGGCAAAGAGCAGGGAGTGTCACAATTTTTTTTTTTCAACAAAAACATTCCATAATAAACCAAATGTTAACAATATAATTAACGATATGTGTGCGATTAACTAAAGAAGTTATAGAAAAGTTATTTGAAAAAAGTTGAGCCTTTTTTCTAATAACTTTTCTATAACTGTTATTCAATGTTATTCATAGTCAACGTCAACACTTTTTATTACATTACTAAGTGGACAGATCTTAGACTTGTATAAGCATTTATAAGTTAGTTACCTTTGTCAGATATTGCAAAGAACTTTTGACGCGCGCGCGACTATCTACTTACATCCGTACGTGAAGCATTTCGTCATTTATATATGGGAACTAATTCATAAATAATATTTTTAGCTGCAATTTTTACTCGTCCATCCGGTCCATCCTTATTTATCATGTTTTTAATTAATCATCATTAATTTTAATTATATTGGATTAATGTCATAATTTATTATTTTAATGTCATACATATTTTAATTTAAATGTTTTCATTGCCATATCCACATATGCGATATAATATTAGTCATAATCGTAATAAGTAACAAATTTACTGAGAGATTTAGGTAGATTTTGATAAAAATATGTCCGTATGAATGAAGCCTATTGATAACATTGCTTAAAATATATAATTATGAAATACTGGCTCGTTTGTTTCTTTAAAATTTTAGACACTTTCTTTAGAATTTAGTTACAATTGGATGTACTTAAGTAGTTAAGCGAAAAGGAGCCATTCCACAAACTCGATTTAGAAATATTTATTTTTTTACACAACGTCGAGTGTCTAACAAGCATAAAGCTACCTGCTCCCTTACCACCATCTCTTATTGCGATTCAATAATTGAATAGATTGCTTATTCATACCAATGAATAAGCGACTCTATTCCATTTGAAATAGAGTTTTCCATTCCATTTGTTTATCATTTATTGAATCGCAATAAGAGATGGTGGTAAGGGGGCTGATGAAATAAATTTGATAATTTTAAAAAAAATCTAGTGACTTCAATGAAAATTTCATTTTTCGAAGTCAATATCTTTTTTTTATAATAGAGAGAGGGTAAACAAGCAAGTGAGTCACCTGATAGTAAGCAATCACCGCAGCCCATGGACATTAGTAACATTGAATGATCACTGAACCGTTGCCAGCCTTTTTAGGGTAATATAAGGCGCATTATTAAGGATAACTTAAAAAAATACTGATCATTTTGGGGTGTATGTAGTGTAGATCAAATTGCCTGTAATATGATATGTATTTAATTATTAATTAATATTCTGTTATCATTACTAAATGTTAAAAAAACGCTTAGCTCTTTCTTTTATTAATCGTTTATTATTTTCCCTAACTGAAACCGTTTGACTGAAAACTTATTATATGCACCAAATAGTAGTTAATTATGTTATCACAGTTGGCCCACCAATCGATATCATGACGAAATTGACTTGGGGTCACAGAAGACGACTGGAGCGTCCCAGCACTGGAAAGGAGGTCAAGGGCGAGTGGACACATGTGTACACACACAAACAATACATTAACATGTTGAAGGTGCCTGTAATGTTGGATCAGTGTACATTTATAGGTACCATTAATATAGCAACAAATCATTCGGCCCCTACGCATGATTGTAAACGAGGCTCTGTCGAAAGAATGGTCCAGCCAAAGTGGGAAGGAAACTTCACCTCACAGAAGAACGTGAATAAATATTTCTGGATAAATTACACAACGCCATCTAGTCCCAAATTAAGCGCAAAGCTCGTACTATGGGTACTAGACAAGTGATCAATGTTCATTGCTAGCCATTGGACCACCGAACTCGTTAAACATAAGAACTTTAATCCAACTTCACTGAAAATCTCTAGCTCCTTACAATCTAGGACATTGTTTCATACATCTATCCAGAAAATATACGGTCGAATTGCGAAAACCCCATCCTAATCAGAGCAATGTTTTCTAAGAAAATCGCGAAAATGCCTGCATACTGCATACAAATAGGTTGAACAAAGCAGCTTCTTTTTAAAGTCATTCAAGCAATTACTTAAACTAGTGGTCGTCCATTGGTAGTCCCGTACCTCACGTTTTTTCGTCGGTTAAAAAGTAGTAATATAAAGTGACCTTGGATTTCGGATATCAATTCGGGAATTCGAAAAAAAAAAATTTCGCTATGGTGGCGCATGCTGCGCGTCCGATGTTTTATAAATATTCTGGCAAGAGTGTCATTGAAGAGTGTCATAGGGCTTTGAAAACAAAGACAGAAGAACATACTAACGACGAGCTCGGTGGCGTAGCGGTCAATGACGCGGCGTCGACACCAACGCTCGTGGGTTCGATTCCCACATAGGACAAACATTTGTGTGCATGAACATGTCTGTTTGTCTTGTTCTGGGTGTTTTCTATGTACCATAAGTATGTATTTACAAAAAAAAATGTATTTACGTATGTTTATCAGTTGTCTAGTACCCATAAAGCTTACTTTGGGGCTAGATGGCACTGTGTAATTTGTCTGACAA
This sequence comes from Hypsopygia costalis, assembly GCA_937001555.2. NCBI lineage: Eukaryota > Metazoa > Arthropoda > Insecta > Lepidoptera > Pyralidae > Hypsopygia > Hypsopygia costalis. Next base: position 26,671,951 of record OW443339.2, on the reverse strand, counting down.
TATTTATTTATTTATAATATAATCTTATACATATAAAAATGAATGTCTATTTACCTATGTCATCGAATCCCGCGTGAACGGCTGTATTTGTTATTATCAGGAGAAGGTTCTTATGAAATAAAAAAATAAGAAAATTGCGTAAAAAAAAATTAGAAAATTTAAGAAAACTGGTGTATGACGGAAATGTCAGTAATTTGACAGCGTGCGCGAAATGAGGGTCTTTTGGCAGCACTGTAGCGTAGGGTCCAATTATTTGTCAATTCATAGCATCTTGTCCAATGTCTTGTTGACGTCGTGTGTTGTCTTGTCGTCATAAAGTTTCACTGTCAAAAAATTCAGTACATTTTGACCATCTGGACCCGACGCCTACCTAGCGACATCTAATGTCAGAAAAAATATCAAACATCCCCATTCTATATTCAGTATTAATAGTTAGGAAGACAGGACAACTGTCGGGTCAGCTAGTTCTAAATGAAATATTCACGTTAGAACATTGACTTACATAGCAATAAACTATCACATATCGCTCTACTTCAGGCATAGAGTGATCATTGACTGGCAACGAGGAAGCAACGCGTGCACGTGGCGAATCACGATCAAAGGGCTACTTACATGCACTCCAAACAAGAGATAGCTTTCTAGTGTCGGAGCAACGTGTGAATTTACACGTCACTCTTGAAGCACTGAAATTGATCGACTGACTTGAGATTATTTTCAAATGGTAATGTAGATAATAATAATAATAAATATTTCTGGACAATTTACACAGCGCCATCTAGTTCCAAATTAAGTGCAATGTTTGTACTATGGGTACCTACTAGACAAATAATAAATGTACTTAAGTATATTTTTTTGTTATAAATTTATACTTATAATTCATAGAACACACTCAGCCCAAGTCAAACAGACATGGTCATGCACGCAAATGTTTGTCTTGTGCGGGGATCGAACCCGCGACCTCTGAGTGAAAGTAGCCATTGCTAGCCATTCGACCACCGGGCTCGTCATAATATATATAATATCTGAGTAAAAGGATTTTCTTGTATATAGAAATAAAATAGAGCTTAAATCATTTTAAATAAAGGTAGCGATTCTTGCATTAGGTAGTTTGTGGTAACCATAGTTTCTCAAGATTTCTTGTGTTGTTAAAAACCCTTTTTCATCCCGCTGCTGGGATATGGGTCTTCTCTCAATCGAAGGAGTTTAGAGCATACTCCACCACGCTGCTCAACTACGGGTTGGTATTTTCAAGTATTTCCAAATATCTCAGAAACTACTTAACAAAATTTGGTTGCCTCATGAACTTGAAAATTGTATTTATTCCTACATATCCACCAAATTCCATCAAAATCGGAGCATGTGTTTATAAGTTATCTCAGCACAAAACATGTTTATTAATTCCAACTCGATTTGAAGAGCTCGCTCTGTGCGCTCGATCGGTCTATTTTCTAAGGTTATCAGTGGCATTATTTCTAATTAACATTATTTTACCAAAACAGCTGTACTATTACAAAACAAGAATAAACGAACTATAATAATATACATAAACGAAATTATTTAGAGACATTTCTCAAAAAATTTGTACGCCTGCATTCAGGTTGAATACAAGAAACAATAATGTAATATACATAAGACCTGTATCACGATGTACTGTATTGACAAATAAATGATTGATTGATTGATTAAAAATTAATCGATATGTCCTGTCACCAGAAGGCTGGTATTACCTTGCTCAGAGAATTAGTATCGCTATCCAGCGAGGTAATGCTGCCAGTCTTCTGGAGACACTGCCGAAAGACAACAATCTTGGGGATATTTTTATTTGTAAGTAAATTTCTGTATATTTATTTTTTTATCGCATAACTTTTTCTTTCGTTTATAGATAAAATATGGGATGGGTCGCTAGTTATGAAATAAATTCAAATATCTAAACGTTAGATGAATATCATTACATAATTAGTTTTAGTTAATTAAATAATAGTAAACATCCACACTTCCATATTCATATTATTTTATAAATGTGAAAGTGTATTTGTTTGTTTGTCCTTCTTTCATGTCAAAAGAATATATATATATTGACATGATTTTTCACGGGGATAGTCGGGCCTAGAGAGTGACAGAGGCTACTTTTCATGTCGGAATAGCATCTTAGTCACAAAAAAAAGTTTTATTAAAACAATGATGACACCGCGCCGCGGGTAAATACAATACTACTCGAAGAGTAAATTACATTTTTAGCGTATCACTTAGATTAAAATTTCTGACAAAACTATGTTATTTTTATGATTATGATGTAATGCAATCTCAAAGTGTATTTGTGCGAGATAAACGTTCGCATTCCTAGTCGCGGACGGAATCTGATAGCCTAATTCTGGCAAACATAGTTTTAATTGTGATACCAATGATATAACCACAGATATTTCACTATCTACATTAGACACATATTCATGCCGGCATCTTTTCGTGTATTGTCAACGACACCACTGAACCCACACCACTGTGGTGTCGTTTTCAATTTCTTTTAGGTAACAACACCACCGTAATGTAGTTCTAATACAAAACATATGTATGCATTTATCGATAATAATTATTTACCATTGAGGTTAAAAAAGATACGGTGAAAAGAAATATAGTTATTGTTTAATATGGGGTATAGATTTTCAGCGAAATTCATTGAGCTTATGAAATCGTCCGGTCGTTCTGTCTGTCTGTTGCCACGAAACTCAAAAGAAATTCTGACTTCGGATTCGTGTAGAGCATCAAAAAGTAGTAATATAAAGTGACCTTGGTTTTCCGATATCAATTCGAGATTTCGAAAAAAAAAATTCGCCGATGTTTTTATTTAGTTTCGTTATGAAGTTCTGTTATGATTAATTTTGTTTTGTTGTAAAGAATAGAATTATTATTTTTTACGAATCCCTTGACAACTCGCCCAATTACAGCAACTAATACTTATTATCAATAAAAATTAACACATAACGAATTGTATTTATATTTTTATCCACTCACGTGCTTGCGCCTTTTAGCCGCGCAGCACACATTACACATCACTAGTCGGCAGTGGCGTGGATACCTAAAAAAAAATTGTAAACCACACCACATACACACACACAATACATCTTTTTTTAACGGGATAGGCCCACCACACATTCCCACTACTGTGTCCTTTGTAGCCAAACGTTGGACAAAAGGAAGTGATGCCAGTTTCAGATAAGTATGAAACTGCAATCTTTCGAAAACTCTTACATAATATTTAGTACTTAGCCCGAGATCCTTAAATTTTACAACACACTGGCAATAGAACCAAATGGGACAGTTAACTGTCGGTTATAATTTATAATGACTACAGTTAAATCGAAGACAATGGTGAATTAGCCAGTCTAGGGCCAATGCCGACAACTCTATTAATCTCGTTTCACACTCTGTAGACGATTGTTATTATATAACCACTAATTTAAGACCCATATGACTTCATTCTGCTAATATACATAGGTGCAACATAGTAACAAGCAAAGACAATGCAAGAAATCGATATATGTCATAATTTACTCAGGTGGCAAAAGTTTCTTCCTATTATGATTCAATTTTCGCAAATATTTAAATGAATTTAAAACACACTTTTGTGATGGTGTCTGCTTTTACGTGTTAATTTCATGAGTGCTTCGTAGTCGTAATAAGTGTATCTAATTAATTTGACTCGGTGGTCGAATAGCTAACCATCTCCTCTTTGACTCCGGGGTCGCGGGTTCGATTCTCACACAAGATAAATACTTGTGGGCATTTTTTTTGTTTTTTTTTTTTTTCATTTCATTTGTTCCATTCGGGGTCGAAACCTTTGGTCCATGGGGTCCCAGCACAAAAAACTTTATAAGAGAATTAGGAAAAATATTGGTAGACGTAACTGGTGACCCAAGATCTGGCACATTCCTCGCCCAAAGGATCAGTTTAGCCATCCAGCGAGGTAATGCTGCTAGCATCTTGGGAACGATGCCACAAAGGCCAAACTTTTTACATTTTGTTTTAGTTTTATGTTAGTATTATTTAGTTTTAAGTACTTTAGTTTTATAGTTGTATTGTGTGTATTGTTTTATTGATTCAAAGAAATAAATAAATAATTAAATATTTGTGCGCATGAACATATCTGTTTGTCTTGGTCTGGGTGTTTTCTTTGTATTTTATGTATGTATTTACAAAAAACGCATTCAAGTATAATTTCACTTATCTAGTACCCATAGT